>VWYI01046561.1:0-35395 GCA_013399455.1 Anthoscopus minutus | reverse complement strand
ATGGGATGGGATGGGGTGGGATGGGATCAATGGGATCCATAGGATCTATGGGATGGGATGGGGTTGATGGGATAGAATGGGATAGATGGGATGGAAGGAGGATGTTTGGGATCGGATGGGGAGCCCAGGGACACAACCCAGCTCGGCTCCAGCTTGTGGGATGAGGTCCCTCCTTCCCACTCATGCAGGACAGAAATAGGGATGGACAAAAATAGCTGCCAGCCCTGAGCTGGTGGAATTCAGGGGCTGGTTGTGCATGGCTTTGCTCCCAAAGTGGTGGGAAGAGCTGGAGAAGGGCTGGGATGTGCAGGGGTGGATCCAGGCAGGCTCCCTGGGAGCTTTCCTGCTGCTAAAAGGCATTGCAGTCCCTCTCCTAGGAGCAGGGGTTTTATCTTCCAAGACAGCATTATCTAATTAATCAAGGAGAATAGCTAATGACTCAGGGTCTCCCTGAAATGAAAATAAAGCTGCCATTTGCATATTTGCAAACATCCTTCGTAGTTTCTCTCCACGCCCACCTCCGTTCGGGCCATTTCCAAGGCATTTTTTTAAAATTAAATCTTTGAATTCCACTCCATAGACTTAGGCTCCAGCCCAGTTTTCACATGCCCTGGAGGTTTTGGGAACTTCTGCTTTTGTTAACTTTTTTTGTAAGAATCCTATTTCATTATTCATGTTCACTGCTTTAAAAAAAAGCAAAAACAACCAACCCAGGCTTGTTTAATTCTGGAGACATAATTATCTGCAAGAGATTGTTTCCTGCTTGTGGTGGGGATGGTTTCTTTTTTAATTTGCATTTTATATCTGGAGTTAGGTTGGGGGGGGATGTCTTTTTGCATTTTCTTGTACTAATCCATATTTTAAAAGCAGCAGCAGCAATTCTCCAGGCACTGACATCAGAAAGGAACAAGCCAGGAGTTAAATTTTCATGCACACCAGGGTGACTTCGGAGCTAAAATCCCAAATCCTGCCTGGGCTCCCATCACAACCCTGGGCTTGGGTCTTTGCAGTGACTGCTAATGAGCAGTGGATATTTTTTTTTTTTTTGGTGTTGTTTTTGGAGAAAATTGAATTTGGAGGAAATTGAATTCCTGAGGTCACCCCAGGCCTGATGGTTTTGCTGTTATTCGAGGGAGGTTTAAGGGACAAGGGCTGGGAGCTCTGGGGTCACTCCAGGCTGGTGGGGATGGCCAGAGCTGCCCCTGCTGTGTCCTGAGCCTCTCCCTCTCTGTTCCCTCTTCCCCAAGGGCTCCATCGGCTTCCCAGGATTTCCAGGAGCCAACGGAGAGAAGGGCACACGGGTAAGAGCTTCTTTTTCCACTGATTTGTTTCTCTCCGAAGAGGTGTGGGGATCATTCCATGGCTGAGCTGCTGCTCCAGAGGCTTTTCCACCTAGCAGTTGCCCAGAAAGGCTCATCCCAGGACGAGGTTCCTGCTGCAGGACAGGAGGATGGTGGTGCTAGCACAGCCAGCAGCTGCCCAATTAAACCCTGGAAATTTTCCCCTCAGGATATTTTAAGAGACTCCTCTGAACCTGAATCTTTCCCTCGCTGTCAGGCTTTGCTCAGGGCACAAAGAGCTCTTTAATTAACAGTAATTACTAGAGATGGCTGAATCTGTTCTGAAGCAGCCAGAACCATCTTTCAGCTAACTTGAAATTCTAAGTGCATGGCTGAGAACACTCTCAGTGCTTTTAATAAGCTGCTCAAAATTCAGAGACACCCTGAAAATCAGGGGGTTTCATCCCCCAGCCTTGTCTCTGCCTCTCACCCCACCCCCACAGCCTTCTCTCAGAATGGGGATTGTCTAAATTTACTGATTTATTTTTTATCTGCTGCAGAACATGCTTGAATGTTCAGAGTACAAACAAAGTCATTTTCTGCACCAGCTCCGGTCACAGTGACAAGAAGGGGGAGTGAGGACAGCAAGTGGAATTAGTTTCCTTTTTACTCTCATTTAAATAGAAATGACTTCTAAGAGACGGCTTTGAGAGGAGCCCAGCAAATATAAATCACTTTGCACTGCATTAATATCCTGCCACTGCAATTTGGGTCTTATCCACCCTCCTTTTTTATTATTTCATTTTGTGTGGAATTACAAATTCTCATCCTCACCCTTCCCTCGGCTCTGGCTGGGCAGGAGGAGGGAGGCCAGGAAATTCAGCCTGGAATTCCCTGGAATTACCCCCTCTCCTTCTCAAACATGCAGCAATAAAAGCCCTGGGCTGGATTTTTGGGGGGTGTAGAACAGCAGGGGAGGGGTGTGCTGCTTAGAATCCCTGCACATCCATGAATGATTTTATTCTGGGATGGAATCAAATCCAGCTGGGATGGGATGGGATGGGAAACCTTCCAGGGAGTGGAGGAGGTACCAGGAGCTGGGCATTTCTGAGGTTGGAACAAACCCTGAGGGGGTTTAGGCTGGAATTTTGGCATTGCCCAGGCTGCAGGGGTCTGGGGAGGGAGCAGATCTGATGGGAAAGGGCCCAGCCCGTTCCAGAACCCAGCCATGAGAAGACAAAAATTCAGCACTTTCCTCACTTTTGCTCCAAATGAGCTTTGTGCCTCTAATGGAGGTAGTGAGGATATTTAGTTACACCTTTGGCATGCCACACATTTCTTCAGTTCAGGAATTTAAAAAGGGGTTTTTTAATGTTTCAAACGTTGATTTATTTCATGGTAATCCCAATTTTTAATTTATTTTTTTAATTTTCAGTGGGTAATTAGACCATTTCTACCATTTTATACCAGATCCATCAACCTGCATTCACTTTATCAGTGCAGAGAGAGATTTTCATGGACAAATCTTTCCATTAGCAACAGGAGCTCAGCTTGGAAATTTAAGAGTAGCAGCAATACTGATTTTCAGTAACAGCTTTGCTCTCCATCTATATTTTTTTTTGCTCCCAAATATCCCATTTGGACTAAGAGAAAAGCAATTATATACAGAATTATAGGCTGAGCTTGGGTCACTCTGCTCCAGTCCTCACCTTAATTTAAGCCTCCTTGAGTCAGACTTTATAAATCCCCCTCTGCTTCTCCTAAGACCACTCAATTTGCTGGGTTTATGAGTGTGTTCACATGGAGAAAGAGAATTTCCAGGATTTTCTCCTTCAGCTCTTTGTGGAATAACTCAATTTGCAGCTGCAACAACCCCAAATCATTTGTTTGTCTTTTCTTTATCACAATATCCCCATTTTACTCTTCAGTTCCCTGATTTATTTGGCCAAAATCATGCAAATCCCATGTTTTTCTCCAAAATGGAAATCAGCTTTTCAGCTTGTTGTTTCAGCAGCACAAAAAGTCTTCCCAAGTTCTTCAATAATTCAAAAAAAAGGTGAAAATCAAAGGTGGAAGGGCAGGATCTGCACAGGCAGCTGAATTTTACTGCTGAGGTGCTGAACATCCCCAAACACAGAAGTTCAGCTCGTGGCTGTTCAGTTGTACAAAAAAGGGCTGGAAAGGTAAAAACAGAGGGGGGAAAAAGGAATGAAGGTGATTAAAGGGTGAGTCTGGGAAGAAGCTGAGAAGCTTTGGGGTGAGCTGACTGTGGCCTTCCAGAACTTGAAGGCAACCTGCAGGAAAGATGGAATCAAACAGTTTAAAGGAGCCTGGAGTGATTTTGGATGGGGCTTGGAGCAGCCTGGGCTGGTGGAAGGTGTCTCTGCCCACGGGAATGTTTGGAATGAGCTGAGCTTTAAGGTCCCTTCCAGCCCAGAGCAGCCTTTGATTCTCACTTTGGTGCTTTTGGAGAGTCCTGAGCCATGAAATGCCCCAGGAGCTGCTCATCAGCCCAGCCCATGCTCAGCTCCAGCTGGGCTCAGGATCTTTCCAAGATGAAATCAATGGTTAATACCAATAATAAATCTTATTTTAAGAGCTGTTTTCTGCCACTAGCAGGGAGCAGTAGATTTCTCTGCTTGCCCAATCTGACAGGGCCTGGGGAGCGTGGAGGTCCCCAAATTTCTTGGTGTGCCTCAAAAATAATCTGAATTTAGCTGCCTTCACGTCAGAATCCTTGTTTGGAAAATATAGGTCTGTACGTTTACAAGGAATATAAATTCTTTGCAAATGTACACGGGGTTGAATGCATGATTAATGACAGCAATAAGCAGGGGGAAATTTGGCTTAAAAATAGAATTGTGGGGGGCTACCTGAGGGGTGGCAGCACCCCCTCCTCCCCACCTGCTCCCAATTTAGCCTCCCAGAGCTCAAAGAAAACCAGCTGGAGTACTTTAAAGTGAATTTTGTAATTAATTAATTAAAAAAAAAATCAAAAATGCCAGCAGGCTTTAATAAATGGAGCTGCAGAACAAGGAAGATTCAGCAGGACTAATTTTAGCAGCTGGAAGAAAGTTGATGGTAAAGTTTTCCAGCTCCTGTTTTATGTTCTGCTGGTTAATGAGTGTCAGAGCCGAGCAGGCAGCGCAGCGAGGTGATGGATTTGGGGCAGAAAATGGCAAAGGGATATTTTAAGCACCCAATGTTTTTTCCATGGGAATCGAGGCTTCCTCTCCTTCCCTTTCACGGGTGATTAGTGCCATGAACGGGCTGCAGGCCCACAGGGGCAAAGTCAAAACTCTCCGAGGTGTTTTGGCCACTTGGCACCAGCCAGAGCTGGGCTTTTAGGCCATTCCTTTGCTTTTAGGCACAGCTGAATGTGCTGCCAGATTTAGGTGCAGCAGCCTGTGCCTTTTCCATGGCAGGATTAATCCCAGTCCCCATCCCGGGGAGCTGAGAGCAGCTGTCAGATCTCAGGAGCTGCTGCCAAACCACCTCTGGAATTCCTTGTTTAGCTCCGGGCTAGGGAAGATTTGTGAATCTGTGGGGCCGAGGATTGGCCTGTGGGCAGGAGGGAGCTGCTCTGAGCAGGAATCTGCTGCCACACCTTCCAAATCCCACAGCAACACGTGGCAGCAGTGAGGTGAGGACCCTGCCCCACTCAGGAGCAGGGATCAGTGAGGAAAAAAAGGGATTGCAGGTGTTGGGGTAGAGGAGATGAAGAGTTTTTGGCTGGAGTTTTGGGATGCTGCATAGTGTGAGGGAGTGGCCTCATCTTTGAAAGCAGTTTGGGGTTTTAAAGGACTTTGGATGCTGCTCCTGGAGAGATTCATTCCCTCAGAGAGCAGAGGTTGTCTGGGTGTTGGGATCACTGTCCAAGTGCTAGAAATTCAAATAAATACAAGAAGCAGGAGATGGAAGTGAACCTGCTGCTGACTTTCACAGCAGATGAGAAGCAGGGAGGCTCTGGGGCAGTCTGTGTGTGACAGGCTCTGCTGTGGTGCTGCTTCCTAATCCTTTCTCCTTTTCCATTCCAGGGCACTCCTGGCAAGCCAGGTCCGAGGGGGCAGCGTGGTCCGACGGTAACGAGCCACTTCTTCATCCTTGTGCCTTTCAAAGCCTTGTCCTGGCCCAGGGGAGCCTTGGGGGTGCTTTGTGTCCTCACTGGGGGGATCTGGCCCTCAGCAGCTGCAGCTAAGCCAGGGGGACACAGATTTGGGGCTGGCTCTCACCAGTGAATGTGGTTCAGTGGTGAGGTGGTTATCTCCTGTAAGAGAAATCCTTTGGGAGATGTGTGGGAAGGGAAGGGGTGCAGCTTTTAGGGTTCTGCACCTCCATTTCCCTGTGAAACAGCTGAGATCTGTTTCTGTTTAGGGTTCTATTCTGTTTATGGTTCTGCACCTCCATTTCCCTGTGAAGTAGCTGGGATCTGTTTCTGTTTATGGTTCTGCACCTCCATTTCCCTGTGGAGTAGCTGGGATCTATTTCTGTTTATGGTTCTGCACCTCCATTTCCCTGTGGAGTAGCTGGGCAGGCAGGGCTGATTCGATGTTTGTCACTTGGTGATGCTCAGTGCACTGAGTTTAAATCTCTCTGAGGACTCTCCTGTCACCCCTTGCTGCTGCTGGGATGATCTGTTGACTCCACGTAGCTCAGGTGCTTGGGGCAGCAGAAAGGCCTCAAATGTCACCTTTTGTGTCTTTTCAAGGGTCCACGTGGGGAAAGAGGCCCCAGGGGAAGCACTGGAAAACCTGGCCCAAAGGTAAGGCTTGGGGGAGCCTTTGGGCTCGTGTCCTAAGCAGTGTTAGCCCCTGGTTCATTGCCCTCCATCTCCCTCCTTTCCTTTTCCATTGGATTGGGAAAGCTGAGCCCTCCCAAGTTTCATTCCCACCTCAGTGGCTCAGAACCCAACTGCAAAATACTCTGAGAATGTGTTGGCCCAGGAGCCAGCAGGACTTAAGTGCATGTCCAGACTGGAGACCGACATCAGCACAACCCTACAGCCCCTAAACCTCCCCTAAACCCTCGGGTTTGGGATTTAATGGAGTTTAAACCCCCTCAGAGCCCTTTGGCTGTGTGTGAGTGAGGGGATGTGGTGCTGTTGGTCTCCAGAGCCTGCATGAGCCACTTTTGCCTTCCCACAGCTGAGCCAGGATTGGGAAAATTGGGGATTTTTCTCCCAGCCAGCCCAAGGGCACTGACAGATTACCTGAGCATTGATCACCAGGCTTGATGGAAGCAAAGCTTTTCTTGTGAGACATTGTCACCACCAGATCTAAAAACAAATGTCTGCTTGTGTTGGCATGAATTTTTGCTCAGTCCCTCCTCTTCAGGGTGGCATTTATCTCTCCCAGGGAGGCCACTGTGGGGAAATGTGGGCCACTGTGGGAAATATCCCAATCTCCCCAGGGTTGTGATGAAGGGATGTGGGGGGAACAAGCAGCTGCTCATTTGTCACTGGCTGCTGCTCCTGCCACAGAATTATTCTTAGAGAGGGCTGGGGGAGTTGCTGGGCTGTGGTGTCACCACAGGCTTGGTGCCATCTGAAGCTGTTGCACACAGAAGCTGTGATGTTGATTTGGGTATTTTTGAAATGCTCTCTTGTTTTTCTTCTTCCTAAAAGGGCAACTCTGGTGGTGATGGCCCCCCTGGTCCTCCTGGAGAAAGGGTAAGATGATCTGAGGGCTCATTCCAGTGCTCTGTCAGAGGAGGTGGGCTTGCAGGGCTGAGGGGTTTTTGGCAAGGAGGATCCTCCTGGCTGGGCAGGAGCCAGGATGCAGCTCAGCAAAAGGGAAAAAAAGAGAATGCTGCTCAGAAATCCAAGGTGAAACGTGCTGAGAGGTGCCCCAAGCCACCTACAGCCCTTAGGTCCTATCTGAGCTCTCCAGGGAAGGCTCAGCTGGGACTTTGGGTGTCCTGTGGAAGCATCAATTGTGGGAGAAGGGAGAAGTCACCCCTGGGTGACTGCAGGCAGCCAGAATGTCAGGCAGTTTCTGGAGGATTTGGTTCCCTAGGACCTCCTGCTGCTTTCTCGAGATCACAGTCATGTGGGAAATCCTGAAACAATGGGACTTTCATGATTTTAGCCTCAATTTCTGCTTTTTTCTTCCCCCCTCACTGGGTTTTTTTTTTCTGTTTGTAATTTTTTCTGCACAATCACCCAGCATTTGGCTTTCCAGATCTTTGTGCTTACCTGCTGCTCACACAGAGGTAATATCTCATATCAAGTGTCCCAGGTTCCTTAACCAAGTTCTCTGGCTTCTCTTTCATCCCAGGGACCACCAGGGCCTCAAGGACCAACTGGATTTCCTGGACCTAAAGGCCCCCCTGTAAGTAACTCAATTCCTAGGACATCCAAAGGAATAATCCATTCTTTCCCACCCAGCCTGAGCCGATTCCCTGACAAGTGGTGGTGTTCCAAATAAAAGGCATTACTGAGACATGCTGATAACAACCTGATGGTTTCAGATTTTAAATAGCCAAGTAAATTGCAGCTGAATATAAATGTTCATTTCCTCCTGACTCAGGATCTCTGGGATCTTTCGTGGCTGTTCTGTGCTTTATTTTCCCTCTGTGGACGTGGAGGACAGCACAGCACTGCTGTCTCTGCAGTTGTTGTACACTGGGGTGGGGACCTCAGAAATGGTTTGGGGGTGATTTCCTGAGTGTGGCGAGCAGCTCCTGTAAGATGAATCCTTTGGGAGATGTGTGGGAAGGCAAGGGGTGCAGCTTTTAGGGTTCTGCACCTGCATTTCCCTGTGAAATAGCTGGGAGCTGAGGCGAGCAGGGCTGATTCGCTGTCACTGTTTATTACCAAGCACTTGCTGATGCTGCTTCTCCCCCTGCTTTTCTGCCACAGGGCCCTCCTGGGAAGGATGGATTGCCTGGGCACCCTGGACAGAGAGGAGAAACTGTAAGTAGCCAAAAAATCTTGGGCTGGTCATTTCTCCAGAGCCTCCTTTTGGTTTCCCTAAACCCTCCTGTGCTGCTGGGGAGATGCAGCCCCACGTTTGGATTGTTTGGATCCCCTGAGGTCTGTGTGTGTCCAGCTGCTCAGGGTGGTCTGTGGGAAGCAGCCCATTTCTCCCCACTGCCTTCCCCAGAAGATGAGCATTAAAAAGGTTTAGCACATTATGCATTTTTTCCCCTCAACTTATCACACAATTTAATTAACTTGCCTGGCATTTGCTGAACAAGGCAGTGCAAACACTGCTCAGCCCAGCAGCAGATATTTATTTGCATGCCATAAGACTGATTTTTGAAACAAAGGGTTTGAGGTATTTTTGAGCCAAGTCCTCAGGTCAGGATTAACCTCAAGGTGAAGAGTTTTCACCTGCCAGAGCCTGACTGGCATTGAGTCTTCCTTGAGTTTTCCATGACATCCAAGGACACCTCCAGCCAAGGTGGAGGGAGCAGTGGGAACTTTGACAGCATCTGCTGTCTTCAGCTTCTAAGACTGCAATCAAAAGCATCAACCTCCAAGTTTTCAGGAATTAATGGAGAATGATCTTTTAATTATTTTGGGGTCTGAAAGCTCTCCCTAATAGCTTCCCTCAATTTGCCTCTCCCAGGAAACAGAATCTCTATTAACCTGTGCCATCAACCTTGCAGAGATCACCTTCCCCTGCAGACCCAGGCAGCAGAAGTCCCCTTTTTGTCCCCCACAGTGCCAAAAAGCAAGGAGAGAAGCATAAAAATGAATTAAATGCTCTTTCTACATCAGTAAGCCTGGTCAGTGCAGTGTATCTTCGTGCAAGATTGAAATCTCTGTGTCAGACACTTCCCCTGATTTAAGTTCCCATTCAGCAGCAAACAGGCACACTGAGATATCTGGCCAAATTAGATTTGCAAAGATTGGCTCTGAAAAAAATCATGACAGATTCTAAACCCTCTGTGCCCAAGGCTCAAAGAGTACAAAAGGAAACCCCTTTCTTCAGGTTAATAAGGGAAATCCTGCACAGAAATGGTCTAAATATTTGTCTGTGATAAGAGTTTAAATTGTACCTTCATTTCCCAAGGATATTTTGCCATTTCCCTATTAGTGACAGGATATTTTCTGATCTACAGGCAGCCAGAATAGCATGGAGGAGTTATTTAAGCATGACAAGCTAGCGCTGGCATGGGATTTATCTGATCCTCTTTTGTGGCAAAGAGAAAATAGCCCTTGTGCCCTAAATGCCATTCCTCAAGCTTGTCAGCAGGCTGGAGTAACAGCCATAATTAATGTGCTTTTTAAGGAGTAGCCTGGGAGAGCCAAACAATTGCAGTGGTGAGAGTTCCTCGTTGTCACTCTTCAAAATGCCATTGGAAGGAGCTGTCATGGAGACTTCCCTGCTCACCAGCCTTTGGAGACAAACACGGCTGTGGTTCCTTTCAGCAAATGTTGATGGAGGAGATAAAGCTGCACTCAGCCCCCGTGGGTTGTGGTGCTACCCCTGAGCTTCTGGGAGCTGAGCAGAACCAAGCCAAAAGCAGCACCAGAACGGGGGGCAGGATAAGGGAAATAGCTTTTAAGAATTGCTCAGCATGAAGAAATTCACTCTGATTTTTAATAGCCATTTAATAGCCATTTAATTTTTAATTGCCATTTCCTCTGTGGTTTTATGAGTGCAACAGATTTATATATATATGGCCAAACCACAGCAGCTCCATTCAAACAGCAGGGCTGAGCTCTGAGAATCCCTTCTTCTTCCTCTGCTTCACCCTTTATGACTGTACAAAGACATTTTCCCCGCTTCCTGTTTGATTTATTTCTTTTTCCTTCAGGTGCCCACCCTGGTCAGGGGTTTCACTGGGGGAGGAACAGCTGGTGGCAGTGTGACCCTCCCAGGGGGAGTCCTTGGCAGAAGTGTCACCTCTTTGTCTTTTCCCTTTCTCCAACAGGGTTTCCAAGGCAAGACTGGCCCTCCAGGCCCCCCTGGTGTCGTAGGCCCTCAGGTAGGAAGCAAATGCTCAGCCCTGCAACTGGTCCTCACTGGTTCAACTGGAGCTGCTTGTGCAGCAGAGACTCCTCTGCCAGGGAAGGCAAAGCCTTGTCAGGTGGCTTTGAAATTCCTGAGGCAGGTGTGAAATCCCCCCCGGCCCCAGCTCACCTCGTGAGGGCTTGGGATGGGGTTTAGACCAATGTGAATGAGGTGGTTCCTGTGAGCTCAGCACAACCACCCTGGTGTAAAACTGGTGTAGAGTGAGAACCCAGCTAAGAACCAGAACCCAGCTGAAACACACAGCCCAACCAAGAACCAGAACCCAGCTGAAAAACAAAACCCAGCTAAGAACCAGAACCCGGCTGAAACACACAGCCCAACCAAGAACCAGAACCCAGCTGAAAAGCACAACCCAGCTCAAAGACCTGAAGCAGACAGGGAGTTGAATGAGATCTCCAAGGGCTGTGCAGCTGCTGGTGGTCAGGCCAGAGCAAATGTGATGCCAGAGTGCTCTTCCATGTCACTGTGAGGAAAATCATCCCTCTTTCATCTGAGGTGCTGCCAGGTTCTGTCAGAGCTGGGCTGCTCCCTGTGCAGTGTGGGAACAAGCACAGTTTCAGTGAGCCTGCACTGAGCAGGATTGGCTTCGGGTCGAGCCTTCTTCCCTGAGCTGCTGGGGAGCAGCTCTTTAATTAGAAAGTAATGAATTTGTCCTCGCTAATGACTGCATAAAGTCCCTGATTTGTAAATTCCCTGATTAGGGGCAATTCCCTGATGGCTGTGTCTGTCTTCTCAAGTGCAAATTCGTATCAGTGGCAATTTCTTGGGGCTCTGCTGGGCATAGTTGCTGTGATCTGTGGTTGCTGGGTGAGCTCTGCGTGCTCTCAGTGGCCCACCTGCAGCAGGACATGAGTTACAGCCCTGTCCCCGAAGCCACCAGCGGGCAGGGACATCGTGATTTTGTACACGTGGCCTTTGTCCTCCTAAGAAGGGGTCCCTGGGGAGCCCTGTGTGACACTTGTCACCCTGAGTGCCCTCGAAGGGCACTGAGCAGCCGTAATTGCCAGGGAGTAGGAGCCTCATGCATTATTTATGCCCCATCAGAGCAGGAATCAGCAGGGCTGGAGAGTGCTTAGGAAGTTTTCAATTAAAAAGGAAAAGCTAAGCATAATAGTTGTGGTGTTAACATCTCATTTGGGTGGAATTAGCTCTGCTCTGGAGGTTCCCAGTGCCTCCAGCCTGCCCAGGGTGATGTTGGCCACTTCCAGAGCAAGGTGCCTGTAGATGCCAGCGGGAGAATCCCTCCAGGAATTGCTGGTGGCACTGAAAGGCAGCTCTTCCATCCCATTACAGCCCAGAGGACTAAAGTGATACCCTGAAGAAGGGATTCTCAAAGCACTTCTTCCCTCTCTCAGTTGCTCTGCCAGTACCCACCCCATTTTCTCTGCCTGGTTTTTCCCAGGGTCCGACTGGTGAGACTGGCCCCATGGGTGAGCGGGGCCACCCAGGCCCTCCAGGCCCCCCAGGGGAACAAGGCCTTCCTGGCCTCACTGGAAAAGAAGGGACCAAGGTAAGGACAGGAATTCACCCTCCTTGCTGCCTGTCCCTCCCGGGAAGTGGAGAGGATGATTCAGAAATGGAGCTTCAGCCTCATCCCAGCTGGAGCTGGGGAGATGAGCTGGGCCTCCATGGAAAGTGCAGATGCTCAGCTCTTTCTCCCTGTCCTGGCAGGGGGATCCTGGTCCTGCTGGCCTCCCGGGGAAGGACGGGCCCCCCGGGCTGAGAGGGTTCCCTGGAGAGCGAGGCCTCCCCGGCCCCATCGTGAGTAGAGGCTGCTGGCTCCCTCCAGCTGGAGAATTCCCAGCCAGTCCAGTTGTCCACCTCCCCAAATGATTTTGTTTTCCTTCCTCCAGGGTTCTCCAGGGCTGAAAGGCAATGAAGGTCCCCCAGGCCCTCCAGGCCCGGCTGTGAGTATCCCTGTCCTTGCAGGCACCACCATTTACAAGCTTGGCAGGGCCAGGCCCAGGTTAGGCACAGCTCCAGGCTTTATCCCCATTTTCCTGACTCCCTGGATGTTCCTTTATTTTACAAGGCACATGTGTAACAGCTCAGTCATTTTGTGGGGTCAGCTGTGGGCGTACGTGACAGGCTGAGGGAACTGCAGGGGCTCAGGACATCCAGGATTTTGCTTCTAATCCACCTGCTTGCCCTCTGGAAGTTGTCTCCTGACTTGAGATCCCTGCTCAGGGCCGCCCTCCTGGAAGGAAACATTCATCATCCACCCCTCCCTGCTGGCTGTGAAGTGGCTCATGCTCTTGTTCCAGGCTGTTTATGTGACCCCGGGAACTGAGCTCTGTGCAGCATCCAGAGGAGAATCCAGCCCTTCCAGGGATTTTAATTCAAAAAATCAATCTGCAAGGCCCCTTGGGCTGGTGCTACCAGCTCTTCACAGGTGCCATTTATCCCTTCAAGTGTACACAAATATGGATGAAGAGCTTGGATTTCTCTCTGTCTGGGCATGGGTGAAGCTTGATACTGCAATTAATGCTCCTTTCCTCCTCCTCCTCCTCCCAACAGGGCTCTCCTGGGGAGCGTGGCCCTGCAGGATCAGCTGGCCCTATAGGATTGCCAGGGAGACCTGGCCCTCAGGGACCTCCAGGACCTGCAGGTGAAAAGGGAGCTCCAGTAAGTACCAGTATGAAGATGCCCAGTGGTGGGACAGCTGGAGATGTGTACAGTGGGGAGCTGAGCGTGGAACCAATCCTTGTGGAGATTTCAATCTTAAAAAAAAATAAAGAATTCGATTAGGAAGGGATTCAGAGAGGAATTTTCTCATCTTGAGGACATCAAACCACTGAATGTCAGCTGCTCAAGTGCCCCCTTGGTGACACTCCTGGTGACAAACAGCCAAAGGCCAGGCCTGTGGGCAGAGAACTGAGGCAGAGGTGGTTTTGGTGATGTCAGGCTGCTCTGGTGGTGGCTGGTTGATACCAGAAGTTTTATCAGCCACGCTTGCTGGTTTGTTAGAAACTCCAGCAGCAAATCCACAGGCGAGAATTTCCTGGTGGATGAGTTTAGGGAACATCTGTCCTGCTGAGTGCCTACAGGATGTGTCAGGCAGGGCAGGGATGAATAGGCAATTTATGTGGCATCTAATTGATTTAGAGGAGAGCACCCAGGATTCAGATGCAATTCAATTATGGATGAGGAAACTGGAAAATATTCACTGTTCAGTTCCTGCAAATAAACAAATTTGATTGAAGGCTCCTGCTCAAAGGAGTACAAGTAGATGTTGACACAGAGATTGTTTTATTCACTTCAGGTGGTTTTATTTGTCCTGAATCTCAGGATGGGCCTCCTGAGAACCCCCCTTAGTTGGGGGTCAGCCAGGGAGGGAGCAGCAGTGAGTGCTGGGGCAGCGAGGACCAGAATCAGCAAAAATTGGCTTGTGGGAGTAAAAATTACTTGGGGTCTTGTTTGTCATCCAGACAGAGATGGCAGAGGGCTCAGATTAAATCAGATTATGTTGCTGTAGCAGTGAAATTGCAGCTGTGATCTGGGTATTCACTGCTTACATTTGTTTGTTCTTTTCCTTATCCCTCAAGACAGAAGTTTTCTCTCATTTCAGACAAGGAGCACAGATGAAATATCAGCTGGAACCGGCTTTGCTGTTCCTGCCCATCCAGCCAGGAGTCATTAGCAGCTGAATAAAACCCGAATGGGCTGTAATGGCTGGTTGGAGAGCTCTGGGTGTGACCTGCCTGTTTTTCTGCTTCCAGGGGGAGAAGGGTCCCCAAGGCCCAGCTGGCCGGGATGGCATCCAGGGCCCGGTGGGGCTGCCAGGCCCAGCAGGCCCTGTTGGACCTCCTGGAGAGGATGGAGACAAGGTGGGGACAGCTCCTGCTGTGTGGGGTCACTCTGGCAAGGAGCTGGGCAATGTTTCCACCGTGGTGCATCCCACGGTTGGGTGGGATGTGCTGCTGGACAATTTTTATGGAACTCACAGTCCCGTGGGATGAGCAGCAGCAGATGGGGCTCCGTGTGCTCTTCCAGTCACAAAATTCCCTGAAATCCAGTTTGCCTCCCCCACACCTGTAGCAGGTGCCTGCCCACAGATGCTCGGCCTCTCCAAATTAATTCCCTTTGCCCCCTCTCTCATTAAGCCCCTCTGGAGTGGAGGATTCCCAGGAAACATCAGCTGGGACAAATCCCTGGTGGCTGCTCAAAGGATCTGCAAGGTTCAGCTCCTTGCATCAGGTGGTAGCGAGGGACTGAAGGATGGAAAAGGGTTTGGGGTGGCCAAATCTCTGGAGTGACTCAGCCCCCTCTGGCATGTCCCTGTGGGATTTGGGGATGCAGGCACACAGGGCTCTTGCTGGGATGTTGAGGTGTTGAATGGTGGAGCATTAAAGTTGTCCCTTTGTTGCTGGCAGGGTGAGATCGGGGAGCCTGGGCAGAAGGGCAGCAAAGGTGACAAGGGCGAGCAGGTGAGTGGAGGGGACTCTGCTGTAGCTGCTTCTCTTGAGTGGTTCTTGTGTGACTTGCTGGAAATAGAAATTAAATTTATATCATTTTCTAATGTTGATTCATCTTCTCTGCTTCATCAAATACCCACATGATGTAAAAAAAAAAGAGTGAGAGCATCAAGTGGGAGCCTCTAGCTCCCAGGAACATTGAGATATTTCCACATCACCCACTTAGCATGGAAATATCTGTGAAACATGAGCAGTGTTGCCGTCAAAGTTGAGTCTTTGGCTGAAGTTCACTTTCTGATTTAGCTGAAGATGTCTCTGTTCTTGACAGAGGGGTGGACCAGGACATTTTTAAAGGTCCCTTCCAACCCAAAGCATCCTATAATTCTGTGGTAATTCCAGTTCCACACCCTTTATGTGCTACCCAGAGCCTGAGGAACATGAGGTACCCAGGAGTCAGGGCTGAGTGCTGACACTGCTTTGCTGCAGCAAAAACGTGTCTGGATGTGTCTGCCCTCCACTGGCACCAGGGCTGAGGGGTGCTGGGCTGTGCAGGGAGACCTGACCCTGTTCTCCATCTCTCTTTTGGGAATTAATGCAGTTTGAATGGAGACTGTGCTGAAGGGATTTTCCAGCTGAATTTGTCACTCTGCTCCTAACACTGACATTTCTTTTGTGTGACAGGGTCCCCCAGGCCCCACTGGTCCCCAGGGTCCAATTGGTCAGCCTGGCCCAGCTGTGAGTATTTCCCCTATTAGCAGAAATCCCTTTTTTTTTACCCAAAAGGCCTCCTGGGAAGCACTGGAACAATTCTTGCCTGGCACTGCTGCTGCCCAGCAGGAGCAGGGGTTGGTGGGATGGGGTTTGAGTGACCCCATGTCTGTCCTGACCCTTTGCTTGTAGGGAGCTGATGGAGAGCCTGGGCCCCGAGGACAGCAAGGCCTCTTTGGCCAGAAAGGTGACGAAGGACCCCGAGGTTTCCCCGGTCCCCCTGGCCCCGTGGGCTTGCAGGTAATCTGCAGCATCCAGGGAGGGTTTAGGGTGAGGAGAGCTGAGGCTCACCTGAGATGTTCACAGCTAAAATTCATCCTCCCCAGGGCCTGCCTGGACCACCTGGGGAGAAGGGAGAAACAGGTGACGTTGGGCAGATGGTAAGAGGCTTCCATATTTCTTTTTTTCCCCATTGGCCTTGCTCTGAGAAACCCATCTGAAATTTGTCGTTCTTTTCTCTCAGGGCCCACCAGGCCCACCAGGACCCCGAGGTCCATCTGGGCCACCAGGAGCAGATGGTCCACAGGGTCCTCCTGGAGGAATAGGAAATCCTGGTGCAGTAGGAGAGAAGGTAAAGCATGAGCCTGGAGCAGGAGTTTGCTGCAGCACTCGTGCAGTGGCTTTGCTGTGCCAGCAGAAAACTCATCCCCCTGCAGAAATGTGAATATTTCCATCCCCTTTTTCCCCGTGCAGGGTGAGCCTGGGGAATCTGGAGAGCCTGGTCTCCCTGGCGAGGTTGGGCTGCCGGTAAGTGCCCCTGGGAGAGAGGCATGGATGTGCTGGGGAGGTGGGGGTGTGGATGGGACAGCAGGGACTGAGCCAGCCCTGTCCTGGATTTGGGGATTGATGACACATTGCCACGTTGCTGGGTATTTATAGGATCACGTTTAGTCACCAAGGCTGGGCTGCCCACGGCTGAACACCATGAACACCACTCAGTCCTTGTGGGAAGGGACTGTTAAATCATGTCCTTGTGTTTGCAGACACAAATAGAGCTTCTTGCTCAGAATTGATTAAAGGATAATTAGAAATCAGTAGGGTTTGGGGTTTTTTTTCCTGGATGATAAAAGTTTTTCCTTTACAGGGCCCTAAAGGTGAAAGAGGTGAAAAGGGGGAAGCAGGTCCCTCTGGTGCTGCTGGTCCACCTGGCCCCAAAGGCCCACCAGGTGATGATGGCCCCAAAGGCAGCCCTGTAAGTACCCCCTCAGTCTTTCCTTGCCTTGCCAGCAGAGATTTCTGCGTGAGAAGGTGTTCCCAGAGATATCTGTGGAAATTTAAAATCGTTTCCTAACCATAGAATTCCTCCTCTGGTGATCTGTGATCTCAGCCCCCTTCTTTAGGGTGCCTATGAGGGAAAGACCTCGAAATATTTCCCAGAAATACTGGAAGTATCAGTGCTTTTTGCAGGCTATCCGGAATCTCACCCCATGGAGAGGAGCTCTGCAGTAGAGTCACTTTGTGTTTATGGCTTTCCAAGGCCTTCTGCACCAGAGCAGAGCTTCCAAAACAGGGTCAAGGAGATTTATTGGATTTGGGAGCTGTACCTGCACACCCAGCTCCCTGCTGCCGCTGTTTTCTCCAGCTCTGGTGAAGCCAGTGGAGCTCTGCTGGTTTTACCAGGGGACAGTAGTACAGGGTTTATTTTGCAGGCTCCTCTGATGCCTAAAGTTTATGATGAGATAAGGCAAGATGGCACAAAGAAGCAGAGGAGGCAGGGGAGTTTAGTCATCCCTCCTAACAGATGGGATTTGGGATATCTGTGATGGGTTGCAGGCTGCTCCTGCAATCATGTGAGGCACCCGACAGACATTGTATGGGGAAGAATGGTGAAGTGTTTCAGTCATTAAATGCTCTGAGAGGCTCCTCCTGTGCAAAATGTCACACATTTGCAAAAGCAAAACCTTCCAGTCTGCACATTCCCAAAGCTGGGAGGATTCTGCTGTCACCCAGCCGAAGGATTTCTGAAAAGCTGGGATGGAAGTCCCAGTGTTGCCTTTGGAGCTCTGAGTCAGGATGCAGATCTGGACTGGCTGGGACAGGGTGAAAACACTGCAGCTGCAAAGATGGGTTGTGATTGCAGAAATTGGGGTTTTAGTCCATAGGGTGGCTCCCCTTGTTGTCACTGGTGCTCTCCAGGTGCAACATCTCTGACTTGGGAATATTCTTCTCTCTTTGCAGGGTCCAGTTGGTTTCCCTGGTGACCCTGGTCCTCCTGGAGAGCCTGGCCCAGCTGTAAGTGTTGGTCTCACAGAGCTTCCTCCTCCTGGGGTGGTGAAACTCAGCTGTGCTGCTCATTCCCAGCAGCTCCCCTGCCATTTCCTCTGCTCAGCTCCATTCACACCCTAAAAACGCCTCCTTGTTCCTTTTTTCCTCCGTTTTAGGGTCAAGATGGTCCCCCTGGTGACAAAGGTGATGATGGTGAACCTGGACAGACTGTGAGTACCTGGAGAGATGAGAGCTGTTCCCCACAGTGCCCATGGCTCTGTGTCAGCTCCAGGGACACTGAGCCTCTCATTCCCACCAGAATTTCCCATTGGGAATTGCCCACTGAGGATCTCATTCCCTCCTGTGTCATCCATCCTTCATCCATCCCCTCATCTGTCCCTCGTCCATCCCTCATTCATTCATCTCTCCCTCCATCCATCCCTTATCTATCCCTTCATCCATTTCTTCATCCATCCATCATCCATCATCCATCCATCCATCCATCATCCATCATCCATCATCCATCATCCATCATCCATCATCCATCATCCATCATCCATCATCCATCATCCATCATCCATCATCCATCATCCATCATCCATCATCCATCATCCATCATCCATCATCCATCATCCATCATCCATCATCCATCATCCATCATCCATCATCCATCATCCATCATCCATCATCCATCATCCATCATCCATCATCCATCATCCATCATCCATCATCCATCATCCATCATCCATCATCCATCATCCATCATCCATCATCCATCATCCATCATCCATCATCCATCATCCATCATCCATCATCCATCATCCATCATCCATCATCCATCATCCATCATCCATCATCCATCATCCATCATCCATCATCCATCATCCATCATCCATCATCCATCATCCATCATCCATCATCCATCATCCATCATCCATCATCCATCATCCATCATCCATCATCCATCATCCATCATCCATCATCCATCATCCATCATCCATCATCCATCATCCATCATCCATCATCCATCATCCATCATCCATCATCCATCATCCATCATCCATCATCCATCATCCATCATCCATCATCCATCATCCATCATCCATCATCCATCATCCATCATCCATCATCCATCATCCATCATCCATCATCCATCATCCATCATCCATCATCCATCATCCATCATCCATCATCCATCATCCATCATCCATCATCCATCATCCATCATCCATCATCCATCATCCATCATCCATCATCCATCATCCATCATCCATCATCCATCATCCATCATCCATCATCCATCATCCATCATCCATCATCCATCATCCATCATCCATCATCCATCATCCATCATCCATCATCCATCATCCATCATCCATCATCCATCATCCATCATCCATCATCCATCATCCATCATCCATCATCCATCATCCATCATCCATCATCCATCATCCATCATCCATCATCCATCATCCATCATCCATCATCCATCATCCATCATCCATCATCCATCATCCATCATCCATCATCCATCATCCATCATCCATCATCCATCATCCATCATCCATCATCCATCATCCATCATCCATCATCCATCATCCATCATCCATCATCCATCATCCATCATCCATCATCCATCATCCATCATCCATCATCCATCATCCATCATCCATCATCCATCATCCATCATCCATCATCCATCATCCATCATCCATCCATCCATCCATCATCCATCCTGAAAGCATGCATTATCTCCTGGAAGAGCAGCATCCAAGCCTTTGATTTAACTTTTCCCAGCCTTCTGGCATTCCAGGGTGGGAAGGGCTAAGCCAGGATCCCACCTGCATCTCCAGGAGGTGTTGGCTGGGAGTTCTGGGAGTTCTCCTGGCCTCTCACACCTGGGCTTAGCAAAACCCCCAGAGCCTGGCTCAGGCCTGGCTGCTCTTTCCCACATCCCATGGGGCATTCATGGCTTCTTCCCCTCCCCTCTCTCCTGCAGGGTTCCCCTGGGCCCACGGGAGAGCCAGGCCCCTCTGGACCCCCTGGAAAAAGGGTGAGTTGGTTGTTTAGGAAGGTTTTCCCAAATGCATCTCTATTAACTTTTTAAAACTCATGTTGTTACTGAGCCTACAATAAATGCTGTGTAAATACCGTGTAAAATACGTGATAATTAAAAAAAATAAAATTATGTGCCATCCACAGTCGTTGGAAACTGATGGGAAGCTGCCAGGCAAATCCCATGGATTTTCTTTTTTTAAAAGATGTTAACAGCCCAAAGAAAATCCAAGGATGAGCTACTCCTGCTCTTCCTGCCTTGCTGGCAGAACCCAGGGATTCATTTAGCAAGGAGCTAATTTAAAAAGCTTTTCAGAGATATTTGTCTCCATTTTGTCTCCTTCCCTGGGGCTGGAGCATCATTTTGCTAATTCCAATGGACCATTGCAGATCAGCAGGATCTGATTGTGTTTTCCAATTATTCTGGGCTTTCTTTAGGGCCCTCCTGGTCCAGCTGGTCCCGAAGGAAGGCAAGGAGAGAAAGGAGCCAAGGTAAGAGCTGAATGGGATCTCACTTGTGCTGTGTCCTTGATATTCCAAGAGGATCTCCCTTTGCCAAGGCAGGGAGTTGATTTTGCTGTGTGTTACAACAAATTAGCCTGAATTTGGGGCCACTGGCCTCAAATCTGAGCTTATGTTTCAGCCCTTAACAAGCTCTGTGGAGATAATTAGGGCTTGGTAAGGTCAGGGGAATGTTTTCCTTCGTTTGAAACATCCAAGTGCTATATTTGGCAATTGAATGTGCTGTAAATAATGGGGTGTGCACAGCCCCGTGTCCTTTCCCAGGGCAGACACGGCATTAATGGGCTGGGATTGTTTGGGTGGGAGTGCTGGGGAAATGGAGATGGCATTGGAAATTACAGATCCCGCTGTGGCAGCACAGGAGAGGGAGGATGGGTGTCCCTGAACCCAGGAGAGCTCAGCCAAAGGGTGGCTCCTGCTGGAATTCAGGCAAGGCTGGAAACTGAAGGAGTTTGGAGAGTGCCTGAAGTGGAGAAAGCAGCAGGAAAATCAAGGAGCAGAAAGTTTAATGTGCTTTGCATGGATCTGCATCCACTCCATGACATCCTGGCACCATCTCACAAAACCATCTGATGTCCCAACACAAATTCAACCTCTTTATCCAGGGGGAAGCTGGTTTGGAAGGACCTCCTGGGAAGACTGGGCCCATTGGTCCCCAAGGTGCTCCAGGGAAGCCTGGCCCCGATGGCCTTCGTGGGATCCCTGGTCCAGTTGTGAGTATTCCCAGTTTGAGAAAGCTCAGGTTTGTTCCTGTATCCCAGCTGCTTGGAAAATGCCCTTTCCCAGTGTTCTGTCCGTGCTGGAATGTGTGACAGCAGATAAAACATGTTTAATGGGAATAATGGAACAGTGAATATCATCTCCCACGTTTCATTTGAGTCTTGGGTCTTCAGCCACTCTCCAGGAGTGATCTTCCTTCACCCACAAAGTCCCTTTTCCAGCAGAGATTTGAGCATGGAAGGAAGATAAATCCTTTTGCTTTTTCTGTCTGTGAAAAGCCAGGACTAAGGTTCCCTGGCACAGGTGAATAATCAGAATATTCCCAGCTGGGAGCACTGGGAATGAGGGAATTGCACTTTTTTACAGGGTGAACAAGGCCTCCCAGGATCCCCTGGCCCAGATGGTCCTCCAGGCCCAATGGTATGTCCAGAGCATCCAATTCCAGGAGTTTTTGGACTGGATGAATGAGTGTGGCACAAATTAATTCCTTTTTCTTTTCCCCTTGTGTCCCAAAGGGCCCTCCGGGTTTGCCTGGTCTGAAAGGAGACTCTGGTCCTAAAGGGGAGAAGGTGAGAATCCCCCCAGGATCCCACTGCCTGATCCCTGGTGGGCTGTGGGGGGACAAATGGCACTGCAGAGGGGGACAGGGCTGGGGAGGGTGACCAGCCCCAGTGACAGCTTTAGAGGGGAGCTGGAGCACTCTGAGTGTGCCCCAAGGAGCTGAGCTGTGGAGGTGCAGAGCCCTGGCCCATTTTAGGGGTGATTCTCCACTCTGGAAACATTTCTGTCATATATATATATTTATATAACCTCAGGGAATGAGCAGCTGCTCCAGTGCAGAGGTTCTTTCTATATTTGTAGCATTTTCTGCTGTAAAAATTCTCCTATTTTTGCTCCACTCTGCCCCTTCCACGTGTCAGGGATTGCTACAAACTCCTCTCACCTCGCTCAGATATTTGGGGTTGGATCTAGAAATGTCTTTGCTGTCTCCAGTCAGAAATCCTAATTAACATCTGCTGTTTTCCCCCAGGGTCACCCAGGTTTAATTGGTCTTATTGGACCTCCAGGAGAGCAGGGAGAAAAGGGTGACAGAGGTCTCCCAGGCCCCCAGGGCTCAGCAGGACCCAAAGGAGAGCAGGTAAATATTCCACAAAACCTTCCTGGAATGTGCTTTGGAGCACTGCACCCTCGAGGAGGTGCAGCATAGCAGAGATGGGCAATCCTGGCAAGAGATACTTGGCAGTTTTTGAGGGATAGTTTCTGTATTAATGTGGTTTATTCTATGTGTGAAATATGGATCTGCTCCAAAATGACCCATTTTAGTGGGGAGCAGATTCCCAAGGGTCGTATGAAAGAGTTGAAGAGACCTTGAAAGGATGGTGCCATTAAATATTCATCTAAAGGGCTGATTTTTAAAAGTGTGAGCCTAAATGAGATAGGAGCTTCCTTGTCCATGCTCTAAAAACCAGGAAAAGCTCCAGACTGGACTGGAATCCTCCAAAACTGGCTGGTCACCTGTGAGCAGGGGTTGGATGTGTAATTTTAGGCCAGAACTGCAAATCAATATTATTTTGCTGTTACCTTTTAGGGTATCACAGGTCCTTCTGGGCCCATCGGACCTCCGGGGCCCCCAGGATTACCGGTAGGTGACAATCAATGACCTTGGAATTCCTTGGGAGCTGCCCAGGCCTTCAGGAGCCACTTTGGTGCTCCCTGGAATGCCCTGCACAGCCCTGCCTGTAGGAGGATGTTGGTTACAATGGGTTTTTTTTTTGTCAGCTGAGCCCTTTAAAAACAGTTAGATGAGTTCTGGAGGCCATGTGGGAGATGGGCACAGGGAAATCGCCCAACCTTGTTCCCCTGCCCCTTTCTTTTGGGATGTCCACAATCCCATGGGGATTTCTTGCCCTTTTTGCTGATTTTTATCACTTTTTTGGATGGCCAAAGGCCTTGTGCTGCACCCTGGGGTGCCCAGCTGGGTGTCCTGAGCACGGAGCTGGGATCAGCCCCTCATTCCAGGAATCACCCAGCAGTTTTCCCAGTCCCCACTGGGGCAGGAGTGTGAGGCTCTGCCGCAAAAGCTTTTTTGTCTATTGGCAAATAAAAGCAACACCCAGCTCAAGTGGATGAGGAAAATGGAAATAGAAAGGGAGTAAATTTTTAAAAATTCCCTTTGTGAATTCTCTGCTTGGAGATGGACTGACTCCTTTCTGTATTTGTCTCTCCACAGGGTCCACCTGGTCCCAAAGGTGCTAAAGGCTCATCAGTGAGTATGGACACAGCTAAAGGAAGGGGCTGAGGGGTTTTTATTGAGTGTAGGGCATGCTGGGATTCCCCTCATCGGTAAAATTAATGTGATTAGCAGAGAGGACTGAGCAAACTCTGCCTTTCCAGGCTGCCTTAGCCCAGGAATGATAATTGGGGAAGGTTTCTGTGCCACCACTGCACTTTCCTGAAGAGCAGAGCAGCAGAGATCACAAGGAGCAATCCAGAGCTCAGTCCTGAGGAGAAAAGCTGCGGCTGGAGAGTGGAGGGGATTAAAAATAGCCCATAAAAAGCGGGAGGTGGGAAGCTGGGAAGTGAAGAATTCAGTGAGAAATGAGACTCTGGAACTTCATGGTGCAGACCTGCTGTGCAGACAGCTAAAAATTCCTCTTTTGGGCAACTTCTCAGTGTCTTTTTGCCATCCAGAATTCGATGTTTTATTAATTTGAACATTTTATTTGACTTGCAAAACTGTTGAATTGGTTCAGAGAGTTAAAGATTTTATGCATTTTATGCATTCCTAAGAAGCATAAGAAAAATCTGACTGTAACTCCAGGTGTTTGATCTTTTCTTTTACCTAAACTCCAAAAATACCATTTTCTTGAGATGTAGGTCCAGAGAGACTCCTCCTGTGTGCCTGAAGGGACAAAAATGAAGTTTCAGGCACAGTTAAAATGATGTTTGGGACGTGATAAAAGTAGCAGGTGAATTCTCCTGTGTGACTCCTGATTTTCCCTTGTTTTTCCATCCAGGGTCCCACAGGTCCAAAGGGTGAATCAGGTCTTCCTGGGCCCCCAGGGCCTCCTGTAAGTAGAACCCATAAGGTGAAGCATGAAACGAGGTTCAGGCTTCATGGGTGCTGGAATTTGGGAAGCAGAAAAATCCCTGGACAAAGATTCCTTGCCAATCCTAGCAACTGGAGAGAGCAGGGAGGAAAATGAGGGAGAAATAGGGGAGGAAGGGGCAACATGGGGGAGAAAGCAGAGTGGGAAGGGAGGAGTCATTAATGGGAAGAGGACAAGAAGGTGGAAGATGTTGAATCCAGAGCTTTTATCAGCACCATCCATGGGTGTTTTCCATACCCAATGTGTAGTTTGGGATGTTGCTGCTTTGTCCATCTCTCGTTTCCTTTTCCAGAAGTTGTGCCTTTATTTTTTTTTCCCAAAAAATCAGGGTCCTCCTGGAGAAGTCATCCAGCCCCTGCCCATCCAGGCTGCCAAGAGGACCAGGAGGAACATTGATGCCAGCCAGCTGCTGGACGACGGCAACGCCGACAACTACATGGACTACGCCGACGGCATGGAGGAGATCTTCGGCTCCCTGAATTCCCTGAAACTGGAAATCGAGCAGATGAAGCATCCCCTGGGCACTCAGCACAACCCAGCACGCACCTGCAAGGACCTGCAGCTCTGCCACCCTGATTTCCCTGATGGTGTGTCCCAGGATAGAGGGAATGGAGGGAGCTCTGGGGGTTTTCCAGCTTCACGCAGAAGTGAGGGCTGGAAGAGGAGGAATTTGGGGAGTCCGTGGGGGATGTGGCTGGTGGAGAAGGAATATGTAGAGCTGGACTGGATATCATTGGACAGCTCTTCCAGCTGGTCTGTTCTAAAAATATGGAGATATGGGCTGAAAATTCTTCAGCTGGTACCAGAACATGACCAGTTTTTAAAAACTACTTGTAAATTATAACCCATGAGAGGTGAAACATCCCAGGTGAGGAGGTTGCTGAAGTTCCCTCTGACCTGATCCTTTCTTCCCTTCTCTTCCCTCATCCAGGTGAATACTGGGTTGATCCCAACCAAGGGTGTTCCAGGGACTCTTTCAAAGTTTACTGTAATTTCACAGCTGGTGGAGAGACCTGCATCTTCCCTGATAAGAAATCTGAAGGAGTAAGTCCACAGCACCTTTGCTTTCCCCTCTATCCTGGTGATAGATGGTTTCCTGGTACGTTCATAGAGAACAAATTTCAGGAAAATTGGACAGCAGCAAGGAAGGATCAAAGATTCAGAAAGTTCCTTTGTTCCACAGCATTACCTTCTAAAACACTACGGAATACGTTGACAAAGAGAAAATCAGATTTAAACTGTGGTTTGGGACAAACCTCTGATGATTTCTCAGGCATGATAAATGCTAAAACCTTAACTTTTTGAACTTTGCTGTCCAAGGCAGAGGTCAGTGTTGATGCAGGAATTGGGAGCTCTGTTTAACTCATTCCCTCCCACAGCCCTGCTCCACTGCCTGCATGCCCAAGCACCACTGATTCCCCTCCCTTCCCTGTGTCTCCAGGCAGAGCAGACAAATGTTTACCTCCTGTCATTTTTCCTGCTGTTCCTTGTGGGTAAATGATCCTAAATGATTGCAAGCAGGCTCAGAGCTCTCCCTGGCCCTGCTGCACAAGGTTGATGAAGTTATTTGTGTAATGATGCTCTTAGCTCAGCTGTGCCCATCATTTTTGTCCTGTATGCCTGCACTCTGTTTTCCAGAGCTGCTCTTCCCGCTGCCTGGGGACCAGCTGTGGCACTGGCCAAGCAGAAACACAACAATTCAGCCTGGAGGAGCTGTGCCAGTGTCACAGTTGTGCTCCAGCTGTGACAAAGCTGAGCCCTTCTCCTGCTGCATTTCATCCACCAGAAATGTGTGTCAGCACAGGACAAATCACACGCGACATAAATCCTCCCTGAGTTTTTCTTGGGGCTGTTTAAAGAGGAGATGGATTTCCTCTTCCTTTGCATCAGGGTGGTGTGCTTTTCCTCAAAATTTGACAGCTCAAAAAGCAGAGTCTGGCCATGATCTTGCAGGGGCTTGAGCTCCTGCTGTGCAGGTTCAGTGAGGGGCTCTGTGGAGCTGCAGCACTCCTCAAATACAAGTTCCATACTGGGATCCATAAAAAAAGCCTCTCCCACCCAGAGGGATGCAAACAGCCACCACCCCAGCCCTGGGTGGTGACTGAGTGGGTTTGTGCTGAGCCACAGCAGAGTTTCAGCCATGGCTCCTCTCAGCTTGTCCTCCCCCAGCACAAACACTGGGATTTGCTCTGCAGGTCACCTCCTGCAAAGGGAAGGACAATCCCCCACACCTGCAGCTGGGCTGCTGCTTTTGGAGAGATTTCCAGCACAAATGAGGGCGTTGTGGGAGGCTGAGGGAGCAGCCATGCTCCTTCCTTGTGCTCTGACTCAAAAAAGCTGCTTCAGCTGCTGAGCTGGCACTGCCTTGAGGATGCTCTGGTGGCTGATTCCATGTCCAGGTCACTCCTGTGTCACTCTGGGAACCTGGAGCTCCATCCTGTGTGTCCAGCACCTCAAACACAGCAGGCAGGCAGGCAGGCAGGCAGAGGCTTTTTTTTAATCAATCCTTTGCCTTTCCCAGCCCCACAGCACCTGGATTTGGCATTAGAGAGGCACCAGGCTTCTCCAGCACCAGCACTGCCCTGCACACAAAGTTCAATGCACCTTTTCCCATCCATGCTTCCTTTTTCCCTCTCTGTCTTTCCTTTGGATTTTCCTGCCTCTGCTGGATTTGCATCCCAAGTTCCTAGGAGGCAGAGACAGCCCTTAGCAAAGGAGGCTGGTGCCAGGGCAGCACCACTCCATCTCCTCTGCTTCAGAGCCACCTTCTGCTCTCATTACCGATGTATAAAGATTAAAAAAACCCAACAAAACATTTTAAAGCAAGTTGGACAGTTTCAGTAAGACATGCAGACTCTGGAATGAAAGTAACCTTTTTAATTTTGATTTTTTTTCTTTCTCTCTTCCCTCCTTGCTGTCCACAAACTAGGCTAGAATTACTTCCTGGCCCAAGGAAAACCCAGGCTCGTGGTTCAGTGAATTCAAGCGCGGTAAACTGGTAAGATGCATCCTGGTGCTTGCAGTTTCCTTTAACCCCTGTCATATTTTACAGAGTAAAATGGCTCGTTGGCCCAAAGAGCAGCCTTCCACATGGTATAGTCAATACAAGCGGGGGTCCTTGGTAAGTGGCTAACCCTGGCCCTAAATCAGAGCTTGTCACCTGCTTTGGTATGGCCACACTGCTGCCCTCTGCATGCTGGACTAACCCCCCTCCCAGGCACATGGAAATGTTTAAGGTGGAATTCTGAGACTGACACCAAACCCACTGCAGGTGCTTTCTTCCAGTCTGCCTGGCTGGGAACTTGGGAGCTGAGCTGTGCCCGGTGTTAGGACGGGACATGGGGGGGTCCTGAGGGACCCTGGGGCAGGTTTGTCTTCACAGAGCCCTGCAGGGAGTGCTGCATCCCCCAGGGAGTTCAGAATCCCACAGGGAATGCTCTCATCCCACAGGGAATGCTGCATCCCCCAGGGAGTTCAGAATCCCACAGGGAATGCTCTCATCCCACAGGGAATGCTCTCATCCCACAGGGAGTGCTGCATCCCACAGGCTGAGCTGTTGCTGTCTCCTCATCTGTCCCCATGTGGGTGTCCCCTCGTTGCTGTCCCCCACCAGTGTAGCCTTACCCCAGAGCTGAGAGATCCCTAAAAGGATGCTCCACCCCAGAGCTGGCCCCCAGGGGCTGGAGCTGCTCACCCCGGCCTCTCTGGGACAGGGCTGCCCCAGAGCATGGATTTTGTTTCCCAAGTGGAGATGAACCACACTGGGAACTCCCATGCTGACCCCAGAGCTTGGGAGAACCAAAGTCATTTATTTAGATGAAGATTTCCAGCCTAGTGGAAAGGAATTTGAGTGAGTCACAATTAAGAATTTTTTTCACAAGGGAAGAGCTGTTTTAAGGTCAAACAACATTTGATGTCAGCAAGGCACAAACCAGGAAAAGCTCTGGTTTCCTGTCTTGTAACAGGACATCCACACTGTGGGGAGATCATTCCCACAGACACCCAGGCCTGGGCAGGGATGTCAGGTTTGTGTCTGAAGGCACAGAAAAGTCCCCCTGCTGCATCCACTCCCGCAGAATTAGCGGGGTGCCCGTAACGAGCTCAGTCAAACCCGGAGCATTTGGGAACAGGCAAATATTCCCTGGATCAAACCAGCCTGCCCAGGGGCAGGAGATGCTCTGCAGGAGGAGTTGTCCCTCCTCAGGGCAGGACTTCTACCCCAACTTCCACCTTAAAGGGCAAACAACCCAAGCCCCTGCGTTGTTTCCCACATTTGCTGCATTCCATCGCCACTAAAACACATTTTGCTCTGATTCTGCCCTCGAGGAGGACACGGCTTCTGGGGCTTCTCTGCATCATCAAATCAGGCTGCAAAGCCAGGGCTTCAGCCTCGTGGCTCCTTGGAGGGCAGCTACTCATAGCTTAATTACAGAGCACTTCATCAGTTCATGTTCCAAATACCTCCACTTCTCCATCTCCCCTGCTTCTCTTTTTCCCAGCTCTGTTAGAGGCTCAGTTGCCAGCCTAGAGCTTAGGGCTTGTTCGTTTTTAGATAAAAACATTTCTGGTGCTACTTTGAGCTTTTTGTTCCATCTTTTTGTGTTGTCATTTCCTTTGCTGCTTCTTTTTCCCTTTTTTTTTCTCTGTCCTGCTTTTTTTCTATTTGAAAAAATTAAAAAGCCACCAGTATGTGGAAGACCTACCTAAGCAAACCACAGAATGGTCAAACAGGCCATAAAAGTTTTATTAGTTATTTTAAGATTATCTCTGATTTTGCCTCAGTCAGTACTTAGAACCATGAAATTGGTAAATTTGAGACATTTGCCTGGTGGATCCAAAATCCACCTGAAATTTGTGTGTGAATGGGCAGAATCAAAAGGAGTTTGAGTTCCCCTCTGGGTGCAACTCTGCTTCTCTTACTCCATGGAGAAGGTCCTGGTCCCAAAGCTGAAGGGAAGATTTCCAGTGCTGCCAGGGGCCCCATATAAATCCTGGAACTGCACAGCTGGGCAGATGCTGCCTTTCTTCTGGAGACACCTGAAGTAAGAGGGATGCAGTAAATATGAAATACAACCAAACAGCTGGGTTTGATGCTCCCACACCATCATTCATCAGTGCTACAGAGCACTTGGAGCCAATTCCTTGCCTTTCCTCAGGATGCAGCCCAGCTGTGTTTAGAGGGATAAGAGGCTTGCAGATGTTTTCTCTGCTTCCCTTCAGTGTGTGTTACACACAATTCCCAGCATCTCTAACGAGGCCTGACTCCCATCCCATCCCATCCCATCCCATCCCATCCCATCCCATCATCCCTCCCAGCCATATGGCACCTGCCAGAACAGAGAAAAGAGGAAAAGATTGGATTTTCCAAAACTGAGAAAACATTGTGCACAAAGCCAGCTCCCAGTGGCTCCAGTTGCAAAGCTGGGACAGGACTTCACAAAATCTGCACAGCCTGAACAACAAAAGACCCCTTAAAAGGCGGCCAGGCTGCAAAACAAGCACTGGTTTGAAATAAAACCAAATAAGAGAAGGTCCTGCAGATCAGTAGTGCCACACTGGGTCTGTGACAAGCTCTAGGCATTTTTTTGTCCCCTTCCTTCCACGTGCTGGTGGTTTTCTGGTAGCTCCTCCTGGCATGCGTGGCTCTCTCCTGGTCAGTCACATTTAACTCTCAGGAGGACAGTGCAGCAGCATCCTGACAACCGGTTGGTATCTTTATTTATTTGGATTATCTCTTTCAGTTCAGTGTTTTATTGTGGTTATGAATCTCTTCTACTGTTTGCAGCCTGCACCACAGCTCAGGGGCTCGTGGTACCTGGAGGAAATCCACGCTGGTTGGGTGCCTGTGTTTTTCTCCTGGTTGATTCTAAAGAAACCCTCAGTCCATCCAGGGCAGTAGTTTGGAGGTGCCACCTCAAGCACAGTCAGTTCATACCTGCAAAAACTCATTTTGTGGGCCATGAAGATCCCACAAAGTCCTGAATCCCCCCAAGTGCTGGGATTGGGTTTCAACAATTTCTTTTTTGTAGGAATATGTTCTCCTGCATGGGAGAAAAAGGAGCCTGGTGGGAACAATGGAGCAAATCCCAGTGTGCAAGACTGGGATTCATGATCTGTGCTCACAACAGGGCAGCAAATCCATTTTCCTTTAGCTGAGTGGAGCTTTTCCAACCAGGGCAGCTCCTAATCCTCACCAGCAGGGCCAGGATAGCTGGATTGCTTCAAACCCCAGGGTTTGGTGCCCAGGAAAAACAAATGGGGAATGCCCCAGTGTGTGCAGAACAAAACACCCCCAGCAGTCAGAAATTCATGTCAGACAGGTCAGGAAAATAAAGCCTGGAATCCTCACAAAAATTCACCTTCTCTCCTCTTCAAAAGCTGGAGAAATACTCAATATTGGCTTAAACTTGAGACACATCCCCAAATTTCCACCCTCTTGCAACCAGGGCTGAAATCCCCTTGCCTTTTATTTTTTTTCTTTGCCCTCCTTTTAGATTTAATTCTTTTGCTCACACCCTCACCCCATCCAGCAGGAGACCGAAAAGTTCCTGGGTGAGCAGAGCAGCCCCGCAGCCCCAGCATGGCAGGAGCAGTGCCTGTGGTGTCCCTGAGAGGCCCCAGGCCAGGAGCAGTGCCTGTGGTGGCACTGGTGTCCCTGAGAGCCCCAGTTCACACCTGGAGCAGTGCCTGTGGTGGCACTGGTGTCCCTGAGAGCCCCAGTTCACACCTGGAGCAGTGCCTGTGGTGGCACTGGTGTCCCTCAGAGCCCCAGTTCACACCTGGAGCAGTGCCTGTGGTGGCACTGGTGTCCTTGAGAGCCCCAGCTCAGGCCAGGAGCAGTGCCTGTGGTGGCACTGGTGTCCCTCAGACCCCCAGTTCAGGCCAGGAGCAGTGCCTGTGGTGGCACTGGTGTCCCTGAGAGCCCCAGCTCAGGCCAGGAGCAGTGCCTGTGGTGGCACTGGTGTCCCTCAGAGCCCCAGGGCCAGGAGCAGTGCCTGTGGTGGCACTGGTGTCCCTGAGAGCCCCAGTTCACACCTGGAGCAGTGCCTGTGGTGGCACTGGTGTCCCTCAGAGCCCCAGCTCAGGCCAGGAGCAGTGCCTGTGGTGGCACTGGTGTCCCTCAGACCCCCAGCTCAGGCCAGGAGCAGTGCCTGTGGTGGCACTGGTGTCCCTCAGAGCCCCAGTTCACACCTGGAGCAGTGCCTGTGGTGGCACTGGGGTCCCTCAGAGCCCCAGTTCACACCTGGAGCAGTGCCTGTGGTGGCACTGGTGTCCCTGAGAGGCCCTGGGCCAGGAGCAGTGCCTGTGGTGGCACTGGTGTCCCTCAGAGCCCCAGGCCGTGTTTCCCTGTCCCTCACTGCCCAGTGTTGTCCCCTCCCAGCTCTCCTACGTGGACTCTGACGGGAACCCCATCGGGGTGGTGCAGATGACCTTCCTGCGGCTGCTGAGCGCCTCGGCCCACCAGAACATCACCTACAACTGCTACCAGTCTGTGGCCTGGCACGATGCCACCACCAACAGCTATGACAAGGCCATCCGCTTCCTGGGCTCCAACGACGAGGAGATGTCCTACGACAACAACCCCTACATCCGGGCTGCACCTGATGGCTGCGCGGTACGTGGCTGCTCCTGGCCTTGGGGACACCTCTGGGACGCTTTGGGGACGCCTCTGTCCCCTCCTCTGCTTGGCCAGCACCTTCTTTCCCCGCAGCAGATCGCCCCCAAATTCCCGGTCCTTAATATGGGTGACATCGGCTTGCTCTTCCCTGCGTTGGAAATAAATGATTCTGTGGGAATGCGTGATCCTGCTCGAAGTCAGGGGAAGGTGCAGCACCTCCAGGAGTCAAATTAATTTGATTAATCCAATTTATCTGCCTAAAAAAAGCTTTTAAAAGCTTCCCTGTGGTTTTGTTCTTACCCAGTTCCTCGCACGGGGAGAGGCGAGCGATGGCGCCCAGTTGGGTGGGAGATTTGCAGAGATTTTGATGAAAATCTTTTTAACTGCTTTCAGAAATTCTGGGAGGCAAAGCAGGAAGAGTTTGGTTGGAATTTTTATTCTTGTAGCCCCAGGAAGGCTCTGGGCTGTGCTGCTCATTGGGTGTACAAGCACAGCCATAATTTCCAAAGGTGCCTCACATTCTCTCTATCTTCTTCTAACTCCTCTTGGATGCTTGATTTGGGTTTAAACTCTGAAAATTCTGCCCTCAGGAGATAAAAATTTGGCAAAGCAGGTGCTGCCTGAATTTATTTTGAGCCCCAGCTTGCTGGTGTGAAAACATTCATAATCCCCACCCTCTGGAACTGCAGCACTTGGAGCCCACGGGACAGAAAGATTGAGATGTTTGACAGAAAAAGTTCCTCATGTAATTTGAGATTGAAATGCTTCTGTTCTGGCACAAACAGATTTTTTACTGATGGAGCAATGAGAAAAATCAGATTAGAACTTTAACACATTTCTAGAGAGGGAAAGGGCATCCAGCCCCCTTCTGGAAACATTCAGAAGTTTATCCTCAAGTTTTTCATGTCTCCTTCACGTCTTCTGAAATAACACCCTTGGGAAAAAGGGCCTTCTTCTCCCTTCCCCTTCTGAATCTCAGGGTTGCTGGAGGACCACGTGCTGCATGTTAGAAAGTGGATCAGCCTCCAGAAAACCTCTGTTTATTTATATAAATTTATCTTTTGGGCAGATAAATTGGATTAATCTGCTACCCTGGCAGATGGTGCTGCCCAGAGCACAGGCAGGATATTTGAGATTTATCTATTTGCTTACAGGAGTTTGGGGTTTACAACAGATTCTCTGCATTAAAGATGATTTTATTCTGACTCTGAGACCCATAAAAAGGCTGTTAGGAATTTAGAGAACTCCACCAGGGGTTTAGAGGTGCTTTTGCTTCTTTTTTGGGAGTGAGTGCTACAACCCATCCAATTGCTGGGCTCAGCTGTGCTGGGTGAATGGTTGGCCTCAATGATCCTAAAGGTCTTTTCCATCCTAAGTGATTCCAGGATTGAGCCCTGGGCTGCCACACTCAGTGGTGCCTCAGAGGTCCTGCTGTAGAGGAGAGGCTGCTGCAGCCAGAGGAGTTCCAGGGCTGATGTTCTTCCCATCATTTGAATATGTTTTTCCTGAACTTTCAGCCCTTTCTCATCACTGTGCTGCAGCCTGTTCTTCCGAGCCACACAAATCACAGGGAAAGGTAGAGCCCAAAGCTGCTCCATAAATCCTCTTGTTTGTGCAGCTTTGTACGCCCTCAGGGGGCACTTCTGCTCCTCTAATAATTATTTATATTTTGGAAAGAACTCTGTGGCCACCAGGCATGATAAAAAGACAGCAGTACCTTGTGAATTCCATCAAACTTTAAATGTGATCTTTTCACTAATACATTTAAATTAAATCGCTCTCATTTGCTCTACAAGCCAGGGATGTCCTGGGGGAGGGAAAACAACTCTTCCACAGCCACAATTTTTCCAGGCTCCCATTCCAGCTTGGAAATGTTCTGGAGCAGAGTTAGTGTCATGATCTGCTTCTGCTCTAAGGTCTGGGCATCTCTCAGGGGTTTTGCAGTGGTTAAACCTGTGAATAAAATTTCTTTGGGTGGTGGTGACGCCAACTTGGATCCAAAAATTCCTGGGAAAAATCAACACCATATTCCCAGCAGAGTGCTGATTATTCAGTTGTGCTGCTGTTGGCTTGGAAGCATCCTGAGAACTCCTTTTTCCTTCATTCCAGGCAAGGAAGGGCTACCAGAAAACCATCCTGGAAATCAACACGCCCAAAGTGGAGCAGGTCCCCATAGTCGACATCATGTTCAATGACTTCGGAGAAGCGGCACAGAAATTTGGATTCGAGGTGGGACCAGCTTGCTTCCTGGGCTAAAAGAGCCACCTGAACCTAGTCTCCAAATGAGCAACCTCGTAACCTCATTGCGCCATTTAATTAAAAACAAAAAAAGAGAAAAAAGAACAAAAAAAGGAGAAAAAAAAGAATTCCTCGTCACGTGCAAGGTCTGAAACTGGACAGCGATGGGTTATTATTTTTTTTTCCCCCCCTCCCACACCTATTTTGTTGTGCCCCTGGTTTTGTCCCAGCCCCTCTGTGCCCCCTCAGCCGTTCCCAGGACGGATATGGAATCTCATGACCAACAGCCACACACGGAGACCTGGCCCTGGCCCTGCTGCCACCCAGCTGAGCCCACCTCCAGCAAACTCCTTCTTCTTCCTCCTCTTCTTCTTCTTGCCAGGAAGCGTTTGTTTGTGCCTAAGGGAAAAAAAAATGGGAAAAACTTGAAATTCCACATGTCCAGCTCAATGTTGAAGTCCAGTCCTGGATCCGAAGCTCCTCGGAGAGGTTTTGTTGCCTTCCATGAGGTTTGGGTCAGCTCTAGCAAGGAGATGCCATGGCTAATTCCAGAATTTTCCATGTTTCCTCCACTGAGTTTGCCTCATTCCACGTTTTCCAAAGTGCTGACTCAAGGTCACACTGGGCATCTCTTTGCCATGTCTTAAAGGTGCTTCTATTTTTGTATGTTTGTGAGTAAATATTTGTATCGTATTTTATTTGAAATGTTGGAATGTTTCTGCCTTCAAACCATGCAAGTGACCTTGTCTGTATTAAAGCCACCCCAGCCAAGATTCCAGCTGGGAATGAAGACAGCAGCTCCTGTCCCCACTTCTGCCTCTTCCCAACCCCAAACTGGGATCTGGAGGCCTTGGAATTACCCCCAGGATGAGGTGCAAACCAGCCCCCTGAGCCACAGGTGCCTTTTGGAAAGATTCCTTTCAAAATCAGGGAATTAAAGCCACTTTTTAAACAAATTTCCTACAAATCCCATGATCTAAAAGCAGGATCTGCATTGAGTCTCTGCCTTTTCATCCACTTGCTTAATATCCATATTTTAAATTAATTCTTTCTTTTTTTTTCTTTCAGCATTCCTTTAAAATGATAAGAATTAAACCTGAATCCATTCCCAGTGGCAGATTCCAGTGGTAGGGGAAATCCATTTGTCCTCTCTAAATATGAAGAATAAAAAAAAAAAAAGGAAAAAAAAATGAAGATTTAAAAAAAAGGTGCTTTTTATAGTTATTTTTACATATCTCTGTGGTGCTGATAACTTTTAACACAACACTGGGGATACCCTGCCACTGGCCAATCTCCCACTTGGCTTTTTAGGCACTTTCAGGCAGATTTTGGCTGCTGAGAAATTCATGGCACCTTCTTATCTCTTCTGTCCAAATCCTGCTCCTCTCCTTCCTTGGACGGGCCCGTGTAGAAAGAAGCATTAAATGTCCTTACAATTTATTATTTTTTAATGTTATTATTATTTTTATTATTATTATTA
>VWYI01046556.1:0-75513 GCA_013399455.1 Anthoscopus minutus | reverse complement strand
AAAGAATCTGGGCAAGCATCCTTCTTCACCCAGGTACCCACCCCACCCACCACTGCACTTCCTTAAACAGCTGCATTTAGCATCTTGTAAGTACTTTGTAATCAGGCACTTGGCTTTTCCTAAGCCTCTAAAACTGACACAAAGATTAATGACATTTGACACTGTGAGTAACAGCATAAACTATTATACTATTTTATCTGAAATTAAAATTCTCTACTTTGCTACAGTATACCTTTTCAATGGGCCTCAGCTTTCAGACCTGAAAATTGAGGGTGCAATCTGCACAGCTCAGTACTAAGTAAAGAAATACTGAATTTGTAGCTCATCACTCCCAAATTTTTGAAAGGCCTAATCACCTTGCAGAGGTTAAAAACACCTCGTTGCCTCAATCTAGCTTTAAATAGATGTATCACTGTTATCAATAAGAACAAAAGGTGGCAGATGCTTGAACTACTCTCGTACCTTTTCAAAGGACTGCAGTTTTTAACACCATTGCCTGAGCTATCAAAATACTTGCTTGGGCGATTTGACTTGTATTCAATTCATATAAAGCAAATGAAAACAGTTTTACAGAGAATAACATTGTAACAATAAAAAAAAAATCAATTTATTAAGAAACACAGTAGGGCCAGAGTATATCGGCTCTGAGTTTTTGTGTGGGACACACTCCACACTAAGCACAGAGACTGAATTTATGTAATTCCCAATGACTAAGAAGCTAATATCTCTTTCTTCTACATAATGATCTAATATTGCACACCATCATCCAAGTCTTCCTGACAAAGTAGGAGACCAAACACATATATTTGTACAGATAGGATCAATATTTAGAGACTGCATAACCCTTTATCTCTTTAAATGAGTCTTCCTAGAAATTAGTCATCTTTTAAATTTATATTCCTGCAAAAAAAAGGATTTTTTTATTTTATTTTTGCAGATTGTTGTGATGGATATAGAGCATGCAAGACCTCTAGATATACTGCTTTTTAAATTTTTAATTAGAAGACAACTTTTTTTTTTCTCTACCATTTTTTATTGATAACACTATAGAAAAGTGGTAAAGTAACATTCCAGGTAAGAGAGGAGTTTGATACTGAGAAAAGCACACATACAGATTGTTTAAATCACTATTTAGCAGTATTTTAAGACCAAATCTCTCTTACTATTCAATGACTATGAATGCAGGAATGCAAGATACTGCTCAGCTGTTAATGAGTCTTTACTCTTCAGACATAAAGACTGAGAAAGTTCCCACCAGATATCCAGAGAAGACAATGCTAACACTTACTAAAACTTAAGCCCAACAATCACAAAGAAAACACAAAAAGGAAGATAAACAGGAGAACAGAGAAGGAGGAATATTATGGAGGATACAAAACATAGCTGTATTCAAGCCTTCAGTTTTTGGACATAAGTGTATCTTTGCAATATCAATATTCACACAGGAAAGCAATATTTCTCCAGCACCTAACTGTGCTGTTGGCCAATCAGCTCTGGAACACACTAGCCTGTTGTTGACACAACCCAAAAAAAGAGTATTTCAGGGCAGCGTGTAAATGGACTCAACTTCACTGCTCAAACCGTAACAAGAGCCGGTGTTTCCCACTGCAAATTCAAAAGTACTACAGTGTTACACAACCAGCATATAATGGCTCGCAACAGCAATTTCTCTGTCACTTAAAGGCAATTGTTTACATCAAAGAACCTCCCAGAAGGGTTTTGCATGCAAGTGATCATCTGTTAACTGAACTAACATTATTAGCAAAGTTATAGCCTATTATTGGAATATCTTTTATTATAATGCATGGGTTGACACTTCGTACTTACCAGAGGACTGTGCAAAATGTTTCTATACTCGTTGAAATAAAACCATTTCAATTCCACAGAGAATGTCTATATACTTAGGCAGAAGTTAAGAATGTTAATTATAGGTGTACTTAAAATGATGACTGAGACATCAGCTGCTCCTATGCACTGGGCAGCTGAAGAAGAGTCCCAAAATACTCCTCTGGCCCTTTATATTGCTGAGGACAATAAGGTGTTCATGGCCTCACATCCCTACACTGTTTATCAACACATTTTTCACTATGACTTGACACATTTTATACAGAAAATGTAGCTTGCTGATTTCCTATGAAAATAGATTTGGTGGGCCTGTTGGCATTTGATTTGATTTCACGGTAAAAACGTGCTGAAGATGTGGATGGCTCTAGGGATGATCCAGAGAGAGCATTTCAAGAAGGCTGCACTTCAGATGGTTAATGCAATTTCTGGCAATCTCTTAATTCCCCTCCTTATCCAGCAGCAATAAAGCTCAATTCTATAATCTGACATCTCCTTTGCTTGGATGTCCAATTAAATAAATCGAAATAAGTGAAGGATTCCTCAGAAATTCTGGGTTTTCTACCCAAAAAAATCCCCTGAAGTATCTCTTAAAATGCTGATGTAAATAAGGAGATACTGCTGCAGACAGAATGCACAGAAATTAAGAACAGATCTCAAGAAGTCACCCAGCTCATTATCCCATGCTCTCTGATGCTACTTAAGTATCTATGTTATCCCTGCCAGATATTTGATAATATATTTAAAAAGCTTTTCTGCCTATTTACTATTTAATGGTTATGTAGCTTAGACTTCCTCCTAGTTTTAGGAGGAAGTCTCTTCCCTTACTACAACTTTGAGCTGATATTTCTGCTAATGTAGCTACCAGGCAAAGAAAACAATTGATCACTATTCTCTTTTATACAGAACAAATCCAAGTCTGTCAACCTTTTCTCAAAGATCAGGTTTTAAATATATTTGAGTTTGACACATTCCTCTGTATTTTCCTCTCTAAAACTGCCTGCATGAGAAACAAACTGAGAAATATGGGATGCTAAAAGACATCTTGAAACCTTTTCTGGCATGAGAGAGGTATTTCACTTTAATCATTCACACTCCAGTATCTTTAAAAACCCAGGACCAACCTTCACCAAACCCTTTGTAGCTGCTGGATGTGTGGAGGTTCTCAGATATTTCAGACCACAGGAAAGCCTTTAACAGCCAATTAAGCTCCACATCTATCTTGTACTGGGGAGCCCAGAACTACACATATTATTTCTGATGTTTATATACTATTTATCATCCCTAAGTAAACACACAAACCAGACAGCATAGAAGTAATTCTGTGTTTTGTAAGAAGTCTGTATGAAACTTTGACAATGTAGGTGAAATTTCTAAAATGACAAGTATTGCAGTTACTGTGCCCTTGTTCATGCATTTGGTGAGGGCAGAGAAAGCTTTTTAATTGCCATTAAAAGACCACAGGCAATTCCTGCAAAGTCTTCTCTGTCATCTAAATGTGACACACACAAATTACCGACAAATACTTCCTTCTCTTAGGATTGTGAAGCTAATCTAAATATGCTACTCACAGACTAGGTCTAAACCATTTTATTAGATTCAAAACCAAAGAGTGGGTTTTTTCTATTTTTCAAAATGCAGGAACTAAAAATAAAAGTGAGGCTGTAGGCATTTGATTGAGTGAACTTATCTACTTATTAACCCTCAGTCCACAGAACTGCCCAAAGGAAGAGGGATAAAAACATGAAAAAATTATCATTCTGCAATCCCAATATTGTATAATATAAAGAGAAAGACAGTGGTCAAAACTGACAGGAATTAAGTATTCACAGGCAAAATCTACACAGCGGAGATATAAATCTCTTTTCACTTCTAGAACTCATAATGCAAAGAAGGATGAAATGCATCAGTAAAAAGAAAAAAATATTCAAATCTTAGAAGGACAAGAATTTTGTCTTCACCAGATTTTAAATTTTACACTTTAGAATAAACAAAAAAGCCTCCCAAACCCCCCAACAAACAAACCAAAAACTCCAAGCAAACAAACAAAAAAACAAAAACAGAAACAAAAAAGAGGAACGAGTTTCAGCCAAAAAAATGCAATACTTTTAAGAACACGTCTGGACTATTTAATCTAAAGACTGAATCACAACAGCTTGGGGGCAGGGGAAGGAAACTAGACAGAAACATGGACTTGTGGAACTCCTACTTGGAAGGGTGGGAAAATAATCCAGGACAAAAGAGTTAAGAATTAGAGAAGAGGTTACAAGCAGGGAGGCCTGAGCACGCATTTAAATATTTTTGTGTTATGTTTAAGTTACTTTTATCTCAGTTTATTTTACCTACATGCAGCACATATAAGAACATACCCTCACAGTGAAATCTGATGTACCAAAAATTAATTTGTTGCTATCTCTAAGCTAACAAACATTAAGAGACTGATGAGAGGAAACTGATGAGACTCAAGAAAGAAGAAAACTGGTTTTTGTTTTCCTTCTGCTTTACATGCAAAAGTCAGCAGAGAATAAAGCACTTTTATATTTATAGTATGAAATACTGTATTTCATAAAGTCTGATGCCTGAAATAATGGAAGCACTACAGACTTGGCCAGGTCCATGTTAGATTCTGAATGCAATAATTAGCTTTTTACAAAAGGCATTCATTTCATTTCAGTGAAACCACAGAAATATTGTGTGTTTACATTATCTCCTCTAAAGTCTCATTTCCTTTTCACTTATTACATATATGAGACAGGAAGTTCAAATAACAAAGCTGAGGTGCGCTAATGAAATGGAGAATTACTTTTTGCTACTTGCAGCACTTTGCAGCAAAAGATACATGTATGTGCCAAAGAAACTTGGGTGAGCATCAGCACTCTCTTTACTTTTTAGGACTGAAAATAAATTACTCCAACGCAGATGACTGTATGTTTCATGAAGTATGAAAATGCTAAAGTAAGGAAATAGATGCATAACTCTAAGGAAAACCATAACACACAGGAATTCTGTATCTGCTTTGGTCATCAAAATACCTTTGGAATAAGGGAACATGTTGTTTTCCCTGCCTGTGTTTCAAGAGGTATCTTTATTTTTGCAAGGCAGATTTCTTTTCATTTTATAAATGGCACATTCCAGACTGGCAATGAAGGTACGACTGCCATCTTCTCAATATGCCATATTTATTTTAAAAAATGTACTATCCTGTCCAAAGGAAGTTAAGCATTTAGCACGTGGCCAATGCAGAGAGAAATTCTCACACATACCAACTGCTGGGCAGAGCCTGGGCTTGGTTTGCCTGTTCTTGTTTGTGAATGTCAGTGGAGAGCCACAGATTTCTTACAACGTGCCACCAAAATGCATCAACAGAATTAAATGAAAACACTGATCACTTCAAGAAGTCACTGATGTTTAAAGGAAGTTTAAAATTACTCCCTGAACTGTATTTCCAGAGATCAGTCCAGACAGGAGACAATGATCTTGTGCCCAGAAAGGCTGTATTGTCTTGCAGCTTCCTCCCAGAAGGCCCCCCTTTCATGCCACAATCCAGCAGCAATCCAGATAACATTTAACTACTACACACAGTCCCTTTCATCTTTTTGCCTTTTTTCCTAAAAAGAACCCGATTTCCTCTCAGACCTTGCAAATATCTCCCCTTTCCCCTGCTCTGTCCACGAAGCAGTGAAGAGGAAGATACACAATCCTCCCTTGCTCTGCCTTGAGAACAACAATATATCCTTTGGTATTTTTGATATTCATTTATGGATTATCCTCACTTCCTAAATAATCTCTGTTGATAACTGGATGCCATCATCTCCAGCTGCAGGGAATATCAGTGTTTTGGATTACTACTGGAAATTCAAGTGGTACTGAGAGGTTGTTAAGAAACTCAAGCAGAACAGAGCAGAATTCTGCTTGGGTTCAACGCCAGCACTGAGAAGACAAACCACTGAAGAGCAGCATTATTTTGCCCTAAGATGAGTTGACAGTGTTTTTTCTGACCTCTCAGAGAAGCTCAGAAACTTGGCTTCTAGAGAAGGAATAAACAAGCAAAAGGTCCACCCCAAAAGCTATACTGCTCTGAGACTTCAAAAGATTAGGCCCATGCTGAGTGGCTTGTCAATCACTTTTGTGTCCATACATCACTTCAGAACACAACTCAAGTTTCTTTAATTATATTTTGAGTTCTTCCAAGTCCCAAAAGTTTAGATAATTTTACCCAGCCAATCTCAAACAACCCTTTGCAACTGTAACAGATGTCAAAAAATTGAAATCTTCTAAATTCATATATTTGCATATACAAACACATTTAGATGGACAGACAGATACCCACACTTTGCCCCTGAGGCAAAGAAAGCCAGTGCCAAAGGATTCCCTAAGCCTCTGACCACCACCACCAAGTGACTTGCAGACAATTGAGGGATTCAGACCCACTCCAGCTCAGAAGTCATGTTTTTAATTCTCCCCAGTTCAGCCTTCTCTTCATTGGTGTTTCTACCAATACATGGAAAAAAACTCAATTTCATATTTAATATTTAGGCTGTGTTTGGTTGATCAATTTGCATCTTTCTCAGCTTAAGACCATTCATTCTTTGCTCCATTTTCAGACCCAGAAGTTTCAAGCAGGTAACATCCAACCAGGTCTCGGCCAAACAAGTAACAATTAGTTGTTATTTCTCAGGTTTCAGATGCCCAAACTGCAGGGTTTGAAAGAGCTTTGTTTGAGCCCACAAACAACTCAAAACCACAACTTCAAAGGAACTCAAGACTCTAGCACTAATGTATAAAAAAATTAATTTTAGTACTGGCTTGATGGCAATAAAACTTTAAAAACTTTTCTCTTTCTTTTGCTACAGCAATGTCCTTAATCAGAGTCACTTCTTCGGAACATATGTGATTAATGTGCAACAGAAGAGAAAAACCCCCTGCTTCCACCAAAGCAACGAGTGGCTGCTTAGAAATGCAACTACTACGCCAAGAATTGTTTTAAATAGCCTCAAATTTCTAAAATAGACTCCAAGATTAGCTCAGATACCACACTACATTCACACCACATCACAAAAGCTGATTGTCTTATATAAAAATCCTCTTCTGAATTAAAAGAAAAAAAATTACTCATAGCACGTTATGCCTCAGATACTGAAAACCACCTTTCAAGACACACACATATATTAGGAAATCATAATTGTAGTAAACAGCACCCACATATTTCCTAAAAACTGTGCAGCATGCCATCTCTTTTTAGTTTTGAAAGCTTAAAACTGTAGAAAATAGCTTTGGAGATTGCAGATTCCCTAACACAGTAAATTTGACTCTGTAAGTAATATGTTGCAATGATGTCAGATGGGGGACAGCAGAACAAAATGGTCAGCCAGGAACAAACTATGGGCAGCTGGGTATTTGTGGGGTTCATTTTGAGAGAGAAAGGGGGCATTTCTTCCAAAAGAAGACCTGCTAGGATTCACATTCACAGGATCAACATCTTCCAATGTATAAACACGCCGAGCAGTCAGAACCTTTATTTAAACCTTTTTTTGGTAAGTTGAAACCTCCTCATGGCCTAGGTACACATTACAGCCCCTGAGGTTGAAAACGAAGGGCATATCCAAAAAAGGCAATTAACTCTGGTGCACATGGGGATTGTTTATCTGGAAACAGGTCCTTCTGGCCAACAGTTAAACAGCAGATTCTGCTTTTTGCAAGGGCAAAGTCAGAAAACTCTGCCAAGGGAAAACAAACTAAGAGAGGTAATGGTGAATAAGGTTCAAAAAAGCCATTCAGAAAGGTGATTTCTGTGTACACATTCTCCTACAATGACTACAGTCTTTTTTGTACTGTATGAAGCTTCGCCTGGGCATTGCTGTGGTGCTGAATAGGAATCAAACTGTACAACCCAGTATCTCATCTGAGCGTGTAATCACTTGACAAATCAATCAGCACTCACTTCACTCAGAAACACAAAGGGACAGATTCACCTCCTAGTTCCAGGGGGATCTGCAATCAGAGATTGTGATGGATGAAAAGAGCCTAGAGCTTTGCCTGTTCTTCTGCTCTGCCTGTTCTGCCTCAGGCAGCTCCAGCAGGATTCCAGTCCTATCAATGCCACTAAGACTAAGAGGAAGCACTTTCCCCCTCATCTGGGTTTTGAAAAAAATCCAAAAGTCAGCATAGAAATGGGAGGTGAACAGGAGTCAAACCTGGTGCCCAGGTTCTGGTCAGGTACCTTTAATCTCTGCTCCAGCACATACTCCACAGCCAGGCAGGGTGATCCTGCCCTGCCAATGGATTGCAGTTATACAAGAGAAGTAGGACAGAAGTAGTTGACCAAAGAGAAAAACACTTTTCCCACAGGCTTTCCACTCTTTCTTCCTGAGGGAAGAATCTGCCTTGTGGATGAACCAGACACAAAGCAAAGCTTACAAAACATGAAACAGTGCTTGAGAAGAAAGGGAAGTAAAAAATCCTGTATAATGGAGATTGAGCTTTCTACTTGTGCTAACCTAAACTAAGGGGCTTCAACCAGAGATCAGCTCAACCCTGCTGCACAATTCCTTGCAGCAGATTGTACCTCCAAATCCTGTCACACACAAGAACTTAAGGAATTCACTGAAAATTCACTTCTGTATTGCAATGGGAGAAACAGCATCTATATCCTTAGTAACACATTTTTGCAGTGGAAAGACTGGCTAATACCAAACCCAAAGCAATCATCAGAGCGTCTGCAGAGATTGTAGCACTTTCCTGCATGCTTCAAAGACAGTGTTTGAATCCAAAGCACTCCAGTCGTTCCCAAAGGAATTTTGTAGCAGGTGGTGTTAATAATCCCCGAAACAGGATTCTCTTTGCCGCACCAGCTAAAAGTTCAGGGAAAAGGGATTATGACAAAGACTTCACCTGACCCAGTAATGCCTCTGTCATTTGTCACCTCTCATGTCAGTTTTAGAATAAGCAGGTATAACATTTCAATCATAATACTGCAGATGTACTTCTAGACTTGCCAAGGTTGAAGGCTAACATGCTCTTAGAAAACCATTCTCCAGCAGGAAAATATATGGAAATCAGAAAGACCTACAATTCTACAAGGAAATGCCAGTTTTCTGGAGGGCTTTTACAAACCCCTTCTCCTCTGTTTAATCATTAAATATATATATATATATATAAAAAAAAAGAGAGAGACAGGGGAAAAAAAGGCATGGTGAGATAGAGGTCAAACCAGAATGTCTCCAGTGAAATATCTGTGCGACGGTTTTCTGAAGTCACCTTATTGAAAGTAGCATTGCCTCTTGTCTTAACATGAATGCTTTCTAGTTTTCATTTATGTTGATTGCTCATGCATTAAAAAATGTCTGGGGCACCAGAGTAACATCACATAAGGAAGAGCTGAAAGATATGAAACCTTTCTAATATCTAAACCCAATGGTACAGATACATCAGAGCCATTATTTTGTCATTAAAGTCCTATCTTTATAATAAATTAAAGACCTTTGGACCTGTATTATACACTGGAGTTATGTAAGTACATAAGCAAAGCAATTCACTATTAAATATGTACTTTTCTAAATTGCAATAAAAATAATTTATTTCACAAGGGGCATTTACCAGACACATTTTAAATATACCATACAAATTCTTGGATGTTTTTCCATAAATATTTAAGGTTCGGAGGATAAATATATCAGATATTAAATAACATTATTTGGTATTTTAAATAAATTCTAAACTATTCAATAAATTTTTACACATCTTTCATCTTTTAAATGACACTTTAGCACTTTAAAATGCTACAAGATAGGTATATCCATATATTTGAAAACAACTCCAAAATGCAAAATCGCTGTAATAACAGCAAATTTAGAAAATCAGTGCCTAGAGATCTAATTTACTGGTCTTTTTATAATGGAAAACCAAAATTTTCAGAGTCATCTCAGAGTTTTCATCTTTCAGTGCTACTGGCCATAACTAGAAACATTAGTCTGAAATACTCTCATTTGTCTACAATAACCTGTGAGAAGAACAGAGCACCTCTCTTACATGTGTCAAGAACCCAAATCAGTATACATTTCAGCTTAAATAACAGTAAAACGACTACAAAGAAGAACTACACAAATCATTTACAGTTGTTTAAGATTTTAAAACCCTTAATCTTTTGGCACTTGAGGAAGATGTTTATTTAAAATACTAAGCTATTGAGAAAGTACCTTTTTGTGCTTTAGCCCTTCATAAAAAATCCCCTAATGTATTCTACTACTTGTTTTTAGCAGATACACTATGTCAAGTCGTGGTCCTCAGTGAGTAAAGCAGAAGCTATTTTATTATAATCAGGCTGGTGTCTTTAAAGAAAACAAGACATTTCAGGAATTTTCTTTCCCAGTCCAATTTACTCCTGCCCACACTTCCCAGTGCTTGCTCCCACTCTCTGATTTCCTGTTCCTCCCACTCTCTTTCACACACTCAGAACTATTCTTTTCTCCTTCCTTTCCAGCCCATCTCCCTTTGTCCTTTCTAGCTCCATTGCTCCTATGAATCCACCTCTCCTCCCACTTCTGCTATTTCCATATTTATTTTAAAAGAAAACAAAACCAAAGGAAGTCCACAGAGAAATTCCCCCGTAAAAAAGAAAAGGAAAATAACCTTGAAAATCTAACATCAGTAAAACCAATGAATAACCCTGCAACTGTACCAAGCTCCACTGATTTGTATGCAACATTAGACTCTGTTATCTCCTGCCTTTTCATTTATTTAGACTATAAAACAAACAAGTTAAGATCAGAGATTTAATTCAGTAGGCCACTTATTTGATTTCAGGATGCAAAGATGGATGGCTAGAGGAGTTTAGGTGGCTTAAGCAACTACTGAAAAAAAAAAACCCAGACAAAATTAAGCTTCCATCAAGGAGATGTAAGATCCTTCCTAAATTCATCGTCTTAACAGCATCCTGGCTGCATCAACAAGATTACTCACATCTTACACTGCAACCAGCAGCAACCTGGAGGGCCCTGCAGTGCCTGGTTGCCATGTAACTATCATCTACCATCCAGAGATACACTAATGGCTGGAATAAGAACTAAGCCTTTCTCATGTTATTGTTTAACTGGAGTGTGTCTTCCCCTTTCTCCTCCCTTCTTCTGGCTTCTCTACTTCTGTTCTCCAGGCACTGAGATTAGGTGCCTATATATCAAAAGATGATTGCCAAGGAAAGCAAAAGTTAGATTATAATCAACACAGAGCTGGAGCCTCAGTGCTCACACTCCTCTTTTGGCTGCTATCAAAACAATAAATGCTCCACAGGCCTGCAAGACACATTCAGCCACACATACTCTTGTCCCTCCACAGGGCAAGTGCCACCAGCCTGCAATGAATAGTGCATATGCACCTGCACAGATCTAAAAATTGAACCTGAAGTTCACATTAATAATGGAGCACTCCAGGTGGTCTGCAAGCTGGGGCCATAATGAGGAACTTTCAGTGACACATTAGTTATCAAATGCTGAGCCAGGTCACTACACATGAATAAAGTGATCTCCTCAGAAAGATGAAAGGGGAATTATTTTTTCTTTTTAAAAAGAGAGATTACACCAGCCTTCTGTAAAAGGTCTGAAGAAAGACAATGTGCTAAAACAGTTAACTTGATTAGACTGGAACTGAATAAAACACATCAAGAGCTATCAAAGGAGCAGAAAATTATTCTGAACTGTATATGCAACAGTGGCTAAATCCCACACAAGGCCCTCTGAATCCCTGCTGACAGCAGACCTCTGAACTGGGATTGCACTGCCTGCAAAACCAGTGGAGGAAATGCTGCTGGTCTCGTGTGGCTGCTGGGGGCACAGGGAATGTCAGAGGTGCCAGCACTAGGGCTGGGAACCAGGAGCACCTTTCCCACAGCCTGCCTCTGCTGACCACTTACCCACTCCAGGGAGCTGCCTGCCCACAAGCTCCCCTATAGGGACAACCTTCAGGCAGGGGCATGACAAACACAGGGAAGAAAACCAGTGTCTCCTTCAGACTGCAAAAAACTGAGCCCCCATTTGCCCTGCTTCACACCGGTCCACTGGCAAGTACAAGGGACATGAAAACACTCTGGGACTTTCCACAGGGAACTTGCTCAGGCCAGAGGATGACAGAGGGTGTGTAGAGGATCATTCCTACTTCACAGAGCTTGGGCAGTGTGTGTTATGGGAATGACAAAGGACACAAAACTGATGTCCCATGTTGCCTGTGCAGCAGGCCTTCACATGGCCCTGCTGGGAGGCCGTTCCCGCAGACACCACACAAACGCTGCACAATTCTGACCCCTTTGGTCCTGTACAGCCCATCCACCACATCCACCTGGTGTTCCAACCCAAAATCCACTACATCCACCTGGTGTTCCCACCCAAAATCCACTACATCCCCTTGCTGTTCTCAGCCAAAACCTGCTTTGCCTCTGCGAATGACTGGCAGGAGGAAGCAACTGTATACAGAAGGCACATCACTCGAACCTCAGGCATCCCCTTTTGTCCCACAAGGAGCAAACAGAATTAGGATCCAGAAATAAGAAGGCTCAGAAGGTCTTAAGCTTTACAGACTTCTAAATCTTCAGCTCAGTGCCTCGCCCTGGGGCAAAATTGCTTTTAAAGCTTTGTCTTCTGAGAAGGAAACACCAGTTATTGGGGAGAAGGAGCAAAGGAGTACTGGACTGCCCACTCATCAACATGTATTGTGCCTGTACAAGAGTAGCTTGATGAAATCTGGAAATGGGGAAGGGATGAGAGAATTGAGCAGAATGGTGCCCTAAAACTTGGCAACACTGGGTCTGTTTGAAGTGCTCTACATATTGTGGTATTGCTCTGAAGCACTAGAACAATGCAATTATGCTATAAATCAAGTTCAGTTCAGACTAGAAAAGCTCTCCATCTATTTCACAGATGGATATAGTACAGGGACATGGAAAAATAAAAGGAGTAAAGTCTCTGCATTTTGTTAGTACCTGGTCCTGTAATCAAAGACAGGAAAGCTTTTACTGCTTACTACTCTGCTTTTTCATTAAAAAGGTATTTCAGTGAGATACCCAAAGATATAATAAGAAGTATCACCAAATACAGAATAAATCAGTTAGTTGTTCTTCTCATAATTAAAGAACTATACAGAAAATACAGCTAGGTGTTCCTACCAATGTGCACAATTCAAAATCAACAGCATTCAAACATCTTCAGAAAGATGAAATTGCATCAACTTGAGAAAAAAAAAAGAACCCACAAAAATAAATCTATCTACTGCATGACTCTGGAAACTGAATGTAAAGCTCTCCTTGAGAGAAAGCCAGCTCCCAATCTTACAAAGCTGTTTTAGCTTAATTGTTTTGAGATGCAAATGTAAACAGTGCAGAATGACATTCTTCACTTGGGAGAAAAACCAAAACCAAAGAATAAACACAGTTGCTGGATCTGAAGCAAGCTGTTCACTGTCCTGAAATAATGTAACTTACTTAGACATGTTTTCATGCTGAGAAGCTGGAGAAGCCAAAGTGCTGCTTAAGGGCCATTTGAGACACTTTTGCACCTAATGAGGCCAGCATATTTTTTGCAAGATAGTGTTATTTTCTTTTTTTTCCAAGCATCCCTACATGGAAACTGATAACAGCTTCTGAAATACCAGTGTGTTATCACCCAAATAAATCATTGTACATCTGGGGGAAAAAACAGCTCCAGGAATAAGAATAATGGAAAAACAAATCCAAAAGCATATCGGACCTAAGTAAAAAGTTGTTATTCCTCTCAGTGTCAGGCCTTGCTGCCAGAAAGCATTAATCCTGATACTAATTTGAAGACCTAATCCTGATACTAATTTTAAGACTTCTATGAACTAATACTGAACATACCTATTCTAATATTTTTAAAATTCATTTTTAATGAAACCTGACCACTATCTGCAGCAGGTTGCTCTCAAAAGTCAAGTTTACTATTTTTCACATCACCTGAAACATGGACTTCTAATAGTCTCTTTCTGAAGAAACAGTATGTTAGCATTCATTACTGTAACCCATTGATGTATATTTTATTTGTGGTTTTAAAGTTTTCCACCACTTTTCTTTGATGCAATGCATAAGCAGTAGTAATTAAAAGACTACCTTAAAAATGGAAGCCTCTGAACAAATTTTGTGATAAACCATCAAAGGAGTGGAGTTTGAAGTAAAGGCCTGAAGGGTAAGAAACAAACTAAACTTGAAATAACTTAGGTCTCTAAGAAACATGGCAGGAGTGGGGGAAATCTCTACCATTAACAGCCCTGGAAGGCTTAATGAAGAAAAGAAAATTATCAGACACAGCTTGTTTATGTGGATGCAGAATGAAACCAATGGATACTGTCATTCTTGCACCAGAATAAATTGGAACTTTTATGTTTCTAAACTGAAAAAATCACACTTCACAGCTCAAGGCAAAATGATCCTACAGGATCCTTAAAGGAAAAGCAGTGTGTTTTGGTCGACTATCACTGACCTGTGGTCCATGGTAGAATTAAAATCCTGCTTTGAATGAATCCTTGAAAAGTAACTAAGGGAAGAAGGCATGCTGGCACCAGGCTTGAACTCATGGTACATACAGGCCACACTTCTACTAAGAAATGTATACTTGTTCACAAATGCCAAAGGGCTGCAAAATGCTTCTGCAGGCAATTTTCTTTCATTAGTAATGGAAATTTTGCATGGGTACCTTATGCTTTAGAATAAACATGTATCAATTATTTATCTAATTTTTCTATTACACTTAATGCCATATTTATCTAATTATAGATTACTAATGAATGACTAGAAGCCAGAAAATACAAGCTTTACTTATTTTTACTTAATAGATTAAAACAATTGCCAACCTGCAGGTGGAAACGTTTACAGTGATTCCTGCTCACTTTATTTAAAAATTAATGTTACAATTTCAAAACCTTTTGAGAGTCAATTGCCTCCAAGCACACTCATTACATCGTTTCAAAGCTCAGATCCTTCAGCTTTAAAAATAATACTTGAGTGTATTCTTGCAGGCAAAGAATTCTGCTGAAAACTCTTCCAAAATGTTTGAATAACCATTGATGAAAGGGTAGCAAAAAGTTCACAGAGCCAGGCTGGCAGTCACAGAAGCAGTTTTACCAGTGCTCCACGGAATTCAACTTCACACAACAGACCCCTGCATAGCTCAGACTTTTTCAAACAAATCTGTCAGGGAGTGTGGCAAGTCTGCCAACCCTCAAAATCAAGAGGACAGCTGGGAAAGGAAGTCTGAACTATTGCAACACCTGAAACCAAAAATGTAGAGCTCGTATATAGTTCTGAACACATCTAAATTAAGGGTAATGTAAGAGTTCAGTCCTCATTAGTGTTTCCTATGTATATCAATCAGAAATGCTACTACAGTGCCTCGGAGCAATCAAATACTGTGAGCACTTTTTTCACTGGAAACTGAAGATACAGAAAAAAATTCTTGCATAGTACAAAGATAAAAGACTGCCTTCTGAATTCAGCTACTATTAACACTTGCACCTGGTGGTTACATAATTAAATACAGAAAACAACAATTGTACCCTAAGAGAAACTTAATTAGATTAGGCATGTAGTAACAAATGCAAAATTACCATCATTAGTATGTCAATGTACTACAAATGGAAATGCTCAAATGCCAAGCCCACAGCTCTCATTTCTGATTTATTCCCACAGATGAGGAGGAGACAGCGATTTGCTCCCTTTTGTAATTTCAGGACAACTGCATCTAGGTGAGATTAACCCAAAAAGGAGCAGGCAGGAGTACTGCTGACTTCTCTCTCTCCAGAAATTCAGGTGCACTGCTGTTGACAGATGTTTTGTGCTACAAAAGCAAAACTGGATTGGGCAGTTTAGAACAAACTAATGAGTCTACAAAGCTCCTGTGTGTCCTGATCCTTTCACAGACACCTGCTTTGCTCACAGATGAGGCACTGAATGATACAACAGCTTCTCCCCCAGCTGAAAGCAACAGGAATCCTTTAATTTCAGGCTTAAAGCTGTACCAACAAACCCAAAAATATAAATTAAGATTTTGGGGAAAATGTTTCAAGGGCACGATGGTATAGGTAGCGATGAACTCGAAAAGATTGCCTATGGAAGCTGCAAAGTAACAATCAGGAAGACAAGGAGGAGTTTGAGAATGATCCACCAAGAGTGATCTAATCAAAAGTGATACTGTCTGAACAAGTCCTGCTTTCCCCTGATTATATATAGAGTCTTTTAAAATAGCTGGAATACCCTTTCCCAGACCTGCTAAAGATCAGCAGCTGTGACACCTCTGTGAGGAGTCACATGAGGGAATGCAATTATCTCCACAGTTATGACCAAACAAGTACTTTTCCAATTGTCTTCTGCCATCCTAGGGGGAACTGTACTCACAAATCTTCTGATCCTACCACCATGACAGATCAGACACAGTGTGAAGACAACTGTGGACATCACAAACTTGTGATCCCAAAGGTTCTGTTTCACATCAAATGGACACACCACTGCAAGTTGGAGTTCTCTAAATGCCAAGATACTCCAATTTGTCAGGAATTACTGTGAGCTTAAAACAGGTATTTAAATGCTTCGTATATTTAATCAGCTTTCCTCAATTATTACACTACAAACATTCCCCAAGTTTCAGGGCATTAATTTGCCCTAAAAAGCTTTAGGGACCACAGCAGCCTTCCTGGATAGTTCATGCCTATGAAATAATTTAAACATTACCACTAGAACTGTAAAGCCAAACAAGTCTTGCTTGCAGTTGTCTCCCCTGGCAGAGCAGGTATTTAACTAAATCTAGCACCTACAGCTACATATTATTTAAACAGCTTTTTGGTACGAGTTCCAGCGAAGACCTGATCCAACTTGTTCAATAAGACCTATTAGTATTTAAATAAATGAGAAAAAACACCTGACAAGAATTCAGGTTGTTTTTAGTAAAGCACAGCTATATCCTTATCCTTGATAGCAAACCTGTCATCAAGTGAGTGTGACCTCTGCCATATTTGTGCTGCAATATTAAAATTTGCAGTTTCTCCTCCCAAAAGCTAAAAAAAACCTTCCCTTTATTAAGAAAATCCAGAGAAGCACTATGCAAAGTTGTGGTCTGACATTAAACTTTACCGTGCAGTCAAGAAATAAAAATTTAAAAGTAAAAGAAAAAAGCCTGGTTTATGACTTTTTTAAGGAATATCAAAATATTAAGGAGTATAGATAAGATTGTTTCTGGAGAAATCTGCAGACACATAAGGTTACCCAGCTGTGCAGCCATGAAACATACTTTTCCTGATTTAATAAGGAACTATAGCAACCAAGAATACCATGGCCTCACATATGCTGTTATAATGAGACATAATGAAGGGTCTTCTGGGAGCTCTCCCACTACTGCTAAAATTTTATAGCATGAAATTTGGGAACTAATTTTGAAAAAGAGAGAATCCTATTTAATATTTGATGTGCATTGGTACTTCTTTCCTTTATAATCAAATAATTTTCTCTAAACATTCACATTCTTTATGTTGAAAAAAAATCAACTGTTCCTGCTGAATCAAGTCTCAAAAGGAAAGATAATAATATCTCATATGAACTTTACAGTCAGTATTTGCTTAGTATATCTTATTTGCAGATATCATCTTATTTGAATAATCATATGTTTGCAATTTTCCAGCTTCTGATGAAAAACTGACCTGTCATCAGAGCAAATTTCCTTCAAAACTCACACATGACTTGTATCTCTACCTGGTGTTATTAAGAATATCCCTTTTTTGAAACTCATTCCACCAGTCATCTATGTATAAACTTACACATGTAAGAGCTCTCGTTTTATTCATGGTGAGGACACGTGACTTTTCCTTGTTGCAAAAAGCAACTTGAAATAATTTTCTGATTGATCTTCCAATTCATTGTCCAGCTGCCATTTCAAGGGAAAAGTTTTCTGCTGCATCTTTTGTTCCCTGCAGCACAAATTACTTGTAAGCCCAGAGAAGGGGTGAAATTCCACCGCAGCTGGGTTATACCTGGATTGAACTGAGGCCCCATCCTTGGACAAATAATCCCCATGGAGAAATTACAGCCCAGTCATCAAGGGTGAAGAAATACAAAGAAGCTAGTAACACCAGAGGTTTTATCCTTTTACAGCAACAATGCCACCTTCATTCCTAGAGCCATGGAGCAGCAGACAGAGTGACCACTCTGGTACAGCTGGACTGAGTTCAACGTTTTAAATCAAAATTGTGATGGAAAGATAAACAAAGATGACAACCACAACTGTTGCCTTTCATAAACTTTTCCTTCACTTGCAGCAGCTCTGAAATTGGCAGTTCTCTTTCATTTGCCTGAGTAATGAAGTCATTTGGCTTAAGAAATTACTGCCTGCTGAGAACACTTTTCCCTTCATCCCAGCACAAACTGGGGAAGGGAAGAAGAGCCACTAGCTGCATTTAGAGGCTGATGATATGACTATAGATGATAGGGACTGGTGACTAAAGCTGTGATTAGGATATGGAATAAGAATAAAGCTGGCAATGAAAGGGCTCATGAAAATTCAAAGAGAGAGAATTTGGGAAACTGGCCTGGGACTAAAACTAAACCATTTCCCAGGAAAGAAAGTGGATGGTAAACCAGGAGCAGAGTGGAACTGTGACTGGCTAGACATGGAGACTTGTTTTTGGAAGTGAACATTAAGGTATAAAGTTAGAAAGGAGACACTCACTTCCTGCACCCCAAATGTCTGAGAACACAGTCTCACATTACCATCTGCCCAGCAGTGGAGGAAGTTATCACTCATCTCTTCCCCTCCACTTGTTTCCACACCCATCACTCCTCTCTCAATCAGCTTTCTGCTCCTTAATCACATCAAAGCACCTTTTTAAGACCACAGTTTGAAATTGTCTAAGTAAAAATGCTCCCTAAACCGAATTCCTCTTTAATATCTTAATTTAAGCCTGTGGTCTTCAGAATGGATGAGAGTAAGGGAGTAATAAACTATAAAATACAGGTAGCAGGACTGGGAACAACAAGTAGAGAAGAAGGTGGGAATCTCAAGGTACATTTCAACTGGATGATTTATAATCTGGTTTTACATCCTAAGCTGATATACAAGTTCCAGTTTGAAGAATTGCTTGGAATTTATCAGAACTACTTTTTAAAACAGAAAAACTTCCATTCTTCAAGTAAATCAGCCCTCTGCTGTATAGCTTGAGTCTTAAAATTAGAATTCTGATGTTAATCTCTGGGTTTATTCTTTTTTCTTCTTTTGGTGAAGGTAACACCATTGGTTTGGGAAAGACAAATAAACTACCCATGAAATTTTGAATTTACTTATCAAATCATATACCAACCTGGTAAGTACCATAACAAATACTGGTTTGCAGACCAGGCTTGAAGTATTCAACAAGTAAAACCTTTGCTTTGAGCAAGGAGGATGACTGAGATGATGTTCCAGCTGGAAGAACAGTGAAGTTGTACAGTTAGAGGCAATATCATATACATACACACATGCATACAGACTGTGAGCCTCCAGGCAACTTGAATTTTGGCACTTCCTAACTTTAAGTACTCGGATTTGCACCTTAATAACATTCTTTTAACACTGTGTGTGCATAATAGCTCATAGATCACTCAGCCAAGACATAATTGATTTAATCAACCACATTTGTGAATTATTTGGGAAGCTTACCCCAGATTTTGCTAAGTTGCAGCCCTTCCCAATAAAAATTAAAGCAGATGCCTCTGTGAAGCCCAGAGAAACATGCTGATAATGTAAAAGGAACAGACTGAACTGTAACAGAAGTGTGACAAAAAATATTTTGTTCTTTGCTACTGTATATGTAGCCAAAACTACAACACTACAGATCTGCCAGTCCAAATGGCAAATCCGTAATTTTAAAAAGAAAATCAGCTTTAAAAGAAACTTGAATTATAAACCCTCCACGTTATGAGGCATTTACATAAAGAACAAGGAAAATATGTAAATTAGGTGACTTTGTACAAAGAAGAAAACTTCAACTATTCTACACATAATCATAAGGTAGTATTTTTTGGTAGGAGAATAATTGAAATTCTTCAGCTGTTGAAAGAGGCTAGATTTGATTGATAATAAAATTAGATATTTTCTTAATCCAAAAGCCATTTTTTTTATCATCAAATATTTTAAAACACTTTGTTATTAATACTATACAAATTAAAATTAGGAATAAACAGTGTTTCTCTAACAATGAAAAAAAGGCCCAAGCAAGAACAGTGAATTCTGTGTATTCAGAATTATTAATGGTAGCAGCCTCAAATACATCACATTTGTTCTCTACACAGATTTTCTCTCCTTAGTGTAGAACTGTTTATCTAGCAGTACTTATTTCCAGTTGGTAGTCGTGCCATTCCCTTAGAGAATTTGCTGTGTCACCAATTAAGGTCTAATTGTAAGAAAGTTGCTCTCAGTAGAGTATGTTTTCCCTTTCTCATCCTGTTTTTACCAATAAACCCATATAAAAATTAAAATTCCTTTTCCTTACAAATAGGAATCGAAATTCCTACCTGCAAAACTGATCTAGGTTTTCACATTTTTGCTTTGCCTTCAGGGAGATGATTTTTGCTCTTTCCTACACGGACCTTTTGCAAAACATACAGCTTCCTATTCTCATTTTCCAGCTGAAAACTGGAGAAAACATTACTTCTCTGCTCACAAAGTAATTAGGTCTGTGGAGTATTTAGACTCTGAGATATTAATGCTCATAGAAATGAGGTTTGCCATGTGTTTTCTTTCATACTGACACCATCTTCAGCAGTTAGTGGCGCTGGTCCCTTCCCATCTCAGGTCACTGCTTCCCCAATACGTTTGGTTTTAAAAATGAGGTCCAAATTGTTGCTACAAAGTCATTCAGGCTAAACTTGAAGCCCTAGAAAGGGCAGGGAGGATTTTTATTTGTTTCTTAAATCACAGGAGCTGTCTACCTTGTAGTCTTCCATATATCATTAGAATGAAAATTAGCAATTCTAAGCTGCATTGCCACCCAATATTATCAATTCAAAAGGATGAACAACTGGAAAGACAGACTTGTACATGCAGGCCATCCACTAATGTTTCTCAAAAAGCAGTTCCACGAATGTAAGAGGTTTAATCCTTCATTACCAATCACGACATTTCATTTTCTGTATTATGCCCCAAGTTGATTCCACTTCACAGTCTCTGATACAGGGCTCTTAATGCTGAAAGGAAGAAAAGCACGCTGAAAACAAAGGAGGACAGATTTTTCCAAGACTAAACTATCTTGCCATCTACTCTGCTGGAGATTTTCTTGGCTTTTGAAAAGCTGTATGTTATAATCTGTAAGTGCTTTGCTTAGAAGAAAGAACTTTGGAAAAATGTGATCAGGAGAGAGAGACTCATAAATGACTAGTGGAGCTCTGTGGAAAGAGCAGAAAATTTGAAATAGAAGGTGAGAGGTGAATGCAGACCTGATTTCATATTCCTTCATTCTATGCAGCAAGAGGAGAGTTGTGAACTCTTTCTGTAATATCTGTAATTTCAATACTTGGGTTTTCCTTGGCTCTGTAGTTTAATCCTGGGTTTTATTCAAAATTGTCTTCGAAAATATAGTGACTAAGGAATTGTTTTCATTAGAAACAGAAAGAAGAAACTATTGTAAATTATTTTCATTACAGGAGGTGGGGAATTAAGGACAATGACAATCTCCAATCTCTGACCTTTGGGGTCAGTCCATCAGCAGACAGCAGCGCAGCGATCTTCTCCCTCCTGGGAGGTGTGAGTGTTATGCAATGTCCATATTCTCATTTCATTAGAAGTGCACATTTTAAAAGAATAACCAACAAGAATCAGTAAACAGCTGGTGCCATTTTTCTATGCCTTCATGTTCACACCTGTATACACATTTGATGTAGAAATTTAATGAGCTTGGGGCTCAGAGATACTTTTAAGGAATATTCTACTGATTAAGGACATTGTTTTGTATTTAGGCATACCAGCATGAAAGTTTCAGTAAATGGGTTGATATTCAAAAGTGCCTCTATATCTACAAGTTAAGTACCTCCATCACTCCTTTATTTCACTTCTATTTCTTTTAATACCCCCCTGTAAAACCAATTAAAACCATTAAAATTGTTTTAAATGGCATTTTGCATTTTCCTCCTATTGTAGCCCGGTTCTCCTACAGGACCTCCTTTCCCAGCTCTCCTCAGGGCCAGGAAAATAGCTGCAGAACTTACTTCTGAACAACAGATTTAAAAACATCACTACCCACTGTTTGAGCCTAACAAAACATGTCTTTCCTGCCGTGTTCGGTTCATTCTTACCTCAGCAAAAGGGACACTGTCGAGATTGTTCAGCATGAAACCGAACAACTTTGACAGATGTCCCAATTTACAGATATTTCTTTAAGGAAACCAACCAAATGCTTAATTTTAAATACCATCTTCTAAAGACTGGTACATATAATCAAATGCTCAACTTTATTCTCACTGCAACAAGCAGCAAAGTGCGTCACTTCCGGCACTCCCAGCCTGTTTTCCCTTGGCAACTGTGCTCCTCATCTTCAGCCATGGGAAGAGAGCCTCAACAGAAGGTTCCTAAGATGACTGAGCAGCAACTTGTTAAATGAAAAAATTGTGTTTTCCGCATACAAGGTACGTAAGGCATATTTTTCTCTAAGGGGGAAAAGGCGTTTGCATTTTTAGCCCACGCTGCATTGACATAACAAAGGGACAGTGAATTGCCTCATCCATCATGTGGTATCTGTCATTTAGGGAAGGCTTGTGATCTCTCGCCCAGATTTGCAGCTCTGTGCCCCAAGATGAAACAAAAAGGAAATAAGAAATACATTCCTTACATAACCACCTGCCTTTTCACCTTGGATTTGTATCAAGAGTGCCTCAAATTTTCAATGACCATGAACTAAAGGTCCCAGTCTAAGAAAATTAATGTCCTATTTTCATGCATTTATTTATGTACACACGTGCTAAATCTGAATTTATGAAGCAATTGCAAGTTAAAAACATATATAGTGATCTGCATATATATATAAAGTCACATATAGATAGAGAGCAGCAGGTGTGTATGTTCATGCTTTACTTGTGAGTACATAACACCATAATTACCTCATAATGAAATTAAACAAAATAAGGGGAGTTAGTGCAATGGCCTATCTGAGACAGAAAGAGACCTCACAATTAAGTGTGAATTGGTGGTGTGGACTCAGCACTCGGTAACTGATGAGTAAAAAATAAAACACCACTTCCTACTGCCCAATTAAGGCTTCCAGCACCAATATTAAAAGGCTGAGGACAGCAGCGAGTATGACTGGATCTTAGATTATTTTCATGAACAAAACAGACAGTCATGTTTCTGTATCACCAGCTGGAACAGGAGCACCCCTTTAAAGAATCACAGGCTGAACATGTACCTAAAAAAAAAGAAAAATCAGAAAAACCCAAACTGAACACATAGCTGTATCAGTTCCTGTAAATAGCACAACGAAATTTATTTATTTTTAACTAACTGCTCGGAAAGAGTAATTAGCAGGATACAATTAGGCAACAACTGAGAAATACTTAAAATCAATCCAGAGACTTCCTGTTTACGATTATTACCCATAAGATTGTATAAAAAGACTGGAGAAAGGAAGCTAGCACCCTATTTAGCCAAAGAGCAAAATATATATCATATTTTAATAAAAACAAAAACGAAACTAGAGTAGAGCACACATTTTAAATACAGCAACAGCAGTTTATGTTAAGGGTCCTTTGAAATAAATTGTGCTTATTTATTTATAGAGCTTTCATCACTATATCTCTCCATGCACTACAAAATGAGAAAATCCATTAATTTTCAGTTAAAGTTGAACTAAAACTCCACTGCAATAACAGAAGGCAAAACCAAACATATATACATTGATGAAAGAAAGAAAGAAAGAAAGAAAGAAAGAAAGAAAGAAAGAAAGAAAGAAAGAAAGAAAGAGAGAGAGAAAGAGAGAGAGAAAGAGAGAAAGAAAGAAAGAGAGAAAGAGAGAGAGAGAACTAAATTTCAAGAATAACTAACCTGTAAAGAAAGATTTTGCTTGCATAGGAAATTTGAATAAATTCTATGAAAGATGTTAAATTACTGAGAAATCTATTTGCTTTGATCTGATACAAGAAAAAGCTGATGAATAACAGGATTTTGGGCTGAACCAAACACCTTGAAAGGGTTACAAGCTACTGAGCTACTGGCCTACCAATGGAACTATTACAACTGTGCAGAAAAAAAATACATAAATATTAACATTTTAATTGGCTGATGCACTGTCACAGTGGGGGAACTTGTGGATACAGCCCTCTCAAACCCACTCTATTTACAGAGATGAAAAAGAACAGCATGCAAATAGTAAAAGCAGATAAAACACTTTAACAACCCTACAGAATTGCAGCAGCAATCTTCTAGCAAAAAGGGATTAATTAGCAACAAAGGCAAATGGCCATTTGCCTTAAATTATCAGTTCTTGTCATGGTCATTATTCACCAGGAAAATCTTTGTACCTTCATAGCCATTATCTACATACCTAGGCTATGACAATGCACTGTACAAAGCAACTGAAAGCTTTTGAAGATAGCTGAAATCCCAGATGAAGCACATTTGTTCCATGGAGCCATTTGCTGTGAGCACACCCCAATCTGACAAATGCATTTGACATGATTCAAGAGCATGCCAACAGACTGACATAAAAAAATACAAAATAATAACGCTCATTTTCTTGATGAAAGAATCCTGTCAATGCTCCCTTCCCAAACTCTTTTTTCTCCTTCTCATGGGATGCATTTCATCTTATGCCCACCTCATGCACAATTTTGAACTTTGGATTTAAACCCCTGCTTCACTTGCATTTGAATTATGTAAATATCAAACCCAAGCCCTGTGAAATCCAAAACAGAGAGCATCTAGTCCAGGTTTAGAACAAAACAGGCTTGTCTTCTTCCTGGTACACATTTTGAATGGGTGAGTGCAGGGCAAGTCTGGTATTTAAAGTCTTCTGCTGTTTTGCTACAGGGTGTTCTGCAACTTGTCTCATTCCTGCCTCCAATTTTCTCTTGTACAGCTTTCACTTCTCAGTGTCATTAATATTCATTAATATGAAATAATAAACTGATGTCAAGTTACTATTAAGAAAGTACAAAACTTCTTTTTTTTTTTCTTTGTTGGAGATTTAACTATCAGAAGATGGCTGGACATGGCAAGTAATGTACCAAAGACACAGCCATGAGAATAAAGATTTATCCCTGGCTAAGGGGAGAGGTGTCAAGACATTTGTGTCAGCTGTTCCTTCCTGACACTACTGACTGGATAATCACTGGATTTTTTAGCTCATTAGCTCACAATTAATTGACAAATAGACAGGGTGGCTCGAAAACAGCAGTTGACACATTTGAGCAGACACAACTCCAGGATAAAAGTCAATATGTGGTAATTCCTTTCAGGAGAAAACACTTTTTTTTGTCACTCTTATAAAGTAACATGGATATAAAAGCAGCAAATTCCAAGTTCAAAATGGAGCCTGTGCAATGAGGACAGAGAAACCCAGCTCCCTGCTGTGACCATGAAGACAAATTCTCCATGCTGTAAGAATTGCTTAAAACTGTGCCTACAAACTGTATCTTGGCAGGGCAGACAGGTAAGTCTGGTCTACATTTAAGATACACTAAAATACTTAGGGCTATATGAGAATTAATTTTGTTCCCTGCTTGCAAAAGCCCTAGATAAAAAAAAACAGCTATACTGGCCAAAAAAAGGAGAAACATGGAGAGAAAAGAAAAGCAGAAAAATCTTCTGGGGCAACCAACTTAAACAGGTTCCAAATGATGCTTCCAAGAGACTGCAAATATAACCTGTCCTCTCTCTGAGTTTGCAAAGACAAAACTACCTATTTTAAGTGCAGAGCTGAAAGAACGATGTTTGTAATAGGACACATTAAAAGGTGATGCCTCCTTCCCAAATTCTAGCATAGGCAACAAAATCTAATGGGGGTAAAAAAATCCAAAATTAAAGACACCCTCAATTTAAGGTCAAAGAAATCAAGCCAATACAGAAATCAGCATGCAACAAGAACATGATTACAGTCAGCATATCAAGTACAGGAAAAATGAACCGTGAGGAAAAATAACTAAATACTGCATGGGAACAGCAGTGCACAATACCCAAAAAAATCCCCACAGATTACCCAAAGCCATAAGGGAGGAAAAATCCCAGCTCTTGCTCACTTTGCTTGAATAATGTACATAAAATCATATGCTGTAACTCCTTGACAAAAATGTAAAAGAGTGTAAAGAAAAAAGATTGTCATGTAAAATAGGGCACTTCGATTTCTAAAGTCAAAATTCCTGACACATTTTTAAAAGAGCTTACTTTTTCTCAAAATATCAAGTATTTTTCTTCAGTCCCTTCAAATGTAGGTAATTTTCTTATTAATTTTCACCTTTGCTCAGTTGAACATAATGGGACAAATAATACATGATGCACACATAAGTTATAATGCTCCATGCAAGTTATTAGCAGTGAGATGCTGAATGTGTGATAAATCTAGACCTGAAAGTGAAATATGCCTCCTAATTAAAAATCAATTATTAAAAACAGTAAAGAATGAAAAAGAAAAAAGGCTCACTCACTAAACTCATAATGAAATCCTGGAAACTTCAGAGTTATTTGAAAAGCAGAAAGAAACCTTCAACATCTATATTTAACTAAAGGTTCCATTGTGAGTTTCTTGATTTTATGATTAAACAGTTCTGTGAAAAATTGTTTCTGGTATATTTTGTCCTTTTATCTCTTCATTCCAAATGGTCATGAAAATGAACAGACAGCATTTAAATGGGGAAGGCAAGAACAAACCATTGCTCTGGCTCTGGGAAATCAAAGTACAGGGATGCCCTGATGTGGCTCCAAGGTGAGACAAGGATGATAAGCAGCCACCCAAAACCAACAGCTCCTTGAACTGGCAAACAAGTGCACCATGTTCATCTACAATGCTGCCCATCGGGTTTCTTAGCAGGTCTCTTCCAGAAAATGGTTTTAACATCCAGAGAAAGTAATTTGCAAACATAAGAGTGCAAATAACTATTTCCAATTTATTTGAGTTTAGTTCTGAAAATATTTCAAACACAGAAAAGCTCAAAAGCAGCTCAAAATCACAACACCTGTTGCATAAGCTTGGACAAGCAGAAATTTCCAGTTTTCATTTTCTGTAAAACTAAAACACGGATTCATACCTCCAGCAGAGACAGAGAGATTAAATTAACGAGCACTACTGAGGAGATCTGAATCCCATTATTGGAGAAACTACACTGGTATTATGCATTATCATAAATATTCAGCATCTGCAATCAAAAGAAGGCTTTGGTGTTTACGTATATAATAAAGTTTTAATAATTCACTATCAATATTTCACGCAGAGTGCCACCGTCACTTTCTTCTGGATAAAAGAGAAAATACACCCAGAATTTAAAATCCACAACCATTCCACTGGGAATTAAAAAATTCCTTCTCCAGAAAATGCCTGTGGAGAGTACCAAGCTCTTTTTCCAAAAGCCAGGGGCTCCAGGCTCCATCTGCCTGTGGCAGGTGGGTTGGTGGCCAGGGCTGCCTCCACCTTGTGTATTCCTGAGCAGGCTTCAGCCTGCAGACCCCACACAATTCTCCCTTCTCCAAAACAAGCACCACGTGGTGCCTGTCATATTTCACTTCTTTCAGGATTTTTATTCAGAAAACTTGGAAACCCCAAGAGTGCACTCTGAGGACATCAGCTGCCCTACCCAACTCCACAAATGCAGCCCCTCAGCCATGAGCAGGCACCCTCTAATCCATAAAACTATCAGATTTGGTATTTTACCTGTACCACAAGCAAGAGGGCACACTGTTGTCCTTCCACCAGAGATGAGAGGATATGGAATTGGGGTTCTGGCTATGGGGGCTGCAGCAGCCCATGCTTGGAGGAACCTACTGCGTGCCCAAACCCAGCCTCCCACAGCAGCTCCCCCACTGCCCTGAAGACACTGATTCTTAAAAGGGCAGTAAAGCCCCAGAGGATGTCAAGGCAGGTGGAAGGAGGGAGGAAAGGAGGAAAGGAGGAGAAGAAAAGTAGAAGGGGCAGCAGCACCTTGGGCTGCCATCACCTCAGCCTGCCATGAGGGAAGAGATATTTTTAATTTTAATTTCTTTTTAATTTTTAATTATTTAACACATACTATACAGGGAAAATCCCAACTTGACCCACAGCACAGGTTCATCCCATCTGCTGCAGAGGGAGAGCCATATTATCAAGGGCCACGCTGAGCAGACATCAACTTCTGAGGTACAGTCCAGCTGAATAAATAACACAGAAAGTTAATAGCCAAATCCTTTCAGCAGCAGCAGTGCTCAGGGAACCTGATTGGAATTTGAACATTTGCATTGATTTTTTTTTTCTATGTTACCAGCTGGGAGCAAGTGCTGGAGAAGAGGTACAGGAACAGCTCTGCAGAAACAGGAACAGCTAGCAAAGGATTACTTCCTAAAGGATTATCTTTTAAACAAAGAAAAATTTGGTATACTGCAAACAACTAACTCAAATCAAAAGGAACAGATTAATCCAACAGGATTAACAGGTAAGGCTGCCCTGTAGTTTAATGTCCAGATACACAGCTGAGGAACGTGAATGGTTTGATTTAGAAGATTTTATTTAGTTGTCAAGCACCTTCTCATAGTCCAAAATAAGAGCTGCCTGTTCAGTTAAAACAAAAGCTTTGATGACTTATCCTGCAGCCTCACAAGCAACAGAGATCTCCTGTCTTTTTACAGAGCCCTTTCCTCTTCCCTTACATATGTAAGCTCTGATCATAGAGTTCTTTTAACTCCCACCAGGAAGATTAGCTGCTGCCTGCATCGCTCCTGCGCTGTGAAATTTCCAGCACTGAGCTCTCTTACTTCCCTCTGGGTGGCAGGGGAAGTCACTGAAAACTGAGATCAAGCTCTTTATGGGTTTGTCTTTCCTGAATTGTTACCACACATGTAGATTTTAGGGCCACGGTACTACAGTATTACCAAAAGTAAAATAGCATCAATCTACTAAAATAAAACAGCATCCATGTATTTGGAAGCAATACAATGATTTGTACCTGAGCATCCCTGCCTTGCCAGTAGATAAGTCAGTAGCATCTCTGACCTGCACCAAAGATATGTACTGAAGTCTACTTGACTGTTCTGGTAAACACAGTAAGGTAAGTACCAAGCTAAAACCATAAAAATTTAAAAAAAAATAAATGTAGAAAGTACAAAGATAAGGCTCCACTCATTTACTAAAATTACATTTTACTGTATTTTAGTATTTCAACATTTCTGTTAAAATTGTTTATTAATCATACATTTGAGATTATCTTGGGGTAAATTAAAAAGCCTAAATACTTAAAAACACAACATAGCATAAGGCAGTTCAGCTGTTCCTTTATGTTTCAGCCAGCCCCATATATGTATCAGCCCCTACTCCGACTCAGAGGTGAAATCGAATTCAGAAGCAGTTGCAAACCTTACCTCTTGATAGGAAAGATCACGGACTTTGGTGAATTTTTCCATCTAATAAATTTATATTTCCAACTTTTGAACTTATTTTCTTTTATAACCAACTAACCTCTGAATTGGTCCAGCATATATTTCATGTTTATTTAACAATTAATTAAGCATAAAGGAAAGACTCACCTCCTCCACCTCCAAGAAGACTGGAATTAGCTGTAAGAAAAACAAAAAGGGAATTGTTAGCATTGGGCTTCCTAAATATACATGGAACCAAAACAGATGATGTTTCATTAGAGATTTTTCCATTGGTTCAGTAACTTTGCCATTCTTCCCTTACCCAAAAACATTTAATGCAAAAACAATCACTTATTGTAAATTGCAATCACAATCTTTGCTGTATCTTTGAAAATGTAAGCTAATAAATAGAACAATACAACAATTACTAAAGCTAATGCATTGAATAGGTTATGAAATTACAATCCCGTATTTATAATTCTATGAACCGTATTCCTTTGTGATTACCAAATTAATTTAAAATTTTCATTGTAGAGAAACTTAAATAGACTTTGATGCAACTTCTGATTATCTCTCCTCGTTTTCTATGCCATGGGACCTTTGAGGATGACGATGAGAAATCCTGGCTCCATTGATGTAAAAGGGTTTGTGCAAGTGAGCTGGGATTTCCCTCAGCAGGCTTAATTGACTCAGCATTGTAACCATCCAGCTACCCAGGCCAGAACTTGATAAATCACTTATGGAAAGCAATTTTCAGAGCATGGTGATACAAGATGGTCCTCCAAATTAAGCTAACACAATTGGAGTCATGCCAAATATTTTCCTTTAACTGCCTAGGCAGAAAACAGAAGGAATGCCTAAGCTTCTAAACTTGCCCTTTAGATGTGTGGGAAACAAATCCTTTCTGTATCAGAAAATATTTAAAACAAAGTAAGATCATAAAGGAGAAACACAGGTATTTCTTATTGTTTCCTGATGAATAAGGAACAGATACCTCAAACCATGCCCTGCTCCAGGACAAGGGTATATATCAAGATACACAGAAGGAATTAGGTATTTTCTATATGTTATTGTTTACACCATTTTTCTCTGCTTCTTCAGTAGAAGTCTGTAAACAGCAAATTCCCTGCTGCTGGGTTTTTTTCATCACTTTCTTGAAACTTTTACATAAAATTGAAAATCCTCCTTGTTCTCTTCATTATCAGATATTCTACAAACACCTTTGACTTAATACCCATTTTCAGCTCAAACATTTGCACCCAGCTTTCCCTAACGCTGCAGTAAGACTGCCTTCATCAGAAAGCCAGATTTTACATCACAGACAAGATCCATGTTTGAAAGAACCTCTACATTACTCAAGAAGTACTTCTACATTAGTCAAAATGCAATGTTCTTTAAAGGAAAAAAAAAACCATGCAGCTTTATATCCAGCATAGCTGACCATATCAAATCAAAGCAACCTAATTTAATTACTCATCCTAGAATTAGTTGTCCTACAGCCCACTGAGGAATCATCAAAACCAAGAGCTAGAGAGATGTTCTCACGCATTTTTCTCATCCAAATCTGGTTCGAGGACCCTGGAACATGTGATGAAGGAAAATGGGACCAAAAAAAAATCCTTTTTTTCTGAAACAAAGTGATTTGGAGCCATTTTTCAAAGAAGTGCTTGTTTGGAGACACAAGAAAGGTTGGAGCAACAGGCACAAAATGGAAAACTTTAAAGAACAACAACACAATTATCTATAAGTGATGAACATCTCTTGGCTATCCTCTCTAAAGTGCTAGCAGGGAACAAATACTGCCATGTATTTATTGCCTTTGACAAAGATATAACAATGGTAATAATAAATGCGTGCAGACACGTTGCAAAGAACATCAGTCTTGCTATATTTACCTATTTTTGCCCTGACTGAAATTCACTATTAAACAAAGAAACAAATAAAACCTGCCTCACATATTTTTACAGCTGCTTCCCAAGACCTCCTGTAACAGGTAACATCACTTTCCCTGCAGTAAAAAGTACTTATCTGCTTTAGAAATAAGTACAGCTCTTATCAGAAAAAACTAAAAGGAACCGTGTCATCTACTGCCTGCTATTCCAGCTTATTTTTTTAGCACTGTAGAATACACCTACAATTAAACTGTTCTAATCCTTACATGAGTCACGTTCTAGGATTTTGGTTATTATGTTTGAGAGACTTGAGACAAAAACCTGTTACCAAAGTTTCCACTGCTAAAAAAGTTTTTTTTGGATACCCAGCCAACATCCCCACTGCAAACTTTCATTCAATGGCTTCTCAGTGAATTATGTTTCTCTCATTAAGTTTTCCTGACAATGTTCATCTTTCCAATGCTTTCCAAAAACTTCTTAATAACATGTAAGTCAGCACCCCACACTTTTCTATAGTAACAGTAAAAACATTTCAAATGGATTTTTGGCTGTGATGCATCTACTACAGCTATTGAAAATGCAATATAAATTCACAGGCACTCTTTTTTTAATATATTTTGCTTGCATAGCAGAAGGAAAATCAAACCACTTTCCTATGATTTCAGGAAAGAACAAGACTGATTTATATTTACAGTTTCTTTTCTAGAAAGATAAACGTGTCCAAAAGCAAGAATTTTTATTTTCAGATTTTCCAGACTCTCCCTGAAAGGTTCAATAAAACACGTGTCTTTTCCTTATTTGGGAATACCTCAGCACTACAGAAGTAACTTGTCACTTAGCACCTAATGAATCTTCTCCCACCCAGAGGTCAGCACAGCCCCATGGCTGCAATCACATCGTGTTGGAGCAAGCACAGCCTCTCCTCTCAGCCCCTCTGTGCATATCTGCAGCTGCATTTTGTGCATCACTGCTTCCAAACCATCAAGTCTTGGAAAACACTTTGCAAGCTGCTCCTGCTGTAGAGGTTCAGCTGTGGGTAGCTGTACGAGCAACCAGCAGAAGGGCTCAGGAATTGCCCCACAGGTTACACAGCTGCAGCTCCTCTCACTCAGGGCATGCCCAGCCTCAGGTGCTCCTTACACCATGTGCCCTGAGCAGCGTTTCCAGCTGCACTGGATGGGGCTCTGAGCAACCTGATCTAGTGGAAGGTGTCCCTGCCCATGGCAGAACAGCTGGAATGGGAGGATCTTCAAGATCCTTTCCAAGACAAATCACTCTGTGATTCCATGGTTTTATGACTCAGATTGTAAATCCACCTTGGCTAACCCCTTGTCCTTATTTCTCTTTTCCAGAGCTGCACAAGTGATGCCTGGAACAGCTAGAATAGAGACAGAGTTAGGGGAATAAAGGATATTTATTGAGAGGTCACCCCCAGACAGCAGCAGTGCTACAAATCAGGCTCTGTCTGGATGGCTCCAGAGATGGAGGCCAAAGGGAGGGGGGCCAGTCCCAAGGTCACACTCTTTTTGTATGTTTGGGTCTGTTTGCATACAGGAGCTTCATTTGCCCGCCCTCTTCCTTCCACGTTGTTTCACTTCCAGCCTGAAGGTTGGAAAAGGTGTCCTTGAGCTCAAATCAGAGTAGGATTGCTGTGTCTTCTTCACCCTGTGAAAGGATCTCAGTACCCTGAACAAAAGCCCAAGGCATCACAAGATTCTCAAGGTACAGGAGACTTGGGGTGGGAGGAAATAGGAAGACTAAATTGGTACCAAGTTACCAAGGCAAAGAAAAATAAAAGAAAGTAAACAAGAGAAGCTCCAATGAAATGTGAATAAAGGCTTCTTGCACTTCATTTCAGTCCTGCATCACCCTTTCAAAGTGACCTGCCCAACATCTCTGAAATTGCCTCCTTAAAACCTACAGTCCACAATAGATACCTGGGCATTAACTCTGATAATCTACCCACAGTACAAACTTGAAATATTATTTTAATACATACACAGAGTGGTCAGGCAGCCAGCAGACTACAGACTGCTGTACCACACTGAAATACAACACACACTGATAGAGCCCCATCCAAAACATCATTGGCAATGGCTCTCAAGAGGCAGCAAAGGTGAGAGTCCATCTAATTTTAACTATTTTTGCCTACACCAGTAACATAGCCTCAGTTAAAAAAAAGAGCACCATATCTGGGGACCAGTTCCTGTGGTGTCCTTTAAGCAGTGGCCTCACGATGACACAAATTACAGCTCTAGAGACGCTGCGCAGCACCGCTGCTTGAAAAGGAGACTCGAATGCTGCATTCTGAGAGACAGATCTCATCTTCATGGTCTGTCTCAGTAGAGTGAACAGAAATACATCTAGAAGTGTTAAGATGGCATTCAGCCCTTTAGCTCTGGGTTTCTTTTCATTAGGGACATTACAACCAATAGCAGAAAAAGTGTTTCTACGAAGTTCAGCCTCATCTCTAAGAAAAAAAAATCCTCTAAACTATCACTTCAACAAAAAAAAACAGTATCTAATCACTAAGGATAACGATTTAGCCCTTAATGAGATGTTTATAGCCCCAGATTCAACCACAAATTCAGTATTTCAAATTACTTAAAAGCTCAATGGACTAGATAGATATGCTTTTTTAACAGCACCAGGGCAGCCCTAAAGAAACCCAGTGAACACTGGTCTGCTGTACCCTGAGAATTCAACTCTTGCTTTAAGAAATGAAATCCTTTCCAATAAACTAGTGTGAGGAGAGAAGGGAAAAAAAAAATAGAAAACCTGGAAGGAAAGAATTTAAAGTAAGCTTAGATGCTCATTATGGAATACCCACAAGGAAAGCCCAGGTTACTAAAATGTACGAATTTTAATAATGAATATACCAGCATATTTAACAAATAAGAACTGGACATCAATGTTTTAAATGTATAAATTTTAATTATGAATATACCAGCACATTTAACAAATAAGAACTGGATATCAATGTTTTAAATCTCAGCCTTGTTAATGAGTTACATTGTATCACTTTCCAACACTTTTTTGACTGAATAAGCAGGCCAGAACCTCTGATGTTTTATGGCATTAATATTGTATTTAATGTATATTATGTATTAATATTTTCATCACTGTTCTCTTTACAATAATATTCTTGCCAAAGAGTAAGGTTATTTGAAATTTTGAGGAAAGCAACTGAATGCTGGAGAAGTTCACCTCAAATGAAACTGAAAATCTTCCTGTGCTGCTAGCCAGAACATACAAAAAGTGAAGGATGTATGTATGGGTTGGTTAAACAGGCATTTGCAGGCACAGATACTTTTTTCTGCTGTCAGTTCTGAGCAATTTAGAGAATAGAAAAGATGTGAATAGCAATTTTTGTGATGTCTCTGGAGATAACACACTTTTAGCTTTGTTAACAACATAGCTGAATAACTGGTTACTTTTTGTTGGCATATACTCATCTGACAACAATTTAAGAACATAAATTCTTCTGGGAGCATGTCTTTGTCAAGTATTAATGGCACTAGTAACTTAAATTGACATCTATGTCATGCAGCCATGCATCTGTCAGTATAATAAAAATATACTTTTAAAAGATTAGTTGATATTGTCTGACTTTGGCAGCAGATGTTTGAGCTTATTTTGATGTAAAAAAGATTGAATATTTTTGTCAATACTTTCTAATTGTGAAATTTATTCAAGAAGACATCTTTATAACTGGCAGTATTGTAAGATGCAAGACATTCTATTGCTTCAGACACCATTTTTATTCATCAATAAAACATCATAAGAGGCAGCTGGTGAGCAGAGTAACAGTAATTTATGGAATGGGAAGCTATATTTTTTCTACATGTTTTGTGAGACATCCTTACCTGTCACTGCATTTCGTTTCATCTTCTCTCAAGAAACCAGAGAGAACAAAGAGGAGTGAGGTAACAGCTGCACCTTGTACATCCAAACATTTTTAGCAAGAGATGTGTTTGGGTGCCTTAAAGTAAAAAGCTTTAGGCTTATAGATCATGAAGTCATTTTGCAGCAGGTATAGTAAGTAAAACATACTCTATTTAAAATGCATCCCTACATAGAAAGCCACAGCAATCAGGAGGCAAAATAACATTATAACAGCAAATTGGGCCAGATTGGCAAACTTATGTCAGTAGCTAATGATGCAAAGCAGAGACTACTGGAAATTAGGAAACTACTAGGCCTACAAAATAAGATTGACTTAAAACATTACATAACCATACCCCAAAAACAGCTCCAGAACACAGGTGGAACAATTTACAGAAGATTTCTACAAACAAGTTGCTCCTCTCCAGCTTTGCTTACTCGTACTGTGCGACCAAGAGCACATCACACTCTCATACACACTCAAAAGACTTCACCTTCACGTACTAAAAAATATCCTCTTCTGCCCATAAACCCTCTGTAAACAGAAGCAATGGTCTACCCAGTCTCATTGTATTCATAATAGGAAGAACCAGCTTCAAGCTCTCTTCCTAAAAAGCCAAGATGTCTAGAAGCAGGATGGAACAATTTGGCTCATGGAGTTTCCATCATCTTTGTTTTAGCAAAACAGATGATGTGGGATACTACAGAAGGGATTGAGTTTTCCATGTCTCACCTCTTTTTCAGGTACTGAAACTGCACAGCACAAGTTAAAGGGGGGAAAAAACCCACCCGAATGGAAGGCTTTGTGCAGTTAAAAAGCACAGGGTTTGTATTTGGAACCAATAAAAAGGCTTTGTGGCTCACTTGTCACAACCTGTGATATCCTCTTCCCCACTCACAAATTCTGTACAGAGAACAGATTTTTTTAAACTAAGGTTTGCTATCTTTGCAAATAAAGTAGTCACTGTCTCTAATTTCAGGCTTGTAAAGGGTATGTCAGAGGTAGATTAAGGGGAAAAAATAATCAGCATACTGGTAAGTGCTCTGGAGTTGATCCTGTCAAGGAAATCGCCTTCAAAATATTCTGAATTCAATAAGGAAACAATAACTGTCATAAGGTCTCAGTTATTTTGCTCCTTCTAAAACATTACCAACTCAATACATGATGTATATTTATGAAAGAAGGCTATTCTTAGAAGTTATATATTACATCCATTAAGCTTAATCCGTCCTATGCAAAGCACCACTGAAATCTGCTATGAAGAGTAAAAAAAACCCCACCAAATGCACCAAAATGCAGGCAGCAGTCAGCAGCATGGGACAGAAATGAGCACACAGCTATCAGGATAACATTTTCAACTAATCAGAAGCATGACTTCAAAGCAGAGGGAGCAGAATGACAGGTTTTGTACCACAGAGTAAAATACAGTAATTGCTTTAATTCAGGGTGAAAGAAAATTAACAGAAATTGAAGTTGACTAAAACATCCTGAGAAAAATCCATGAGAGAAACTGTTTGGCCCAAAGTACTTCCTAAATGCTGCTGTATAAACTTCCATATGGACTGAAGTTTAGGCTGCAGCTTTAAAAGAAGCCTAAACTTTGCAGTAGCCTGAGGACTCCACCAAAATTGCTTTTTGGTGGGGAAGTCAGACAACCACAACAAAAAAAATATAACTTGAAAGAATATTCCAAAAACCAAATGTACTTGTTTTTGGGTTTTTTTTTAGGATGGTCTCAAACACAACTACACAAAACACTTCCAGGTGAAATTTTTGCAAAAACATCAGTTCACACTTTCCTACCAATTAAATTCATACTTTTCATACCCACCCAATGGCATTCATTTCATCTAGAGAGGACCATCTATTTCAAATCAAAAGAAAGAAAGTGATGCAGAAGGAGAGGGTTTCCTGCCAGTGCCTCAAGAGGGACAGTTAGAAGAACCTGTTTGATGAGGCTGATGTCATCCTTGGAAGGGAGAAGACGACAGACTTGTTGAATCAGAGCCTGCAGTTTGAAGGGAAGGAGTCAGAAAAGGCTAAAGAGAAAAAGATCCATGGCTATGTTTTGTGTGAGCCCCTTTGCAGAAGCCATGATCATTTTCCCCATTCCTCTCATTTCAGGAAACATCAGAAAGCACAAACCAGGAATAATTTCATCCTAAAACACAGGGTGATAAGTGGTCACACGCACTACCAGATGATAAAGGGAAAGAGATGAATTAAGATTTCATCCATTTTGTGCATCAGTTTGTGGTTTGCTCAGCCACTTAAAAGTTGCCTTCTACATCATGAAGGTATTTAACAACCTAGCTGTGCTGAAATGTAAAGCAACAGGAACTTCTTTCAGTGCAGAATAATGAGGACAAAAATATTCAGGTCTACTAGAGCCCATTCTTCATCACACAGTTTAGGCCATTTGTGTGGTTTGTAAATGTAACATTAAAGGGAATCAAAGTGCTGCAGTATATAATTAATCCATTTAAGTTGAATCATCATCAATATTTAAAAGCCTATGCAAAATAAAGTAAAACGTGGTCCAAGGTTCTAGTAGCACAATTAGAAAAACAGTTTTGGTAGTAATTATTCCAAAATAATTAGTGAAATTTATATAACTCATACATCTTTCCAATATCCCAAAGGAACTAGAATATGTTATCTGGAAAACAGAGGAAAGAAAACCAGAGTGAAGTTCTCCAAGCTTTTGTTGCTTTTGTCATTTCAAAATTACAGGTTCAGCTCTGAACCTACCAAAGCCTACCTGTATCTTATGACCTTTTTCTTCTATTGTTAATTTTTAAAGCATAGCTATGGCACTTATGGTGTAGCTTATCACTAGGTTTCATTTCAATATTTTGCTACAAAAACCTGCCTAATATTTGAGTTCTCTAAGGAAAATGTCAGATTGCAAAAAGCTGTAATAAAGCAACAGTTACCCTCTGAAAATGAAAACAAAGATAAAAGGTGAGAAAACTATCATATTTCAGTCCCGAAACATTAGAATTCAACATTCAGGCTTCAAATCAATTTTAAAAAACCCTAATTTGTTATGAAATTAAAGACCACTGCTGAAAAGAAGCTACCTGTGGGCTTTTCCTGCCATTTTTCCATGGGGCAACCATCAGAAAGCATTTCCCTGTGGTGCAGGCACATCCCACACCGCTCCTGCTTAACTCACAGGCAAACCAAGCAAGGGTAGTCATGGCTCCAGCTGCAGGGCGACCTCAGCGGGTGTATTTTCAAGTCAAAGTAGTACATGTCCACACCACTGTTTTTTCTTAGGTTAGCAACACTCATGAACAATTCAGCTTTAAAAAAAAAATGAAGTAAGACACACCTGATGTCCCACAAAACAGAAGCAGCCTTGGTGTTTTGGTTTGGTATGGTTTGGTTTTTTTCAGCTACACAGACAAGACTTCACTTGCAACTTTTGCCTCCAAGTTAGAGGAAGGCAAGCTGTTATTGCACTGTTTTTGCAAGAGCAGGCTGGGAGGAAGATTTTGAAGAAGAATTACAAGCTCCTGCAAGCAACTAGCGCAGACTTGTAGGAGCTCAAGAGCCTGCAAAGCGCTGAGGTTGACTTTAAAATGTGTCCAACTGGGTGAGTGTAACATGCTCTGCACATGATCATGTTGCATCACCTCTAATGATCCTTTCTTTATATAGCCTGAAATTAGAAGCAGCTCCTGCTGTGGTCAGTGGGAGCCACATTACAGAAGAAACTGAGAATTTGGTTATGTATTTTAAAATCGTGGGGGTGTTGTTTTCAAACATAAGCCCAAACTGTTCCTATAGGGCTAAATATTTGTATAACAACAGTCGTGTATTCCTTTGTAAAGGAAAGTGGAACTTAATAGCCTCAGTATTTCAGTCAAACTAGGAATAATGCATTATGGTAAAATATGGACTGGACATCATACACTGCCTCTAAGAATATTGTCCCAAATATTTTTGTATCCTGCTGTCAAATATACTATCCATACTTTATCTTACCTATCTGTTTCAAAAAGTTATAGGCTAAAAAAAATCTGGAGAAGACCCTAAAAGACAGTAAGAATAAAGTGTAGCCATCAACTTACACTATCACAGACATCAGAAATTGCCCCTTTTATGATAAAAGTAAGTCAGCTTAGTCAGATCGATCATCCTCTCCATTTTACTGCTCTTGGAACGTACAGTCTAAGTCACACCTTAAAATGGAGAAACATAAACTAAAGTTTAAAAAAAAATACAGTTAAAAAATACTGTTAGCTTACCATTTTCACATTCCCTGAAAACTTTAAAAACTCTATTCAGAAACTTTAAAGAAAAGGAAGATCACAAATAATCAAAATGATAGGATGACTTGAAGATATTTTCAAAGGTGTGACAGAGCCAAGAGCCCGGATGAAATCCCTGGCAATGACAGATTTTAGATTGTGTGGGACAATTCTTTGTTCCTGTCAGCTTGTGGAGGGTTCCTAATCTTTCCTAGCTGCAGATGCTCACGGTTTGTGATTTATCCCAACACCCATCAGATCGAGCCGGGCTGTGTGGTTACTTCCCTAGCAAACAGTGCCCTGCACCCCATTTCCCTGGCCACCACCTGTGTACCTGCTCCTTGTGCTCCCCATGGCCACCTGAGTCATAAAGCAAGGAGCTGATCTGTTATACTCCTAAGATCCCTCTTTAACACTAACACTTAAGGCACTTCTTAATGATAAAGGAAATTATAGCTGTTATCCAAAAATCTGCAGTAAACAGGCAATGTTGCTATAAGGTTGTGCATTCCTAAGGTAATATCTGGCAGAAGCAGCATTAAGGCTTTGATGAAAAATTTTCTCAGGTTATGCTGAACAAGGAGCTTCCATCTTCTGTGAAGCACAACAGGAGGGCAGGATGTGGCAGTGTCAACACTGATAACTCCGTGCAGACAGAAAAATAACCATCAAGTTGCAACTCCTAATCAATAACTTCATCATTCAGGCACCAGTGGGTCATCCTTAGAACTGTGTGTCCTTGCTTCCTGCTGACTCCACTGGTCAATTTAGATATGGAAATGTTGTCTGTATCGAGCAGGACTCATGCTACCTTGTCATGTGTGGCTATTCCCAGTTAAGCAAGGCATTTCCATAACCTAGATGGGACAAGACTGTGGGATGCAGAGCACATGTGCAAGACTGATTTCCCTACACAGCCGATGACGACAGGCAGGCACTGTCTGGTGGCAGTGTGGGACATCTGTGTTTTGTGAACCCAGGACAGATGATGTGAATTTACCCTCTGGTGGTATAGATGCTTGTGGTTAATTCACCACCATCACCACAAGCACTTCCACCACAAATCCTTTCAGCCATAACCGCTACTCAAAACCACAAGAATTGCTCATGCTTGCTATTTTTGCTATTTTTTTTTCATTGCTTCTAGTCACAGTTTGCTCACTAATTCAATAGTAGTATCAGCACGTAAAACAAGTAAAAGAACAAATCTGCCCCTTTGCCTGGGCCACATCTCAATCACAAGTTATTTTGTATAGCCTACAAAATATTCTCACTGAGAGTTTCAATAAAAAGGACTGTGGCTCTTTAATCAGAGTTCAAGACCAAGAGAAAAAGAAAGACAAATCCTACAAACAATTTCTAAAGATAAATTGGGGAAAGCTGATTAATCACTTCAAAGTATGCTGCTCCTTTTTTGTGCTGCTACTGAGCATTTTTAAAGTGCTGCTTAAATAAGGACTTCTATCCTTTTGGTTTACCAATCTTTCTGTAAGGCAAAAAGGGAGCCAAATACATGCGGCTCAAAAACTCTGCTGGGATGAACATTTGTTAAAAAACCACACTGGTCCAAGCTGAATCATTTTTTTCCAAAATGCTACAATATAAGCAGTCCATCTAGAGCAACTTTCTAACGTTTTGCTGTCAAAGAGATGATATTTTAATGAGTTATTTTTCCTTCTATACTTTACCTCGAGGAAAAATAAAGATCTTAAAAAGCTCCAAGCTTTTATACAGACCATCTGAATCCAAGATTAGCATGTAACTCCCAGTGGTCTATTCCATGTCTAGGAAATACAAACAAGGATGCTATAATCTAATCTGTGCAGAGCAAACACTTCATTTCTCTATTCTAATACTGCTAGAGTGATTTATGAGGCAGCTGAGTAACTCTGAAAAATATACTAAGAAAACAAAGACAAAATTAGGCAAAGTACAAACGTTGTTTATATGAATACAGAGACCAGTAGTGTCAAAGGATATCACAGGCATCTCATGCCATACATAAGCACATCTGTGAAGCAGGTAAAGTATGTTTTTATAGCTGTTCAGAAAAGAAAAAGATGAATCATTTTTTACAGCTCTATATAAAATTACTTTTCTAGTGGCAATTAATACAGAGAGGCCCCAGAATACCAGTCACATGCTCTAACCATCAGGGAGAAATAAATTATATGACAATAAAACCCCCCAAACTTTAGTGAATATGGAAAATTCTGTTTTCTCTTGAAGAGCAGCCGCATCAATCACATTCTATACACACATTAGCAAAGAGATGGCTCGGTGGAGCTAGAGAGGATCTGCTGTCCCCAAAGCACCAGGCAGGGAGACTGGAGTCTGAATCCCACATGACTGAATACCCTGCAAAAGTTTATAGTCATTATTTGCAGGAGAGGATGTCCTGTTAATTCACCTCACGTAATGCTGATATCATTCCTACCAGTATGTATAAAACCCACCAAGAGTCCCAAAATGTTACCAGAGTATGTGAGAGGCAGCAAAATCCACAGTGATCGGGCTGGAATAAGGGACTGCACTGGAGCCTGGCTCTTTTCTTCCCCCAAAGTCTCAGGCAGTCTTTTCTTTATACTTCAAACAAATTAAATCTACTGCAATTAATGATTATAGTTTTTCCTTCAATCAGCCCATACTCCTCTAGGAAATTAACTTAGCTATTAAAAGCCTAAAGGCTGGAAAGGAACCTAGTTAGATGAGTTTTACCTCCTCTGTATTGCCTGTGTAATCAAATGCAGTTTCCCCACCAGTTTAATTCTAATCAGTTTAATTACTGAAAATTACAACAGGAAAAAAAAACAAAACCCTTAATTCTTACACTAGAACAAAGGAGAAAAGCTGCACCTTGTAGCAGAAGAGAACTGGGTGACAACACTTTGATACTGCACATGAGGGAGGGAAATGACCAAAAATAAACACAAATTCCAATATTCCTTAGACAATGGCTATCAGACTGAGGAGGTGGAAATAGCAAGCTACAAGCCAAGAATAAAACTCAGCACAGACTGCTTCCAAGGCATGAAGTTGTGGGGAGAGTTTATTACTTCAATATTACTACACCTTGATTACACAGGACTTGTGTAGATCCACTGAGTCTTTATCTGTATTTCCTACTCAGTCTTTTGGCCCTATATAAAAATCTTTTTGCTATAATATAAAAATAGTGAGATGAAAGATGTCTTCAGCACGTGTTTTGGACACATGTGGAGCTACACAGATACATTTAGAGAGAAAGTATGTTTCCTTCACTTGATTTCCACAGTGAAAGTATTTCTTACTGCCTTGAAACTCCCCGTTTAAAAAAAAATTAGTTCATGGTATGTTTCTCTTACCTCTTGCCACAAGAAAACCTCCATGCTGATCAGAGCAATGAAAGGCAATATAATGCCTTTATTTCTTCTGAAATATCCAAAACATAAACCAAATCCATTCTTACATTGTAGCTATTTCCCTTTTCTCATTTCCCCTCTTTTTCCACAATGGCTTTGCTGTCTACTTCACAATTCTAAGGACCTCTATCAAGGCCACTTTAAATCTTCTCCATCCAGATGACTAATCCCAGAAATCTCATTTAAACTGCTAGTTTACATTCTACTAATACTGCACAGCCATCTGATCTGTGCAAGGAAGAGGTAGGAGCATGCTGATGACTCTTGCTAGAAGGCATTGCAATCCCTGCACAAGTAAAACTGCCATAAATCAAAGATTGGTGCTAGTAAGAGAGATAGTGGCATTTAAAAGCCTAAAAATATTGGAACAAGTTATTTTCTTTTTGCTGAATTCAACAATCCGCCAGCCCTGCATTTTGTCATGTGCACTGCAGAAAAGAGAAATTCTGTCTCACCACAAAAAATGCAGTCTTTCTCCAAAATGGAAACTTGTTAAATCCAAGGCAATTTTTTAACTAATTATGTGCATGATCTTTTAATAATGGAGATGAGGGGGAGCCAGAGGGTAGAGAGAACACCACAGAAGTATTCCTAAGCATCCTGGAATATGCTCAGAAACATGGAAAGGTGAACTATGTAGACCTCACCAACAGGCAAACCCTGCGTGTTCCTGGAGAAATATGTCATGTCTCTTATCAAAAGGCCACTTTGCTGCAAGACTACACATGTGCTTTTTTCAAAGTTCCCTCCTGTGCCAAGATGTCTGCAGCCATAAAACCTATAAAGAGTTCCTTTAGTTTGCAAAGAGCTGCAGAAAGCAGCAGTATCTCTCTGAGCAAACCAAGCCTTTGTCTGGGTCTACAGGGCTCTCCTGGAGGAACTATTTAACCAAGGTCGAGATAGGAACTCCTAAGGTGGAGAAGCCTCATACTTGTGTTAAATGCAAGTCACTTATTCACCCCTTTTGTTTAATATTGCCTGGCCTTGAACGTTTTACAGGCTGTAATGGGATCAAGCCTATCTAAAAGAACAATAAATCTCAATCAAAATTCAAAACAAGTTCTAGACTCAGATAAGATGTCTGCATATATCCTTACACACTCCCAATTGTTCTATCCCAATCAGTTAAGAGGGTATTTTACAAAAGTCTTTCCCAAGTTTTTCCTAGACTTTGTTCTCTTAGAAGATGGGGAAAGCTGCAGAGAAGTACCTTGAAATTCCTGAAAGTTCTGACTTTTGAAGCACTCATTAAACCTGCAGTGAATAAAATGGGGAAAGAAATATCCCAGAAGCATGGATCTACTAGCAGTAACTCCTTACTAGTTAATGGCTATTTTCTGCTCCTTTCATGATAAAATTTTGTTTTCCTCTGCAAGACCAGCAGTTAGAAGGAAGAAGAGATGAACAGAAGAGAAAGAAAAAGCACAAAAAAACACAACACAAAACCCAAGCAAAAAAAAGCCCTGAAACCACACACACAAAATGAAAACAGCCAAGAAAAACCTGCAAGAAAGCACATAAAGGCAAGACCATAGTCAGATTTGTAAAAACTCTGTCTCCTTTTTTTTCCCCCAGAAGACACACCGATGTAGCTATACTTTAAATTCACATTATGCATTTTAAGTACATCTTTAGGTAGCTTTTTAAAAGAACTATGATTATAAAAGCTGCAACAGGTCCTACAAGAACCAGCACAAAAATCAGTTGTACATGTTAGTGGGGGATATCCCCACCTTCAGCATGGGTCCCTTTCCTGGAACAAACTGAGGAAGGCTCCACACAAACTGCATCTCACATGGCAGGACCAGACAACTGCTAAAAAGGCAATTGCATGATGTGTCCCACCATTACTAGTTAAAAATTAATCTATAAAGAAATAAAATTGTGTTTGCTTGAGGCATCTAAGATAGTTCTTTAAAATGAAAAAAAAGAAGCTGAACTGGAATTGAATCAGTCCACATCAATTCACAGGATATTAACATCTACTCTATCACTGCCATTTCATTGAAGCTGAGATTTGAAGCGCACGATGTCTGGTGCACAAAACAAAAAAGCTTTGCATATAGACAAATTCACCTACTGGTGAGCCCAAAGGATCCTTGAGAAGAATGAATGCACTTAACTTGCATTTCCTAGACAAAATGCATTCTAGAGGATGTCCTTCTGGAGGTCTAAGTCCCTTTCATGTAACCTACAAAGCTCCCATGGGATCCAGCCAAAGCTCAGAGCTGCATGGAAAGCTCTCATGCCACAACTGCCACGGGGGTCACCACTGACTAAACAGCCAGGCTTAAAAAGATTAAGTTCCCTAATCTGAGAAATACTGTTGAAGCAGAAGACCGGATAAGTCCTAAGCATAGTTTCAGAAAACAAATCTTGCAGCTCAGCAATTCCACTTTTTACGGTAAGGGATGTTATGACAGCTCCACAGTGAATTCGTATTTAAATAGAGCTAAGTCCCCTCTTGCATCCTCCAAAACATCCATCACTGTAACTTCAGCCTTTTCATAATTTAAATGAATAATCTTCAGCTCCTAAGTACATCTTTAGTCTGTTTTGACAGACAAAATTAATACCTCTTGCAGTTACTGCTGGAAAGTACTAGAAGCCTCAGTTATCAGATGCTTTGACCTCCCCCCTCCAGCCAGTTATTCATGCTGCCAGCCAACTTGCACGGGTCTCTGTCCCCAGCACCCTCGCACGAGCAGCCCAACCCAGCCCCTGGGAGCCGGGCCAGGCGATGCCAGCACAGATCTGCTGTGACAGCACAGGCCAGGATCAGCCCTCGGCAGCACTCTGGGAATCCAGGCTGGGAATCCAGGCTTCCAGCTATGCTCCTGGCTCCACAGCACAGAGCTTTCCTGCTTTTAGCACCAGGGTATCAGCAGAGCAAAGGAAGTGTCTGAACAGCCCTCCTGCAGACAGACGTCCCAATGCCCGCAGCGGGCTCGGTTTGACTCACTACAAGAGAGAACTGTCGGGCTATTATTGAGGAGGAAAAAGTATCTTTATGTCAAAGCCGATTCATTTGTGTATTTTGTTTATTTATTTAGGGGGAGTTTGTGTGATTTCTGGGGCTGTCCTGTGCAGGGCCAGCAGTTAGACTTTGATGATCCATGTGGGTCCCCTTCTAACTCAGAATATTCTATGATTCTACACATTCTAGTTGCACTAGTTAATTTTAATGAATGTGTAATTTTTGTCTTGGAACTTTTGACCTATACTAAGCCCTGAGATATAGTGAAGGGGAAAAAAATATATATAACCCTGAAAAGCTCAATTCTCTGCTTTTCCAAGTCTATTTGACTCCCTAGCCACAAACTGCTTTTCTAGCCAGTAAAAGAAAATGAGTGTAGGAAGAGCAGTAATGTTTGGATACTGTTGCCATGGTGTACAAGTATTATTCCATACAGGAACTTTCACTAGGTTTGTCATCAAAATCATATTCAACAGGTAAAGGTGAAGTACAGGCATGGGAGGCATCAGACCCTGACAGCTGGCAGCTTTCTGCAGGGTTGATAAAGACCCAGCCAGCTGGAACTGAATTGTGCATTACTTCTCAAGGTAATTGATAAAATGGTAAAATCTGTAATACTGGAAACTGGAAATAGTAATAAAAACAGGTTCTACTGATATTAACTAAGATGCTTGGTAAATGCATTACGAATGCTTTATTAACATAATCTATTTAATAATGGACTACAACCATTTATTAATTTCCATGTGAAAGAATTTGGTTAAAAAAATACAGTGAAAAAGGATTATATGTTCTACTTTAACAGACTGTTTAAAAAACTCACCAGAAGGAACAAAATCCATGAAAAAAGATGCAAGACATTGTTTATTCATGGAATATCTTCAAGTCTGAAAACTATAAGAAAACTTGCTGCATCCCAAGGAAATATTTTTTAAAAAACTATCACCCTTCATTTTGTTACACAAGAAATACTTTGATAATCTTCTCAGCTGCAGTTAAAAGAGGCTGTAACTATAAATTCTTTATAGTATCATCTACTTATTAAATTAATGAAAGTGAAAAGATTTTAATTTCTTTTGGTAAAAAATGAAACTACTAAGACATACAGTAGCTTTGCAGGAACACAGATTTTTCCTTTGATATTCCTTTCTTCTTTCTTTCATTTTATTCTTTCTATAAATGTCTGCATAGGTATCTCCAGAACATCAGGTGGAAATACTTTTATTACTATTCAACTGCCTAATGATTTTACTTTCCATGATTTACACTTGGAAGAATGTAATAGCAAATACACATAATGACAAAAAATGTTTGCTAAACCGACCAACTGCAACTAATGCTGCTGAAACCACATGGGCAGAAAGCAAATAGGGAATTGGCAAATGACAGCGTTTGGGAGATTAGATTTCACAGGATGTTCACAAATAATAATTTCCATAATGTGCTCCTCTCCTTGGTTCCCCAGGTAGCCATCAGTCTTTCTAGAAAGCAAGTTGGATGTAGCCACTGCACTTCCCATCCTGTGGAGCAAACTCCCTCTTTTTCCACTGACTCTGTGAGGGATCCAGTCAGCTTTAGACCTACAGGCTTTACAGCCCTCTCACCATGCATATTCAGGGCTGGAAATCTGCACTCTGGAGAAGATTAAGAGACAGCTGGGAGCAATTTTCAAAATCTCGAAACATAAGAGGCCCCAGTGGTTTGGGAGCAGATCAACATGTTCACTTTGGTACTATACAGTCAAACAACACAGTAGGGAAGGCCAGGCTTTCACCCACAGAAACACACACACACACACACACAGGGTAAGCACCGCAGTGAGTCCTTGGCAGAAGCACACAGCAGGTACAGCAGGAGGATTCCAGCACTCAGCAGATTCTGTGACAAGTGGAAATGCATCAGAGACTGACTCTGACCAGGTCTGCCCCCACTAACACAAGCTGAAGTCAGCTTGTATGAACATGAAGTCAGCAGCTGTACTTTCACATTGCCCATGACATCTTTCTGTCCTGAGACTCCTGCAAGGGATTGTCTTCTACAACCATTTCACCCTTCCATGACTGCAGTTATGTTTAAATAAAGACAGTTGCCAAAAAATCCACAACCTGTAGTGTTTCATTGAAAGCAACACTTTGGGAACTACTACTTCTGAGTAAAGAAATAATCTTGAGCTGAAAAGAGGCATTGTTATCAGAGGCAACAAGCACTATTTGTCCAAGATTTTCTACCACGGACAAAGATATTGTCCCACAATTTTCTTTCATCTTGTCTCAGCTCTAATGTCTCTGATACCCAACTCATGGTTTCCCCACCCTTGATCCCCCACATCCCTACATTTCTCCCCTTTCCAAGGCTGTACATATGACATTTTCTCACAACCACATTGTCTACAGGTACTTTTCCTTTCTTTGCTTCCTCCCTCAGCTGCTTTCTACCTCCCCAGGTTTGTGTTGCCCAAGCAGTTTATTTTTCTACACCACTCTACCCCCCCTTGCTGCTCTCCTGAGCTGCCCTCTGCCCACTTCCTATCCAGATTTCCACTGCAAGATGACATTTTGCCTTTCAGTTTCAGTGCATGCAGTTCCCAGTAACCGGATTAAAGGGACTTAAATTAGAAAGAAGGCAAATATGTAAACAAGCAGCTATGAGATATAGGTGCCTAACACAGGTTTCATTCAAGCAGTATGCATGTTTGAGAAAGCAATCCTGTTTTTTAATTGTCCCAATAAATGTTGCCTCAAACTTCCCTTATTTTCTGTCTTTCAGGGTCATCCTTCAATAAAGACACCTCAACACACAGCAAAGTAAGTCAAGAAAAATTCAGATTCAAATTAATTTATCAGGGCTTTTTCTTGAGAGGGAATGCAGCAGCTAACTGGAAAACCTTATCTGATAGCCTAAGAGTTAAAAGGTCACAGGAGATTAGGAAGTAACTGATTGAAGAATAGCCATTATCTTCTCCTATGCATTATGGTAAGTTTCTCCCATCAAAATGAAAGCTATTAAGAATATTTTAGTGGGCACCATGTTGATCATTTAAAATTTGTCCCATGGAGTCCTATAAAAACATTGGGAATATAATTATGAATATGTAAACAGCGATGTGTTGTGGAATCATACTATTTATTTAACAGTATATTTATTGAAAACAAGTATGTAAGAAATAAATGTATATATAGACTCTTAAGATCAGATATAAAGGTATTTTGCAACAATTCAGATGTATAAGCAAAAAGTTTCATTTACCAAGGCTCATCACAAATATGGAATTATTAAACAAACAACCTAAACTGGATATTGAATACCAAGCATTACCACAGTATGGAGAAAACCCTTGCTTCCCTTAAGACTAGACAATTTAATCAGCCTACAGGAAAAAAATACTGAGAAAGTTAAATTTAGTGCTCAGTGACTACTATTTTAACCTCTCTGTTTCAGCAAGATTTAAGATTTGTCTCAGAAGAGGTATCTCTTCTCAAATTAACTTTACTCTCCCCATCCTTTCTTCTATTTGTTTATGCAATTAACAACAAATAAAGCTGCAAAATCCCATATCAAAATTACATTTCCACTGCAGTAGGTCAAACAACAATCCTCCTCCTGCCATTAACTGAAGACTAACTTTTAGATTAAAGCCCCGAGTCTTTTTACTTATGACCATTTGTCTTGATCTTTATCCCATATTTTCATGATGGCATGCCGATGGCGACTTCTAGGTTCTAGCCACAGAAGTAGACAGTGGAAACCAGAATTAATGACAGAATTGGAGGCTTTAATACATAAATTAACCTGCCAGTGTCCTGCCACCTGCTTTACAGGAACTCCTCGGGGTGAAGTTGGGCTCTGTACCTCTGCACAGTTAAGATTTTAAGTGATGTTTAAACTAAAAGTTTAACACGGTAATACATCATCTGGAAAGCAGAGACTGAGGAGTTCTATTTGAAAAATAATTCCATCTAACAGTCCTTAAATAGGAAGGTAAAGAAAATACAGAGCATTTAACAGTGCAGCTCAAACCCTGCAGAAAATGGCAGGCACACAGTTTAGCTCCAGGAAGGAATATGGTTTCTTCAGCCACTCTAAACTACCTCCAATTGCCACAGCAGATCTGGTGCTTGGACATCAGTAGAGCTTGGATACTCATGGGCCCAGAAGCTCTTCTGAAGTAAAACATGAGCAGGTCTTACTAAGAGCAGCTTCAAACTGGGATTATGGGAGAAGCTGTCTGTCTTGAAAAGAAAGTTCTCAGAAGGCTCAGTTCAAATGCACCAAAGTAGTTTTACTTCGTGTGGGTGGATATAAAATGGCTATTTTTTCCACGGTGGGGAGAATAGATATATTGTTCAGAAATAAAATTGTTGGGATACTCTCCACAAAATGCCACTTGTGAGAAAAATGAGACAGATTGGGAACAGCTTACACAAAGTGGAAAACTCAGCATTTTGACATTTGGCACAACTCTCCATGCGGGTTTCCAGCTGCTGACAGGCAAGTCATGGAACAGCATGTGCTAACTCCTGCTTTCCGTGGCAGTGTCAGCCCTCACTGACCACCCATGGCATGATGGACAGCACAGAAGTCAAGTCTACACAGTGCTGGGCTTGTTTTCTCCATGTAGGATTTTGCAGGCCTGAGTCATTCCTTTATAAAGTTTAGTCCTTCCTCAGCACTACTCTCTAATGGTAATTGTTCCCTTGATATGGTTTGCATGCTGACCATCAGGATGTGTGAAAGGTGATCAGAGCATCTCAAAACTAGAAAGATCAAACACTGGAAAACTCACTTATTCATCCTGTTTTCTCCTAAATTTTATTTATTTTACATAGCAAAACATGGCAATACCAAGTACTCTGGCCTCTGAAAAACCAACAATGCTCAGAGCAACAAAGAGCCATAATGAGGAACAAACCATGCATAAAAATGTTGTCCGTAAAAGGTTCACCCAGCCTTCAGCTCCACCTGCACCAAAAAGCACCAAGAGGTTTAGTCAAACCTACAGAAGAAAGAACAAGCATCAACTGTTTTCACTCGAGTGCCAGGACTACTGGAAAAAAAATAAAAAGGTTTAAAAGTTCAACTGTAGTTATTTTTGTTGTTGTTGTTCCTATTTTACAGCATTAAAAGGGGAAACTCCTTGGAGTACTTGCAGCACACCATCATTGCCCATTTAACAGACATAGAAAGATGCCACTTGCATTTGGTAACAGCAATGAAACAACCTCAGTCGTTTTAAACAAAGGTTAAATATCTGGGAAGAAATAGCGAAGCATTAACTAAACACAGTGCTTTACACATAAAACCACAGACAATAGAAAGCATTAGCTGAATTCCTGGCTGAGATATTGACTCTCAAAAAGCATGACTTTAAAGGCTATGAATTTCTAAACCACTACCTCTGAAAGGCTTAGAAGGTCAAGGACCATTTCTCTTAATACTATCACAACAGCCTCATCTGTGTCAGTGGAAAACCTGCTGGTTGACTAGTCAGCCAAAGGAAGAGATGCTCAGGCTAGGACCATTTTTCCAGAAAGAAAAAATATCGTGGGCCAGAATAGAGGGTTTCGGTGGGTTTTTTTATTAAGATACAGTGAAGGCACATTTCTTTGGGTTGCTTAACCAAAAAACAATTCTACACTAATATCCTCCCAGGATATTACTATATATTATTATTCCCATAAGGAATATAATTTCTAAGAATTTGCTAGCATCTTTATCTCAGCAGCCATGTCAGCATTCCTAGAAAATGCCATTGCATATGTTGGTTGGTTTATTTCTCATTTGTATCTTTGCTTTCTCCTTGGACAAGGAGAGAAAAAACTTCTTCCTCCAAGGCAGGTACTCCTCCCTTTTTCTACACCTGGGGTACTGAATTGCATTGAAGGATATATTCCAAAAGCTATACCATAACAGTGCTCAAAAGCCTGCTATTTAGAAGTATTTACAGTATTATTTAAGAAAGATTCCCTTGTTATCAACATAATGTACATACATAAAATAAGACAGTGGAATCCAACATGAGTACTTAAAGATCCATTAACTTCAGTGACCCATTATTTAAGAGTTGCTATATGAGTTCTCAGCTAAGTCCCATCACAGTCAGTGGAACTTTTTTGAGGACACCTCAGGATTATCCAAAGTGAAGTTCAGAAATTTGACAGAAATGAAGAGTGCGACTTACACCCATAAATAGTGAAGAGTTTTCTACACTCCAACATACAACGGGGAAAATATGCCAGTCAATCTTAAGTTCTAATTAACAGGAGTAAACGCTGATTGCCAGAGAATGTGGAACTTGTATGAGCAGATATTCCCCCACACTTTCACAGCCACTGAAGATGATTATTCACACAAACAACTCTAGGAAATCTATTTCAGCATCTTTCATTATGGACTGAAACTGAATCCATGCCCTGCAACAGTGGAAAAATTGTTAACAACATTGCCTCTTGAGAGGGCAGGGTTTGGGTTTGGGTCTAAGACCCTAATTAGCTGGTTTTCCATCACACTACTTTTTACTGTTAGCTTCAGTGCTATCAGTTACAATTAAAAACATAAGTATTACAACCCACTTCTACAAATCAATTCTTAAATCATTGCAATGCAAGTCCTTGTCCAAGTATACGTATCTTAAATATTACAAGTCTTATCTAAGGCTTCATGGGCAATCATAATTCTCCTCTGATTTTTCTTTCTAAAACAGCCTTGCCTTTCCAATCCTGAAAATATAATACTTAATTCCCTGTGTCTGACTGAGTGTCACTGCTGCTTCTGCCACTAACTAGAGGGCTAAACAACTCCATGGTCCTAACAGACTGTGGGGGAAAAAAACCCACTCAAAAACTACTGCTTACAGTTAAATGAATCACAGCCTTCTAAGTGCAACCACCTTGCCTGCTCCTCCACCATGAAAGAGACCCCTGTGATAGCACCTAGGGACAAAGCAGATGACATTTTCATCCTTGCCAGATGCTGCTGGACCACTGTGTGCTGCCTCAAGGTCAGAGTGGCCCAGAAGAGAGGGTTTGTTCCCTTCATTCAGCATGGTGAGGACTCAGATAAACTCTGCAGCCACCCCCATGCTCCTTGCTCAGATACATGTTTCTGCAGTGTTAAGGGCCCGGCCACGCTGTGCTGGGCCTGTACAAGCAAGCATGGCTTCTACACAGCTTCTCTAAGAACTCTAACTTACTGTGACCCAAAAAATTTGCAAAACTACAAATTTTGATGGGGTTCAATAGGATTTTTCATAATCATACTGTTTTAATGGCTGGACAAATACAGGTTGAAGACCTCCATGCTTCCAGCTCCACACAACACATCTCTGATTTACAACCTCAGAAACTGAAAAATAAGAAGATCCAAAAGCCTATTACTTCAAGAAGAGAGGAAAGGAAATTGATACCTATTCCACCTTTACAAATTCAGGTCCTCCAAAAACTGAGGGCCAGTATAATGAAGCAACTGACTGAGTAAAAATGAGGCTCTGTGTGCCATTTATTCCCAAAGGATGATTCAGTATGAATACTTTCTACTTTTCAGCAAGGTTTGTTTGACAGTATTATGGAGGCTCATGGAGAGTTTAAAGTGCACGTTGCTTTTTACATACAACTTCTTACTGGATTGTGTTTTAACCTGCTCCCTGCAACTGCCTTTTCCAACGTCCTGCTTCCAGGAAATGAGTGCTCCTGCTGACAAGCTCGCGCCCACTAATCTCAGCTAAAAAAGACAGGCTGCCACTTCATGCAAAAGCAGCAAAACAAGATCTGAAAGGTCCTGCCCTCAGGAGAAGCACTTGTTCCTCCCCTTTCCATACACCAGCCTGGGAATGGAGCAGAGAAGCCCCAAGCCCAGGGAAAGCGCTGACACTGGCTCAGGGCACACAATGCCCGAACTCAGGGGTATGTAACTGGGAGCAGGGAATGCAAGTCCCTAAGTAAAACCAAGCACTGAGATCTCCTTCCCCCCTCCAGATGTTCCCACCTGTGCCTGTTGTACCAGGCAGAGCATGGGGTAAGAACCTGACTCTGTAATTCCTTTCAAAACTCAGAGGCCCTGCCCTAATCTTCCTCCCAGAATTGCTTTGTCTTCTTGTTGAAACTCAGCCTTGTTCTGCATAGAGGAAGAGACAACAGCCAGACATGATGGATACATGACTGGTCTACTGACTTCTTCCCACATGCCAGCACAGGAATTTTCTAATAGCCTGCATTTTCTGCCATTTGCTGATTTGTTACTGTACCTGACCTTTCATACATGGCAGATGGTGTTCTGGAAGGAAAGACCATGAGAACTGCAGTATTCTTTCAAAGCAAAGACCCACCAGGCCTGAGATCCTACTTCTAACAGAGGCGTGAAAAGATGACAAAGAACTGGATAATCAATCACAATATTCCCAAATAGAGTTACTCTTGTTAATACCCCACATGCTTTCAGTTGCCTTTAGTTTCTAAATAATCCCCAGTGACTTTCTCATCCATGAACTCATCCAGGCTCTTTTTAAACCATGAGCAACTGCAATTCCACTTGGCAACAAGTTTCATCTGCCTCGTACTCATTGCACAGCAAGTCTGGCTCCTGCACATTTTGAACCTGGCACTGGCTCTATTTATGCAGGTGTTAGAAGTTTTATTTTTTTATTACACTTCTTAATAACTTATTCAGAATGTAAAATGCTTACAGTCCTCAGCTTTTCCAAGCTGTGTTCAACAAAATGACATTACATCCGCCACTCTGCACACCAAAACCATTTCAGTCAACCATTTACACCATTAGTGATTAAAGTTTTTCATTCTTCATGACTCTTGGGAAATATTTGTTTTATTTTAAGACAAAATCTTTAAATCTCCAGTAAGAAGGTTTGCTGTAGCATTGATCTCTCCAGTTGAGAGAGGTGGGGAGCATATCCCTACCCAAAATTCCACAGAAATGAGCTCATCACTGACCTTCCCTCAAGTAGACTTTTTTGCTATGTGCCTTACTTTCAGCAATTACATTAAAGATTTTTTCACATCTTTTCCATCTGCAGTTCTGACATAAGAGTTTGCTTTTTCAAATTTGCAGACCATCAATGGCACAGGCCTGATCCTGCAAGGCATCATATGCAAAGTGTGCAAATGGAAAAACCTCCAGAAATGCTCCACTTAAGGAAAGACAAGTGAGCCTGAGACACCTTCAGAAGAAAAAAGGCACGAAATGTAATCAGCTTAAATTCTTTTGGTACTTTTAAGTTCATTAGTATTTCCAGGTAGTGCTACAAGTAATGCTGAAGGGCTCTTAGGGAACAGAGGATCTTGGGTAAAGCAAGTATTTGCTATAATTTGATTCTGATGAGAACAAAATAGATGGAATTGTCTGGAATATATTTATAACAAAAAGACTTCATTAATCACAGCTTTTTGACTTGATCATCCTGGCATACAGGTATGCAACTTCTCTCTACAACCTCTTCTTTAAATGATGACAAAATGAGAACAAATGAATTTGAATATGATGTTACTTAATTAGGAAAACTCCTGTTATTTTCCTATTGCAGGAAACAAATTTCATCTGACAAGTACAAGGTAACACTTTCACATATGTAGAATTTTAATATAATAAAAAACTTTACTTGAATATTTATGCTCAATTTTAGACATGAAATTTGCATAATAGCATATAAAGACAGCTATATTTCAATAAAAAATATGAATTTCTATAAATATATTTTAATCTGTGCAACTCTTCTTCATGAATAGCTGATGCCATCAATACACAATTTATTTTGAGTATATTAAATACAAAATTATTTGTTTAATCCTTTGAGAAAAGACTATGATGATTTGTCTTTTCCCAAAATTTCAGATGTATCAAGCTCTCTGGCAAAGTCAATGCAATGAACATAGTTTAAAAAAAACATTTCTATTGATGGCATCTCCACCTTTTTTCAAAGCAAAAATATTCCAGTTGCCAAATGAGCTAAAAAGAAACAGAAAGAAACACTTTAATAATTAGAAGTAGTCTTGCAAGTCAAACCAATACAAACTAGTCTAATCAACTAGCAATAAGTAAACAAGCATTACAAAAACAGTGTACCACTATAATTTATGATTTTGGACTTTCATGTTAATGTTCTGTTTGGGAAAATGAGCAACCCAACCCAGTGCTCAGAGCCCCATCCTCCAGTCTTTTGCACAACACTGAAACTCAGACAAACCCGAGATTCATATTGCAAAGAGGCAGATTTCTTCTCTGCTGTCAACACCTCTATATTTGTGTTGGTTGGTTTGACTCCTTGATCTCCAAGGAATGGTCCCGAAGACTACAGGCAGATACACAACCGGAAGAGCAAAGAATATTTAAGCAGCAGAATTGCTCAGTGGGAACATGTAGGTGTTTGTCTGCAACATTAAGATTCTGATGTTGTTTTATTTTCAAGCTCCTTTCTAGCCTGAACAGGTTAGATTTAAAAACAGGCCTTAAAGCAGCATGCTGTTTCAACTGAACTGATGGTTCCAAGCATTAAATGGCTGACCAAAGTTTGTGAAGTTTTACTTTTGGCTCACCTGGAAGTAAGCAAAGCAAAGCAGATAATTTTATACTGTAGTTTCTTTTTTTTTTCTTTTTTTTTTTCAATATATGTTTCTTGAAAGCAAGAGAGATATTGATTTGATCCCAAAGCAATATTCAGCCTGTATTGTGTCAAGCAGGCACTTCTCCCCTGATGGATGGTCTAATCCATGTTAGAACAACTCTGATACTGGAAATTAGGAAAGGAAAATTCTTTGCTTTTCGTGGTTACCAGCATTTCAGTGCAAATCCCTTCTGGTATGTGTATGATACCACAGCAACATAATTCCATATGTTCTGTCAAAAGTCTTCATTATATACTCCCAGATTTAAGAGGAGACAAACTCTGGTACCAGAATTTTCACCTGAAAACTGATTTCTGACATCCAGTGCAATTTATATAACATACACTTCCACTGCCATGTTTGGGACTTAAAAATCAAAGAGAGAAAAATACTGTAACACTTATGAAATGATCCTAGCTCAGTGCAAGGGTCTCTAAGCACACATTCAATACTGAATTATTTCAACATATCTGTTCTTATCCCACTGCACGTCCTTTCCTGTTGGCATAAAGGGTTGCTGTGGCACATCATATATTTCAGCCCATTTCTACCACCACAGAGTTTGCAGATGACTCTCAGATGCAGATGTCTATGCTGAGAAGTTGAAAGAGAGCTCTAAGTGTTTACTCATAGTAGACTTAGTGTCCAGTTAAGTGAAGAGACATCTTCCAGCTGAAGTGGAAACCCTAGCAAGACCTGTGTCAGCCTAATGAGTGGCATTACACACCTACAACATTTGGGACAGATGTAATCAGCAATGTTTTTCTTCCTTCTTGAATCATTTCCATCATTAAAAATAACTCTGAAAGACTGACTATTTCCTAAATTAATTCTTCAATAGATTCATCACAACAGATGGCTTGTTCACTCCCAAACACCTGCTTCAAGCAAGGGAAAGACAAACAGCAACAGTGCAGTAACCACAGATATAATGTCTTGGAGTATCTCCTGAATTGGAAACTCAGGACAGAAAAAAGTACCACAAATATTAACAGTGCCAAACTCATGTCAGTAGAATCCAGCAAACCTGTCACACCACCTTGGAAATATATTATTTTGCTTAGAATCCAAAATTTGTTTAAGTAACACAATTTATTGCCTCAAATCTTATTATAACACCCAACCAGCAAATGCTTCTATGATGCTTTGTAACATGCACCTTTACAAGGTCTGAACTTTAAAAACCTAAAATCAAAATTACAATCTTTTATCTGACTGCTTTGCAGAGACTAGAATTCAGTTGGAATTATATTTTCTGTTATGCCAAATATCCCACATCTAAATCCCTTCATATTCTGAAGTGGAAAAAAGCCAAAAGACAGTCACAAGTTTCTGCAACTCATTTCCGGAAAAAAGAAAAAACGTCTTACTTTTTAGTTTCTATGTAACATTTTGTTCTAGATATATATACATATATTTTAAATACAAGCCTATGCTAGCAAAAATCAGAACTAGAAAGCTGTTTTAGATCCAAACATGTCATGCTAACTGAGTTTTGGGGTTTTTCCCCTAGAAGCGAAAATTCCCCATCAGCTACAACTCTTATTCCATCAGAATTTAGGATTTGATTGCACAACTTTCTCCTAAAGGAAAAGCAGTTCTCCAGTCCTTTAAATTGCAAACAAGCTTCCAGACCACTGGAAAACCTGTTGACATTATTGTTAAAGAAAAGAAATAAACACCTTTCCTGTCTAACATAACCTGATCTGTTGAATTTCTGTGCAAGGCATTCTGGAGTTCAGTAAAATAGCTTCTAAACAAAAGCCAACATTGAAATGAGTATTTGTGCCTGGAAATTACACCTTCTATTATACTTAGGATGCACACATTTGAAATATCTTGCAGCCTGGTCCCAATAGGATCAGCCATTATAATTGTATAATTTCTTTGCATCTGTTTTTCAGTGCATTAGGTAATGAGCTCTGGAAATTTGTAAAATTTTTTTTTAACTGCTTTAAAATCACATCAGAGACAACAGGCAAAACTGAATAACCTTCTTACTATTTTACAAAGTATTTCCATCAAATTATGAGCCCAACTACCACTTCATAGCTCTGGTAAAAATAAAAAATGTTGCAGCCACAGAATAAAACCCAAAACCATAAAACTCTACTCCATTTTATTTGGCTTTTTTTTTTTCAGAGACATTAACAAGAGCTACACAATTTACAGCTACTTAAACACAACTATCACTGCATAAACAGCCAACATCACTGTTTCACACCACTGACAATAATTTCTATCACAAAAGAGATACAATCCGATCTGCCAGTATTTGCCATTCAAAGGATCTGGCATACCTCTATGTCTAAAATGAACCTGAAAATGAAAAAAAACCAAAACTAAACACACACACATCAAAAAACAAACCTAAACCTGTTTTGTTACACAGCAGGGAAGAATTCTGAGTTTACAAAGCATTTTCAAATGAATCCCTCATACAGTACTTCTTTCCACAAATCCACCTGGAAAATCCCTGCCCTACAGAAGAGAGATCTCTGTTCTGCCTATATCCACTGTCAGAGCACATGAACTCTCTGCCACTGGATTTCCAAGCAGACTTGTTTTGATGCTGGAAGGCACCAGCAGTGCACAGCAGGGGACTCCTAAGGCTTTGCTCGCTCCATGTGCAGCCCCTGGGGACCCCGGGTGCCAAGCAGCAGCAGAGCCACGGGAGCGAGCAGCTCAGGAAAGGTTTTTCTGCAACACCTCTGCCCATGCTCTACAGCCCTTTGCTTGCCATGGCTGCAGCTCTCAGAAAAACTCCTTGAAACCAAGTCCCCCACCTTGCATGCAGTTTGGCTCAAGTAAATTCAGTGCTGATGAGGCATTTGAGAGTTGAAATTTGGAAAAACCTAGAGGTGGATGCAGTCCACACCCAGCCCCTGAGCTCTGATCCTCAGCAGTGACACCTCTAAGCAACTCAAAGCCTTGTTTTTTCCTGAATTCTCCTTTTCTCCATCATCCCAGCTTGGTTTTCTTTACAATACACAGCCCAGCAACCTTCTAGGCAACAACCCTTCAGCCACTGACACATCACCTGAAGGAATGAGATCTGCAACCTAAGCGGGGATTATACAGAATTTCTGTCTGCTGTTATTTTTCTCTCACGGCACTCAGGATTTTTGGAATCGCTGAAGTTGCTCTTTGTAGCCCAGTTTATTTCTGATCAACCTTTCTCCTTTCTCCCTGTGTTACAGGGAATTTGTCCAACAGTGTTGTCACAGTATCACTGCAGGGTAAAGCTGAGCTGTCACTCTTACTCCTAGTTTTAGATCTCCGTGAGACTCAACCAATGGGACGCTCACTCACAGCACACACCAGAAATTTTACATTCATTTATGCTGGGGAACTACTTTTAAACAACCTTATAATATTTTGAGAACTCCCTTTGTGCCAAGATTGTTCACACAGAATGAGAGCTTCTCTCTGTATATGCAAGAGCCTTGGTTTGTGTCTGTACAGAAGCTGTGCCTGAATTTTAATGATTTATAAGCCTCACCATGAAAAGTCTGTTCATTTGTACTGCATGAACCTTTTCTTCCCCTTCTTGGAAACCATGCTCCAGCTCATCTGCAGGAATGAAGACACCCACCTGAACTCCTCCCCCACAGCCTCCTCAATAAAGATTTATAAGTTCCCACTTGCATTTCCTAAATTCCCTGAGAAGGTGACAGTCTCTGCAAGTAACAATGTGCAGGATAAAAATCTGGATTTTGTGTAACCTCCAACAAGTTCCTAAAACCTGTAACTGACACACATTTCTCTGACAAGTAAATACCAGCAGAAAACTAACTTTCAATTAAAATACTCTATTTCACAAGGGAATTTTTTTGCAACTTACCCTAAAGCCTGTAGTATTCCTGATCACTATTTCTGATATTGTGATTACAGAGTGTGAAAGGTTTGAGGCACCTCTCATTTTTCAGTGGTATTGTACTTGTCCTTCAGACAGGCAGACCTTTGGATAAAACAAGGAAAATGGGGAAAAGAGAACCCTAGTCTAGAGTTATCCTTCTTGAAATCAATCCTTTCAGCTCAACTCACTCTCATACGTACTGCTTGGGGTAACAGTACAAGATGCACTGACTGTCTGCAGGCCAGCACTGGCCCTGCCAAACCAGAGCACTGAGACTTTCCATTACAACATCCACAAAAATAATGTACCTTCAACAGTTCCTCCCTTTTCTCCCCTCTGTTCCCCCCCAGGCCATGTCCATCCTTGCTTTACCAAGGGCATGATTACTCATCCCTCATCTTTTCCATTACCAAGCAAAGTTATCCAGTTCTGAAGGAGGCCTCCTTTCTCATTAAAGGAAAGGGAAAATACCATTGATAGTTGGTACATCCTGCATCCTTTTGAAACATATTATTTTACAGAAATATGTTATTTCCAACCAACCCATTCTTATTGTTCATTTAGAATACAACCAGCTTTTTTATTGCAAAATAACACTTTGTGAGAAATAGTCCTTTAGCAGACTTCATTCTTTCACTATTTTTCGCCCAGCTCGAATGCATACACACAATAAATAAGCTATAATTTTGGTTCTAAAACAGCTGTCATCTCATAAAAACTTGCTGCTCACAAGCAATGTTTGTTGCACATTCAATCCTATAAGGATATAATACACATAATTATGCTATTGTTATTAAGGCAATCATAACAGATACCATATGGACTCTAAAGTGGCTTTGAGAACCATTTTTTAATAAACGCAACATCAGTGACACATTTTGGAAGAAAAATCCATTTCCTGAACTGCACACTATTGGTAACATAGTGGGTTTTGGGGTGCTTTTACACTGTATGCACTGAGAGTAACAATACAACTCATAGCTTCTATTGAGATCTCACTTTCAATGGCTCTCCAGACTCACTGCACATCATGTTTTTAATACAACAGTGACTGCATGCCAGAATTCAATGCTCCTGCAAATATGCCAACTTGTAGCTACTTTCAAAATGAGCTACTCACTAGGAATTAGTGCCAGGGTAAATCAATGGCACATTCAGCTAGATGTCCCAGCTCTACGAAATGAATTATACACTATATACAGTCCTTTTGTACATGTCTGTCTTTTTTCCATCTTTATCAACGAAAGCTGAAAAGACTAGAAATGAAGTTCCAGAAGGCTGCAAATTATCCACCAAAGGGTTAGCAGAACAGGAAGCAATTTTGCCTTACCTGCACATTTAAATACTGGATTCATGTATTAGAATAAATTCTGCACTGTCTAAACCATTTCACCCCTTCTCAAAAAACGTCGCTTTCTTTGGATTGCTCCTGCTGCAACACACACAGAGCAGAGCAGTGGGATGCTGGGAGCTGCACCAGCAGCCTACTAATAGCTGAGTGCTGGGGTGTTGTTGGCAAAAAAAAAAAGTCACTTAAGTTGTAACAGCTAATGGGTGGCAGATAATTGGAGGCAGCAAAACTGAACTTTTGAACGCTCAGACACAAACCTGCTACTTGCTAGCTGCAGCTGGTATGGACACGAGACAGAACTGCAAACTAGGAGGCAGATCACACGTGCTTCTGCACATGGGACTGTTAGACTGGGAAAATGGGAGGCCTGGGAAGCGGGTGGAAGGAAGGGAAGATGCTGGTTAGATCCTGGGGCCCAGGCTCATGCATCTGGGCAGGTATAAGGAGTTACCTATGAACCTAACTTTCAGTCCCACATCCTATGGCCAATTTCATCCTTGCAGGGAAGGGCACAGACCATCAAACATGGTAGAGCCTCTCATCTTTTTGGTTCTTAAATAAACTGCAGCATCCAGAGATACTACGTATTGTAGGAGTTTTGCCCTCTCTTTTTTTTAAATAAGTTTCTCATTCATGACTTAGAGGTCATCTCCTTCTCTTTAAAAAAAATATACACTGCCAAGTGCACACTTGACCAATCTGCAATGCTTTTATTGCAAAATCCAGTAACCCTCAGGGCTGTCCACTCTTATGAACAGCAGGTAAATTTTAGAAATAACTGAAGCACATGGAGTTGTGTTTGTGAGGGAGGAGCATTTTCCATAAGGCTAAACAGCAGTTTGCAGAAGTCTCAGCAACCTGACTGTGTCCTATTTACAAAACCTTGTTACTCAGTACCCTTTCATTCCCTTCAGACATTCAATCAATTTTCCATCCACATTTCAAAAGTGCAACTGGCCTTACAAGTTGTGTGCACTTGTACCACGTGTTAATCATCTCCTCCTACAGAACTAGCTTCTTTTATCTACTACAACCTCAGAGGAACATGTCTAATTCCACCTGACTTCACCATTCAGAGATAGTATATCGTATTTATTTTCATATGGATTATGCACAGTGCCTTAGGTGCTTATACTACGGGCATTTTATAAGTGTAAACTTGATTGATTGGTCACAAGACTGTTTTGGATAGCTGTAAAATGGATTTGGCCCCCAGCCACGGTTTGCTCAGCACAGATATACTGTAGGACTGAGATAACTTCAAGAATTCATAACACATATGCTAAGAAATATTACAAACCCGTATTTGTACGGTTGGCATTATACATGCATCGCTAAACATTTCTCAATAGCAATGCATACTACAACATATAAGAGAATTCTGGCTGGATATTTATCAAGAAAGAAGACTTATGAAAATGTGTTTTCTATAACTGCTGTGAAGTCAGCCCACTCTGTGCTGATTAGATGCAGCCACAGTTCAGAAACAGCCTTATTCAGCATAGTACGAAGCAATCGCCCTGCTGTATGCAGGCTTGAATTGGGAGCTTCATGCTTTATGCTGAGTGACTAAAAGCAAAAAAATCAAGATGACTGCGTTAATTGCCATCTTCAACTTGAATGGCAAAAAGAAATCCAAAATCTAATGCTACCTCTCTACCTGGATTCTTTTTCTATGGTTTTCTCAAGTGCTATTTCAAAAAAATCCTCTTTGCAAGATTAACTCACTATAGTAATGCTATTTTTATCAAATTACAAAAGTAATTTGGCTTCTAGGAAGCCATCATTTTTATATAAACTATGGAAGCTTGATAATAAGATTGTTTTTATATGCAGATTAGTATCTTCATACCATTCCATCCTTCTCTTTCTTGTAAGTTGCAAAGGAGCCCTTGTGCAAGCTGGTATATCTGTTCTTGAAATCTCGTCTTTAAGAGTTTCAGTTTTGAAAGAAGAACTGGACTATTTTCAAGCAGTAAAGTCATCAGCATAAATAAATATTTCACATACAGGATAAAAATAAGGTTTTCCTAAATAGCTGTAACTTTCTAGGATTCTAGAGCTTCCCAGTACTGAACTGGTAATGACAAAGACTGAAGCACTACAGCCAACCTTGTGATGGATCATCCACTATTCTATTTCTACACTACCTTCAAATAATAGTCAAATACATTTCATTAAGACATTATTAATACCAAGAGATTTCACTTTAAACATGTAATTCTCTTGTGATACATGTGCCAACAACCACCTGTAGCAACGTGGAAACATTACAGCCACCTTGATATGTATGGTCTGGGCTCTTACAAACATCTGAGAAGGAATTTATTTTTAACTTTTATGCTTTAGATAATCTTTTCTAGACCAACTCACACATACAACTTTATTGCTAATAAAAACATGAGGCCTTGGTAAGCATTTTGGACTATCTTACTTCTCTTTGCAGAAGAAGCACGGCTCCAACCACAAACAGCAGGAAACTCTCTCATTAGCCTCTAAACTTTGGAGTAGTAATTTGACAAACCTCAGCCAAGCAGAAAGCAGCATTTGTCCATGCTAGACATGAGCACCTCTTCCTAATTTTCATGTTAAGTCTGATTTTTTTATCTACAATGAAATAGGCCAGATTTTTTTTCTCCTGCAATAAAACCTAAAATAATTTTTAGGTAGTGTCTCCAAAAATCTCTAGTCAGCACTGTTGAGGAAAAAACACCTTCCTCCTCTCTGAGACAGCCCTGATGTTAACTTAGGAATGTTCCTGCAGGCTGATTCACTGCAGCACCAAAGCATATGTTCACCTTCAGGAGCACACAACTGACGTAAATGAAAAAGGCCCGAGTTAATGGTTTGCTGGATCAGGTCCTAGTCCACAGTTGGTTCCCACTTCATCTGTTGCTGATCCTCTGTGTGCTCACAGCGCCTTCGAAGATGGCATGGGAAAATAGGAATAAAAAGATACACAGACAAGATGGACCATTATGACAGTTCACTGAATCATTGAGAGTGTGGCTTATTCGACCACACACTACAGTTAAATCAAATCAAGATAGGGTTTGGGGATCAATGAAACCATTTTGCTGGAATCATGCTGTTAACTGGCACCTGAACACAAACTAACACAATCAGGCTACCACAGTTCAGGCTACCATTAATGTTAAATTTCACTCCTTGGGCTGCAAAGCTTTTTTGACTATCTTCTTTTCAACTTCTTTAAGTTAAGCTGATTTTTAAGGGAATCCATTAAATTCAGAAAGCATCTTTATGTCCCCTCAACAAAGAACATCCTTTAGTGGCATGACAACATCACTTTGCCAACAATTAAAAAGGCCTGATTTATACAGTCTTTAGTATCAGAGCATAGGAAAATGAAATGCTTCCAGAAAATTGAATTATTTTGTATTTTCTGTCTCCATGGAAAGCCACAGAGACATGGGCCAACACAGTTATATGTCATTTACAAAATCAAACATGGCACTTGATAAAGAAAGAATATCTTGTAGGTAGGATGCTTGCTAAGTAGGTCCAAGCTGTCAAAGCATCAAAGACATTACCTTTTCCTCCTGTCACTCAGAGTGCTGGCAACCCGTGCACATTACCATGAGAATAGAGATACTGCTGAAGTTAAAAAACAAAACCAGCATTGGAACATTTCAGCTTTTGCACTGCAAGAGAGTCCACCAAAGAGAGTTTGGTGGAGGCATGCTAAGGTTAACTTTTTCATGTGTGAAAGTAATATTAAGAAAACATTTTTTAAAAATGCAAATCAGACATACACAATTATAGAATTGTTTCAGTTGAAAAATATCTGTCAGATCTTTCCACTGAATTCCCCAAGTAATTAATCTTCAATACCTTTGCAACTACCACATTTCATAGGATTGTGGAATGTTTTGGGCTGGAAGGTACCCTAAAGAACACTTTGTTCCATCCTTCCTGGCATGGGGAGGGACACCTTCCACTTGCCAGGTTACTCAGGGACCCCATCCAGCCTGACCTTGAACATTTTCAGGGATGGGAAAGATTTTATGAAATTTTTAATGAGAGAAAGTTTCTCAGCTCACGTTGTAGACCGAGAGAGAGAAAACAAAGACAGAACTGATGGGACAGAAAGGCAAGTGAAACAGAAGGGAGTATTTTGAAGTCTTACGTCCAGCACATGCTGGTGATATCTTTAAACTGGTAGAGATTTAAAAATAATCTTTGGAACCAGCCATTGACAGCATCCAGTGTCTTCACCGATGGGACAGCACTGAATCCTGTGCAGAGTGGCCTGAACCAAGCTGCACCCAAGAACCACCACTGTGTTCTCAGGCCTGGGAGTTTCAAAGAGTTACACGAGGCCTTCTTAAAATGTGTGTGCATATTAATGAAGTAGTATAATTCTTATATACATTTTTAAAACTGCATCAAAATTAATTGAACTAGAATTAGGGTGCATTTTTTTTCTTCTCCCTTTATTTTCACTTTGGCTTCCTCAGGTGATCCTAAATCCAGCAGAAGTATGTTTGAGTGGGCTGGATGCACTGATGGAGGCCTGATGTCCTCTGGGTAGGACACATTGTTAGACAACTGATGGATGAATGCTGACAAAGTGTCCTCCCCTAAAATATCACCTTGCTGGAGACAAGGGACAAGTGTGGGGGAGGCAAGGCAAAAGGTGAGCTCTTTCAAGAGAAACAACATGGCTTGGGCAGACCAGCAGTGCAGCACCACTTGGGTCAATCTCATCAGACCCTTTGAAGAGCTGATGAAAGCTGCAGCATCCAGGGGAGTTCTGAACATAGGCCTTTCAATACTTGTTCACCCAGGACACACATTAACAGCCTAAATACTCCTGCCTCCCACTTCCATGTAAGGCTGCTGACAAAGTTGGACACTGAAGGGGATGTAACGCCACGCTCCACACACTTCTCATCACAAAGTACCCACCTGGCAAAATGAAGTGTGGGGGCAAAACAACAGGGTTTGAAAGTGAAGACCCACATGCTGTCTGAAAGGTTTTAGAGGCAAAGAGGGAAAACATCCTCTTAAATCCGCCACCTCTTCTTCCTCAGACAAGCTACTCTCTTGCTCCTGCCACACAGCTCTTCTCTATGCACACAGCACATATCTTACAGGCCTCAAAATCCTCTTCCTCCTTTTGAGAATAAATCTTCTGTAGGTCTTAAAACACACTCTGGTAGACCTAGTGTGGTTAATGAAGTTAGATGCCATAGCCTGGAAGGAAGCAGCTGCCCTGAAGCAGAGAAACAGCCCTGTGGTCTCTCTTCATTTAACTCCTGGTTCCCCAAAGCTCGTACGTTTGTTTTGGTCCAATACCATCACCTTTGGTACAAGTACAAAGACCCTGTATCTCCAGATTGGCTGTTCTGGCTTGGGCTGCAGCTACAATTCAGATTTCTATTTTAAACTTGGGCTAAAACCTGTCATCTTTTCAGAAGCACAGCAGCAAATACATCAAAGTGTTCATGGTCTTCCATTAACTTTCCTGCTATTTGCCCTAAAGGACATGCCTGCTCCAAAACTGTCACGATTAACTTGGACATGGGGGAAAGTTGAAGGCTACAGAAGCATCTTAGGAGGAAAAAGCCCATGATAAGTCCCAAGATGCTCTCATGGGAGCACAGAAATAGTGCACCAACAACAGCAACGGGTGTATCTCTGCTCCCAGCAGCAGCACATGGATGCTCAGCCCCGGGTTCCTCCACTCGCAGCCTCAGCTCCTCCAGGGAAATACACTTGGAACTTCAGGCAACCCCTGCAAGGCAAAGCCCTGGCTGCCTTGACTGGAATACAGCTGTGCTGCTCAACTCTGAGCTTAATTTAGGAACCAGTTCAGGATTTCAGTTCAGCTTTATTAGTGAAGTTGATGGACTGAGAACTCCTCGTCTTCAAGCCATGGCTCTTGTAGCATGGAGGTAATTTTATTGACAAAATTGTTCCACAAGTCAAGAAAACTGTGGTTTAGGTAAGCATTCCTTACTGCTGCTGTTTTCCCCTCCAGAGTTATCAGAAAGAGAGTCATTCATCCCTGTGATAAGCATTTTAATGACAGTATCCTAATACTGCAGCCACTGTGATACACAGAGGAAACCCATTTCCAAAAAGTCTTCCCCTAAGACAAGAAAGATATTTATATGGAAGCTCGCTAGCTTATAAGAAAACACAAATATACTGACAAAAGCATTTTCCAAATCAAGTTAATGAATACCAAAAATGCAAGCAAAATAGATGACCTGGGAAGGGAATTTAAAAGGAGGGTGGGAACAGAAGGCATCAAGCACTGAGATGCAGGGATGGCATACAGGGATGTTTCTGCACAGTTAAAGATTTTAAAAACAACTGGTGGGACAAACAGTAACCCAGCTAATCCTTGGTACTGGCATGCTGCCTATTTTGAGAGAGCAGCAGCTGGTGAATCTGACGTAAGTCTCTGCATCCAAAGCAGGAACTTACTGTAATGAAACCACAGCCCACGTTGGAAAAAAGACTGTAAACTCGACAAAAAAAAAAAATCAGGATCTCAATACACTATGTGCTACATTTCCATCCAAGTAAAATTAATCACAGAATGCCACAATTAGGCTGACTAAAAAAAAACAAACCAAAAAACACCCAAACAACAACAAAAAAAAATATCCCCAAAATCAAAACTACCAGTTGGACTGACCTTAGTATTAAAAAAATCACAAAAACAACAAAAAAAAAACAACAGGATGAGGATAACGAAATTACAAGTCTTGCATCTTCTTTGGTTTGAAAAGTACAAATCTAAGATCTTAAGTGGCATAAAAACACCATTCCAGAAGCCTGAGGCACTAGGCAGAACTACGTGGACTGGAAAAAATAGGCACATTAGTGAACCACCTAATTCAGGATCCAGTTACTCAGTTACTCTTCCATCCCCATTAGAGCACTGCAAGAATGTCAGCCCCTTTATCTTGGTCACCGTGAGAAAAGCAACTTCTGATAAAAACATCCACACCTCTCTCTCCCCTTCATTCCCTCCCTCTCCCTGTCCTCAGAGGAGCGCCAGGTTTACGTGAGGCTCTGAGCTGATATTCATTCTCTGCATTTCCTTGACTATCTGGTTTCCAGGATTATTTCTTCTTTTCTTTCAGAAAATATAATGGGGAGCCAGTAAGAAAAAAAAAAAAAGGTTTGAGGAACACAGTGCTTTTTAATCTTTCTCTTAGCTGTTTGATAATAATTAGCATGGGAAGAAATTACCATCTGCATAATGGCAGGAGCAGTCACACAACGCCCCTGAATCTCATTTCAGGAATTTCAGTTGTTGCACCTGGTAAGGGTAATGGAAGGTCCTGATTTCATGGACAAAAAAAAAAGCTTAAAAGATCTTTAAATGGGCTGAGAGGCACACGAAGGGGTGAAGAGGGTTATATTTCACTTAGGGATGATAGAAGAGGAAGTCATCAGGTCATTAAATCGCTTAATTTGCTCTATAAGCAAATGAGTGCATAAACACCAGAGTTCTGGTCATATTATCTCTGATTGACCTTCAGTGTCAAATATGCTCAGTTTAGAAAGAAAATGTTTTCTTTTGTCTTTAAGAGCCAGCCTTGTAAAAATAGCTCCGGAGCTGAAAGTCAAGCTGTGTTCTTTTTTGTTCATGCATCACCATAGAAATTGGTGATGGAAAACTTATTAGAAATTGTCACTGGAGTCAGCAGATACAGGCTTTCAATAATCTTTGGCAGCACCGTCGAGTAAGAAAGGGGATGTTTTCCAGATCAAAACTCCTCTTGAAACAACCAGACTGTGCCTCCAGGGCTGTTCAAGGGCACGGAGAGGGGCTGTGCAAGATAAAGGGGGGATGGGACTGAAATGACTCGCTTTTTTTTCCTCTGACTAGCAGATCTTTAATGCACCGCATGCCCCCGCCCCAGCCGCCGGCAGAATTTGGTCACGTTGTGAAGCTGGGATGAGCTGTCGGCTTGCCAGGAGCTCCCTGCCTTCTCCTGCGCCAGCCTCAGCGCTGCAAATGTGGCTCTGAAAACACAAGAAGCGCTCTGAAAATTTTAGCTGTTCTCATCAGCCACTCGTGCTTCTTAACCCTTCGCTAATTCCCTCCCGCAGCACAGCCTGTGCTGCACATTTCAGGGAGATGAACCTCAGTTTGCAGCAGGGAACTCCGCTGAAACCAGATCAGCCTCACTCGATCCAACCTCCAGACTGTCTTGATGCCAAGCCCAATGCTGCTCAATGTTCAAAATCTTCACAGATTTCTCTGTGCAGCCAGAAGAGCCAAGTTCAACACAGAAACTAAATCTGTCCTACTTTAACATCTTTCATTTCCAGCATTTAATTCCTAACTTTTAATGCATGAGAACCAGCACTTCTCTAAATAAGCTTCTCCACTGCTTTTATAGAGTGTACAACATTGATCCAGGCTTTCCCAGCAGCGCTTGCTTTGGGATCACCATCACCCAAAGAGAAAGTTTGCTGCAGAACAGCAGTGGCAAAAACAGCTCCAAATGGGAGTTTCAGGAAGTATTACAGATTCAGCCCTAATCCTTCTCTTCTCACATGTAACACAGTAACTTCTCAGGTCTAAAGAAAATTCATGCAGCTCCCAAAGGAGACACACTTCCTTCCCTGGAGAAAAGGCAGCTGGAAGTCTCCATTTAATTTCTGAAGTGCTTTACATGCCATGGGTGTTATGCATCTCACATTTTGACTTCAGCAAGTTATTATATCATCATGGAAAAACATTATAAATATTACATTGAAAACAAACATAGAAGTATAATTTATAACCACTGACTCAAAACTAGCTGCCTTGGAACTACCAGGCCATGGGGCCACCACTTGTTTCTGCTCATCATCCTGTTACAAGAGTCATCACAGAGAAAATGGTGACATCGCATCAAGTTTATAGTTAATAAAGTTGTTTAGCATGGATGGAATTATTTCGTATTATATTCATGACAGAAATCTTGCATAAAAAATTTTCATGCCTTAATATTCACAGAATTGCAGCATTCTTCACACAGGCTTTGCTTTAATTACCTGCAGTGATTAACTCTACCATTTAAATGGTAAACTGAATAATTTCTAGCACTATGAGAAGGGAGGAAGATTTACATTGATGTGATGCAAACAGTCAATGAAACATAATAAATGTAATATTTAGGGCAACAAGTTGTCTTTTTACTATTCAAATATTGAAGTCTTCTTTAAAGATTGACACAAAGATGCATTGAAATAATATTCTGCATTGTCCCTCACACAAGGATCAGAAACAGTGTTATCTTCCTGGTCTATAACAAGAGTTGGAAGATGCTCCGGAGGCTGAACACACCAGGAAGCTTACAATTATTCTATATTTTGAACTTCAGTCCTCAGAAGGGAGGAGCAGATTGCTAAATATTACCCTTGGTAATGGATGGCCTCCTGTTGCTTTTTCAATCAAATGATTTTTCTTCCAAGATATCGGCTGGGAAGGTTTCCTGGAAGGTAGCAGGAGTGGTTTGGGATATGCTTTCTGCAGCAGTCCTTGAAATCGCTCACTTCTGAAACAGAAACTTAGAGACAAAACTTCCTTCATAATGAAAAATTTAGAGTAGGGGAAAAGGGTGAGGATTTTTTGAAGGCGTTTAAGTGATGCTACTACCTTAAAAGATGTTTTATCTCATTCAAAAAAACAAGAGTGTGTCTCAGAGAACCCTTAGAAACAGAGCTGTTGAACATGAAAAATGAAGTGTAGATGTACACAAGCACAGTGAGGTGGGGTTTTGGCAGATGCCCGCTGCTGCTTCTCCTTCGCAGGCAGGGCTTTCACACAGCCACACGTTCGTGCACAGTGGAATTTACCAGGACATCCCAGCTACATTTCAGGCACAAAGAGCAGAGGCTCCACACACCACCACATCCTTCAGACTCATCCCTCCTCTGAGATGTGCCCCCCATCACTGCTGAGTCAGCCAGAGCCAAGCTGGGCACCCGGCAGCACAGACTGTCTGTGCTACATGGGCTTTGACTCAGCTCATGCCAGCTGATGAGGGACAGACTGGCCTGAGCACTAGGAGATAATTTGCCAAGGTGTCTTGCTGATCCTGAAGCCAATCTGTAATTTTACAGGATTTTGATTTTTATAGGTAAGCTTCTATCAAAACAGAAAAATCTAAACTCCAGCATGGAAGAAGCTTGGCTGCATGTTTAGGAAAGGAATATCTCAGTCACATGCATGCCAGGCCAATATTTCTTAAGCAGTTTGTGAAATAATCCCTAAAATGTGTACAAAAAGAAGTTTATAGCATTTCAAACCATATTGTATTTCACCCCAATTTCACAGCTGTCCTCTTCCCACACCACAATGGCCTAAGCTTCTGATCCTGCCGAGGGGTTTTGTTTTGTTTCATAAAGTAAAACCATGGATTTCTTCGTAATAGGCCACTCAGGATCTGTATAGTGAGAGTACTTCCAAAAGATCTGACATCCCTTCATTAAAATAGGTTACATCCCTGGTAGACTAAACGTTAACTTGAGAAGCCTAAACAGATGCTGTACAAGAAATAAATTTTTCGAGGCACATGGTGAAATAGCAGCACTGCTGAAACCAATTGATCCGGTGACATTACAGCGAGAAGATGCTGTAGCTAAGAAAAACGTCAACTTCATTTCAGCCCCAAACAAGTTATAACAGCAGCAATGTTGGCTCAGGGCATTTTTAAGGAATTAATAACCAGCCAGGGTTAGTAGCCTGAGGCAAAGTCAAGGATTAAGCACTATGAGGATAAACACATACAGCAGCTTCAAATAATATAGCTGACTTCAGTTTAATCATTTTGTTTCACTTTCAAAAAAAACCTATGATCTCCAGACAGAAAATATAATTCATATCAGCAAAAGGATATACACATACACACCCCCCCAGGCAAGAGCTGAAGAGATAAATGGAAACACTGTAAAAAGTAAACATTTTCTTCTTAGCAACAGAAGGAGAAAGCTTCCATTGGTTACAATTAAAACAAACAACCAAGAACTCCAGAAAACAGGCAAATATTCCCAAAGGAGGATACAACAGAGCTGGAGAGGGACTTTTGCAAGGGTGACAGCACAAGGGGGAAATGGCTTCCAAGAGACAGAGGGGAGGGTCAGATTGGCTATTAAGAAGGAATTCCCTGTGACACTGGTGAGGCCCTGGACCAGGTGGCCCAGAGAACTTAGAGACACCACATCTCTAGAAATGTTCAAGGACAGGTTGGATGGGACTCTGAGCAGCCTTGGTGTAGTGAAAGGTGTCCCTGCTCGCTTCTCATGGTAAGAACTAAACGAGCTTTGAACGTCCCTTCCAACCCAAACCATTCCATCATTGCATGAAAAACCCAAACTGTGTTAATGGCTGTGTGGAAGAGGAAAGGTAACTTAGGTGATCCCAAAGTTTAACATTTCCCCCCAAGAACAGTGGACCAACATTCTACCATAGCCTTCACCAGCCAGAACAGCTCACAAAACTGATCACACATGAACACAATGTGTTCATGCTTTCTTTTTCTGCTCAGCTAGCAAATAAAAAATCATCTCCTATACCTGTATTGTTAGAAAGGACTACATACTTCTTTTCATTAAAATAAATTGACCCAATAAACTTCAGACTAATCTGGAAAATATGTAGTCAGAATGGGATTCAGATTTTGTTAACAGGTGAATCAAAAGCATCTCAAAGGTACTGCCATGAGCCTTAAGCTTAAAAGTTCTAATAAAGTAGCTAAACAACAAAAATGACACTTGAATTTTTAATAAAATTATTTCCTTGAACCTTAGTCAGGATGGAATAATTGTTGGACAGTATGCTTCACCATCTTTTGAGAGGGTCTAACCACTTGCCATCCTAACTCAGAAAGCCTGCAGCTGGAATGTTTACTTTTGTCCTTAATGATCAAGAAGAGAAAGAAGCCTCTTCTACCTGGATGACTTTTTAACACACCTAAAGTACACACCATTTGCTCTCTTGCAGAAGGTAATTATTTTTTTTCTCTCTCTCTTTCCCTTTTTTTTTTTTTTTAAAGCAGGGAAAAGTCAGTCTCTTATTGAAGATGTTTAAAGAACATTGCAAAATTCTAACATTACTTAAAATTACTTTAGGACTCTTCTTTCTGTATTAAATACAGTATAAAAAACGTACATGTTTTTTAACTATGAAGATCCCAAGTTGAATCTTCCAGACAACACTTTTCATTCATTCCATAGACAAAAATCTCTGGAGTTAAATATTAATATACAATGGAAAAGTTATTAATATTTTTAATCTCTAATTTATACTGCTATGCCAATAGAAATACCTTTATTATTACAATTTACTTTTAAAAATATATTAAAGGGTAAGAATTTTTAGACAGGTTTTTGATACTCAAAATGTAATCTGACCTCAGTGAAGTCAGAGGATGCTTTGTCATGGACTGAATTAAGATCTCACTGTAAGCTTTTGTTTGATCATACTTTGTTCAGAAACATGACAGTTATATCCCTGGAGATTTGTTTGATTGGAGTTGTTTCTAGTCAAAACATTTCTCATGCGACCAGCACTTCCTGACTCGCCCCAAAAAGCCTGTCAGTGCCTAGAACAGCATCATCCACCTCTCTGAGCACGAGCTTTACAGCAAGGGACTCCAGAGCTTTAGTCCAAGTTCTTACAATGTCCTCCTGGAACTCTGGGGGAATAACATCCCTGAAGACTGAGGCAGAATTCACGCATGAAAATCTCACAGGGATGTTGGAAAGGTTAACGCTTTGAGAGCACAACACTTCCATCTTGGTGAAAGAAAACATGCATGAGGGAAAGAAAAACAAAACTTGTGAATTATTGAAGAGAGAATGGAAAACTCAAGGAAAAAAAATTACATAAAACTTTCAGGGGCCTTACAGTCTAATATGGAGAAATGAAATGCTGGAGTATTTTACTAGCAGTTCCTTTCACAATAGCTGGTGATGAAGAATGAATGAACGCCATTCCAAGCACCGAGACACGTTTTCATTGCCTCTTATAGACAGCATCTTTCTGAATATTGAGCTATATTCTTCCAATGCTCTTCTACCTATAAATTCTACACTTAGCACAGGGTTATCCATTTGGTGGAATTGCAAAAGCACATAATAAAATGCATTTTATCATGTATATGTGACAGCCTCACTTGCTGTTAAAGTATCTTCCAAATACTATATGCTCTTGAAGAGCTCTAAAATAAACATCAAATCCCAATCCAAGTAAGAAGCTCTATCCTCCTGAACAATTGAGTGTTGCCACAACTTTACCCCAATCTCAAAGTCCAAGTATTCAGTTCAAGTCCAGCATTTGCAGAGAATTATCCCATACATTTTAAGTGGCAGGTGCATCTTCTTTTTACCTCTCAGGAAAAAGTGGTCATCTAATTTTTCACTTAGACAAAACAGTTTCCATGCATTATGAAAAAACCCACACCAACAAACTTGGTAGAGATTCAGGCTTCTACATTCTGTTTTATTTCTGCCTTTACTCCCAACTCAAAAATACTAGGCAGTCTCCATGTTTCAAAGAAGGATTTTCTGACAGCTCATGCCAACAGTTTGGATGGTTTAACTGCCTAAAAGGAAAAAAACCAAACCAGCCAACCAACCAAAGATAAAAAACCCACAAAGCACCAAGCAAACAAAAACCCCACCTCTTCTCCTTGAAGGTCATCTGGTGTATTCCCAGACACTTGAGTGCTGGCCACCAGGAGAAATGGCTTGGCTAAAACAAATCTTATTACTATCCAGACCAAGTACAATACTTCACAAGTACTCATTTTTACATCTCATCAACATTTGCATAGTCTTTGTGTCTGGAAATTCCAGAGCAGCAGGCACAAGCTGTCAGCTACCTTTATGCAATGCTGCATCCTTCTCAGAACTCATAAAATAC
>VWYI01046553.1:4644-36169 GCA_013399455.1 Anthoscopus minutus | reverse complement strand
AATGATTAGTCTAGTTATTGGTTGATTTTAATGAATATAAGAATTAAAGGTTGATCTTCAAAACAATATTCCGGGGGGAAGGAAGAAAAAGTAGGTTCATAAATCTTATACTACCTTCATCACACCTATGATCTCTCTTCCTTTACTCAAAAATGGGACCTCTAAGTGGAAAGAGATAATGTATCCACAAATATTTCAGTTTATTAAAAAAGTGCAAATTGGGTGGTCTGAAAAAATTTTCAAAATTGTGGTTGAATTTGGAAGAAACTTCCCAAGGGGAAAAGAAAAAACCCAAAACAATACAATGAAGTTTTTATTAATCACATATAACGTGTCAATAAAGCTGAAGGGCTCTTGTTATCCCATTTTTCTGACTGGGTCATATTTGCCAGCTGACACTTGTCTGCATTTCCTTCATCTTCATCTGTAGTCCTCTGTTAATGCCAGGGAACACAGCTGCCAGGAATTCTTCCTCTGAGCACATTCTTCCTTTGCAATTTGCCAGTGCTACCTTTGGATCTGAGAGACTTCACTTTGTATCTCAACTCAACTCCAGTGAATTTTGTTAAGAAAATAAGTTTTAAGTGACCTTTTCTTCTTCTTTAGGAGGTAGGCTGAAATAAAGAGCTATTAAATCAGCTCCCATTTAGATTGTGAGCTCTGCCAAGCTTTGTCTAAAGCACAGAAGGAAGGAGAAGCAAAGAGGAACATTTTTTTTTTCCTGCTGGGCTGATTTCTCAAGGTCTAAACACTTCAGCTTAAAAGCAATAAAAATTCAATTATATGTTCAAAATTATAGAATTTTTTTCCGGCAGCTCCTTCTGTGATTAATTACTATAATGGTGTAGAAATAGCTGTTATTGCAGAACCATCTTATGTTCCAAAGCTTATAGATCCCTGCTCACTGTGAGAATGAACTCATAAAAACACAACCATTTGCTAAAACGTGAGGAAGGAGGAAGGTGGTTATTTTTATCTGCTGCAGGGAGATGTGATTATGTGAGTCGACTCATTGCTACCTGAAGGGAGTCAGATCAAAGTTAAGACTTTTTACTAAAGCACACAATTAAAGTTCATTGAAAGTGTTGTAGGCAAGCTGGCATTTGCTGAACAAAGTATGTGCTACAAACAGATGCACCACTGGAAACAGACACACAAAATTTCTTCCCTAGGATGATTCTGCTTTATTAAATCTGACAACTTCCACTTGAGTTGAGTGTCCTGATCTAAAAAAGAGTTTCTCATTTGCTTTAAGAAATTGCCATATAATGTGCCAGTTGGAAGAAAATTGGCTTGTAATTTTACTCACTGTCTAGGAAAAGAAAAAAAAAATAAATAAAAGCATTTCTTAAAAATCCTACACTATTCTTGATGCTGACAAATAAAGAAAATCCAAAACCAAACTAACAAAAAACAACTCTTTTCATTGCTTTCTGCCTTTGTAGAGAGAATAGCATTTAAAACTGAATTACAATTCTCTTTATCAGTAGAAGTAAAATAAAACATTTGAAAATCTCCCACAGTGGGAGAAAATACTCAAATTTTCCCAATCAATATACTAACTCAAGTCTTAAAGGATGTATAGCAAGTCATATGAGTTAGTAGGAAATGAAATTTTCATTGGATGTCTAGTTGCCTTGTATAACACCAATCAGAGACATAATCCAGAATAAAACATACTTTATGTCTTTGCTTTCATGGCATGAGTAACTTTACATGTAATTTACTTAAAATAAGGTTATGTGCCTTCAATTCACACAAAAACTGCTAGCTGAAGACATGCTTAAGAACAGAAAAAACACTATTCCCCCACTGTTAAATTTTTTAATGACATTCATACAGGAAAGGAAGACCAGGAAACCTGAAACTGAGTATGGAAGGAAATGCAAATTTGTTATTTTTAACTTCATGGGATTAATTTAAAGGACACTTTATGGTGAAGTAAGTAGTAAACACACCTACTTCATCCATAGGTTTGGGTGAGGATGCAAAACAAACTTTGCTGAACATATTGTAGTGGAAAAAGTTAATAATTCATTATTTGGATTACAATAGCACTTGGAGACCTATTGTGCACAACACTGCACAAATGGATAGTGAAAGTCAGTCCCTGTCTGGAAGGCTGCAAAATCCAAACACAGGAAAGGTGATTCGACTTTCAGGAACATAGTAGTGGAAAACCAAGAAATGATTCAGATTTAGTACTGTAAACCCAAAGACTTATCCATTTCAACACATTATATTTCCAGTGAATTTTTAGTCTCTACCATATCCATTCAGGTGTCACATACATCAGAAGGGATCAGCCAGTGCTCATAACATTGCAGCTAAACTCCTTTTCCCCTCAAAGCTACCAAAATAATATAATATATAATCATTGCTTCCAGGCTAAGGATGCATCTCAGCTTGTTCCAAAATGCAAGTCCTACCACACAAGAGGATCATTGAATATTTTAAGGAAGAATAACCAACTATTAATATTTCAGTTTTATATTGCTTGCTGGAATTAAAAATAAAACCTCATATTTAGGTTTTCAATTGTGTACTGTTTTGGTTTGGCCCTTAGTTTTCTAATTTCAAGAAAGAGCTGTTCCTCTCTTCCTTTCCCTGTTTTTGGGCTAGGGTTTATTCCATTCCCACTGATCACCAAGGGCAGTGATAATTTTATGTGGGGTGAGCTCTGTCCTTCATTCAGAGCCTGCTGTCCCACAGTCAGAAATGTTCTTCCTCTGGACACATTTTCAGGCCTGTTTTCACATTTCATGAGGTTCCCTCTCTTCTGGGGACCTGTCTGGCCAAGACTGATACAATGAGTGAAACATGGAAGGAGGCAGAGGAAGTTGAGATCTCAGTGAACTGAGTGACTGTGGACTTTTGGGCTTTTGTTATATTTTTTGTTGTCCGTTTGGGAGAAGTGGGGCAGTGCCCTTTCCTTATCCTCCCCAAGAACACATATAGTAAAGCAAGATAATCTGGACCTTATCCTACCTCAGAACTGGCACAGTGAGACTTTTAATTGCAAATGAATCTCAAATAGCCAGCAAATTTTCTTCTTTCAATTATTTCTTTATCACATTTTCTCCAGAGTGTTTCCTATGAAAATGGTATCTGAATTACACCCTCTCTTTTTCTGTTGAGCTATGGAGGGCATTTCTAGATGGGAAAGACTGAAGCAGGGGGAAAATGCCAAAGGAAACACCTGAGTAGGGCATAAAGGCAAGTAGGGAATCATCATAAAAATCCATTTTTCTGTCCTTTTGGTCTTCGTGTTTTCTTCTGTATCTCATTGTCCCCTTGTTGCTAATGAATGGAATTCCTGAGGTCTGATGTTCCTGTTTTTTTCTTTGAAAGCATAGGTTAATATCAGCTCTTAGCTATCACAATCCTGAGTAGTTACTTAGATAGATTATATTTCAGGGGGAATATTTCTCACCTCTTTATGTTTGTTCTTTGCATGACAGTAAACCCCCACGTTTTTTACATACCCTACCTCAATGCTGCAATAATTTGTCACTTTACACATCCTCATTTTGTCTTCAGTTTCTCTTGGCCAGCTTCCAAATATTCCTATAATCGAGAATCTCTATAACTGTATAAACCCCAAACCCATTAAATTTAACTTCCTGTGAGTAAAAAAAAGTTGTTTCTGATTGATTGCAAGTTCAGGACGTGACAGGTAAAATTCCAGAGAGAGACCTTGAGCTCCCGTATCTACTCTGACTTGCTTTTAGTAGACTATGTGCAATCTTTGACAGATCAAACAAACTGCACTACCTCAGGTGTACTGGATGTTTTTCTTAGGTCTATCCTCTAGGTCTGATGAAAACTTTTAAACTTTCTGCTTTCTTTAAGATTAATAGTAATATCATTGATGTTGGAAGAGTACATAAAAATGCTTTTGATTAGAAGAAAGTAAAGCAGAATATAAGGAAGAAGACACTCTTTAAAGGGATCTGGTGATCTCAAAATTTAGTTTTGTTTATTTCTTGGAAATTTAGAAATAAAGTTAGAATTTTGCAAAATGCTTAGGAATTCATTGTCTATTAAAATACTAATATTTGAAGTGAGGATGGAAAGGAACATCCATTAAAAAAAATAAAATCCAAAGTATGACCACTTCAGAAAAATAAGTGGTATATAACATTTTTTATCCTCAGAATATTTTTTCCTCTTGCTTTCATTCAAAACAAATGCCAAAGTAAGTGAAAACATTTCTCCTCAGCATACTTGGCAGAGGATGGAGAAGGCACCTTCATTGACATTTCCTATTTTAATTTTGGTCTACACTAGATGTTATCACTATCACTTCTAGTAGTACTGCTACTACTCCTAATGCTCCAACTACTACTATTAACTGTACTTGCCTGACCTTTTTTTTGCATATTTAGTGAAAACTTTCACTCTACTTAATAATCTTTAAAAGTTGATGTGACTTCTGCAGAATGTACTAAAACAAAAATCTCAAAAAGCAAACAAAAGTAAGGCCTTGAGACATACAGACCAGTCTACTTCAGCTCAGCCATAGGAAAAAACAAACAAAATATATAATCCAGCTATAAATGCCTAGACAATAATAAAGTGACACTGAATAAAAAAATAAAACACAAATTATTAAAAGAAAATAATCATTAAGTTAAAGTAAATCAATATTCTTCTTGTAACATGACAATTATCTTAGTGGTTTACTGAAGAGTAGACTGCAAAACCTTTAACTTAGAAACATTTGTTTTATAGTGTGCAATGACAATTCCATATATGGGCCAGAGAGGGTACAAATACCATAATAATGGTACTAAACTGGTAGAACCACTCCCTGCAAATTTACACAATAATTTCCAATCTTTCATTTGACAAACTTGTTTGACAAAGAGAATAAAGACAACCTGTCATAGGTCCTGGAGTGTTATTTAATACTTTCTGTAATGATTTAAATGGTAGAATAAAAACAACAATGAGTTTATTACATTTGCAGACACAGTAAAATTGAATAGATTCTTCACATATTGGAATGTGGAAGGACCTTCAGCCCAGCATTCTGCTACAGAGAAGGTAATGCAGGGAAATATTTACACAGAAAAGTGCACTGACTTTGGGTGAATGGGAGAAGAGAATTGTTTGGATCAGAATCTAAATCTAGCTGCATATTTTGTTTCCTCAAACATTTAATGAACTTTTCCAACTATGAATGGCATCTGAGGTGTTTTGAAAGTTAGGTTTGAGTCTGAATTTTTCACTTTAAGTCTTTTATCTACTTTGAAGGGATGTGTTTGATTTACTGAAGTGGGAGTTAGCTCCTTGACATTGTGAAATGAAAACCACAAATGTTTAGAAATCAGATTTACAGCACATGATTAAAAATACACCTTTGACACTAGAAAACTGAAGAGAGATAAAATCACAGACTGTGCAGAATATTATGTTCACTTAATCACTGTAGTGCTAAAGAGTTTAACATGATGACGCCACACTGTGGGAGGAAACATTATCTCTGTAATACTTAGAAATTGTCTGTATTGTTTGTGAATTTTTTTTTAAATTGCTGTATTGTTGTGGATCTTCTGCACTGAAATAGTGACTGTTAAGGTAAGATTGGGAATAGCCCATTCTGCAACTATTCATTTTACAGGAAAGGGGACAGATTGGCAGAGCCTTGACCCAGTGAAAATTTAATTTGCAGTTCTGTTCTTGAAAAACTGGTAAAGCAAGCTAACATTCAGGTCACCTCATGATATCTCAGAGTGTGTCACAGTGTCACATGTCACGTATCTTCTTTCAATAACATTGCAATGCATTAATTTTTGATGATGACCCGAGTTTATGTACATCTTTATTTTTCATATAATGCTGTGCCAAATGACAGAAATCATGTATAACTCCATGAAACATCATGAAGTTTACAATTTAGCAAAAGGCTGGAGAAATATGGTTGTATCAGTCTCTGTCATTGTAACTCTCAGACTCTTCTTTCAACATCTATCTGCAAGTTCAAAGGATTTAAAACCTCAGAGGGAAAATCTGTTTGAAATAACAGACATTTCCTTGTGTTTTTTTGGTTACAATTCTTAGAAGTCAGATAATATTTCAAGCTCTCACCTAAATCCATAAAAGTTCATACACAAAATTAATTTCAAAGGCATCATATGGTTATGTTCCTTAATTAGTACAGCATTTGCTGTTCTCTTAGAAATATAACGAACAACTAAAAAAATGCACAACATAGAGCAAAGTTTCATATGCCTTTGCACATAGGTTATTATTTAACTTTCCAACTAATTAATTGAAACGTAACTAAAATTTTTCAAGTTATAATAAAAGTGAGTGGAGTTTTGGAATGTCCTTCATATCCTTCATATAAAATGATGCTGTGAAGATAATAAATTTGATCTTCATTATGCATTTAAGAACTTTATTTTGAACACATAAAACCTCAGCATGAGGCAGAGGTAGAGAAAAGAATATGAGTAAGCCAGATTTTCCTCTGTACCTTTAATACACGAAAAGGGAACAGGCAATAATTTTGAAGGCTATTTCCAAAAAGATCACAAAGATCCTTGCTGTATAGCAGAGACTAAAGGAATTTGGTTAATGTGAGACCTGATGTTTTGTGTTTGAAGCCATGGACTATCAAATCATGAAGTACAACCCCCAGGGTGTGATTATTCCCTTAAATGGATGTGTTGTGTTTTCTCATTTCTGCATTTGGTACTGGTAGGGAGCAGATCTGACAATAATTACTTTGAAAGACTTTTCTTATCAATGTATTCACTTCACAGCTCTTCAATCAAAGGGGTACAAAGGCAAGCAGCAAGGTTTACAACAAGTTTACCAGGCATGCAGGAGTTTATACAAAATAATCATGTAGCTTTTGTTAACATCCTGGTGATTAATCCTAAACTGCACTAGGAACATTGTAATACAAGAACAGGTTTTAAGATCTGAGTATATTTAACACTTCAAAGAGAAAATATTAAGAAGATGTGATTTTCGCACTACATCCTCCCAATTCTAGACCACTTGTATTTAAACTTCCTTCCACATAAATCAAAGAAATCCCCAGGGGCTCCAACTTTTAACAATCAGTCAGAGGAAAAGGATGGTATTATTCCTCCCTGGAGAGGTATCTAGCATGGATGAACCCTCAAAACATCACAGTCAATCCTTGCTTTTCAAATCTAACAAAGAATATTGTTTTGTAATGTCTCCTGAGAGATGCAAATAAAAGATTTTGGCAGAAAATAGTGTTTCCAAAAATGTGGGTGTTCCTCAGAGTGCAAAGTTAATATAATTGATTATCACAGCAAGAAAGTAATTCACTTTGTCTATTCACCTTCTCCCAGCTCCTAAGCATCATTTTTTTATCTGAGATGCCAAACACTACCATCCTGCAGGAATCATATTTGCCCCCAGATGCATGGGGATAATTAGGTGTAAGAGTCCCTGCCCTACCAAAAGTAGGCTGTGTGGATGGATGGGTCACGTTAATTTGGGCAGCTTTAAGACAAACAGAATATGTATGTTTGCACTGAAAGTGTCATTCACTTCAGAACAGCATATTGCAGAGTGACATGTGCATCCAGATGTGAACAGTAAAAATAGAATGAACACTTTTTTTTATTTGAAAAGCTGATGTTCTGCAAGCTATGATTAAAGAAATACAGTTGTCAGAAGCAAGAAGCTCTACTAATAATAATGCCAAGAAAAAAGAGTAGTTTAGAAAATTTACCAGGAAAAGCCAGCTTTGCAAAATAGCTTTTCTGTGTGTAGCAAAATGGAGTGTGGTGTACAAATTTTGAGCCAGTAAAGTTTTATTTGCACTGTAATTGCCACAGAAAGAGTACTAAAATGCTGGGCACCCCAGAATTTTAGACTAATGCACATAAACCTGTTACTCCACCATCATTTTTGTATACTAGTTTTAGTACTACTTTGCTGTTTTAAGATTTTGTTTTGTTTATTCTTATCATAGGGGTTGGGCTATATTTATATAACTTTTGCCATCAGTTATGGTTAGTCACTTTTATTAGTGCCGACTGAAAAGTATCTTGACAAGAAATAGGTCCTGAACACTGAAGTTTAAGCAGCTTAGCTGGGTGACCATTTTTAATTGGCCAAGTGGCAGTCACACTGCATGAGTTTTATCCAGAGCAGCTGACCAGGCTGGGGTGGGAGTGGTGCAGATGCACAGGGAAGGTGTGTGCATGGGAGCACATGTAGGTACACCCAGAATTGTGTTGACAGTCCTGGATATCTGCCTCTCTTTATCAACCATCTGATTCCTCCCCTTAGATGCATTATTGAATCCTCATTCTCTGTCTGGTCTCTACTTCTACTTCTCACAAAGAGGTTTTTAATTTTAATAGAATATGAATCATGATTATAACACAGAGTGAATGCAGAACGTTTCTCTCAGTCATGGCTAGCAAAAAAACCTCAAAAAGATGCTTAGACTGTCTGTAACAACTTAGAATATAACTGGTAAAACAAAAGCTCATTTGCATGGTGGCATTTTCCTCCCCATAAGCATTGATGTCAAGGGAGTCTGATTCCATTCTGAGCCTCCAGGGCAGAGCATAAGCAGGGCTAACAATACCCTCAGTTTTAGTCCTTTAGGCTGGAGTATATTGGAAGTGATGCTGCATTATGAATGTTAATGAAAAATTAGATTTCCTTGAGTTCCTTGCCATGCTCATCAATTTTTCACCTTACATTTATGCCACCAGCAGTCTGGCTCAGGTTTTTTTTTCACTAAAATGTCTGCTGTCTAAGTTATGGAAACAAATTGATACACTCTGATCTGTCCATGATAAAAATATGATTACATTAGGAAAATAATTTAAATATTATCTGCATATATAAGAATGGAGAACTATCAGAAGATAAGGAAAGAAGATGTTTTACTGGATGCTGCTTGGAATACACTCCAGCTAAGGTGATGGAGAGCTGAAAGCTTTGTTGATATTTGAGGTGAAAAGAGAGACAGTCTCAGGGAATTTACAAAAATCTAAATTGGGACTATCATGTTTTGGGAAACTTGAAAATTTTTTTTTTGCACTGCAATGAAATATCAATACTTTCTTACAGTGAGGAAAATATTTCTGTGTGGTAGCTTCAGCAGATAATCTGTAAAAGTGCATGAGTATAGAATGATATTTCATTTTATTTAGTTATGCTCTAAAGTTAGATGCTTAATATTCTAAGTACAATGTGAATGCTGACTATTTCTGATTAATTTTGTATTCTCTCTGAAATGATTAAATTAGTGTTCATATAAATTGCACCACTAATGTATATGTTCTGACAGACCCGTGAAAACTCTGCTGGGGTTAGTGTAAGGCCATTTTGGGTATCAGCAGGGACTGTTTATCTCTGGACATCTGTAGGCTCACATGTATGATTTTCACCACTTTTCAAGAGCTAGCAGTCTAAATGATTTTTTGTATCACAAAGGATATAGACAGATTTGTTATCACTCTCAGATGTGGAGATGGCTGGCTTCTTCAGCTTCAGTTTAATAATTAGGTTTTTTTGAAGAAGCAATTAGAATTTCATCTTATTGAATCCTATACACCTGGAATAAAGTTCAAAGGATTTCTCAGCATCATTCTTTATGAAACAGTAGTTAAAATGGGCAGGTGAAAGTCTTTAGCCTGAAAAATCCAGGAGCTCAGACAAACTCTCCTAAATGTTACCTTCCTACTGAGAACTCTATGGAGTAATAATGGGATTGAAATTGTACTAAACTTCAGTAAACAGAACGGGGCTCTTCATAGGTAGTGGAGAACTTTCACAGCTTCCACAGACACCAGATATAGCTCACTTGTTTAATACAGCTGCATGCAAATATAACATTCATATCTGGAATTTCTTCCATCCAAAGCTCTAAAGTAAATATACAACATTATGAGACAAAAAGTAAATAACTAGTATTAATATCCTTCTTATAAAGACCAACTTTGTGGGATTTTTTTAAAGGTTTCTCTTGAGATCTTTCTGAAATTTGGTAATTAGAACTCTATCTTTTTAGCTCTGTGTACTATGATTTCCATCATGTTATAGTTAAAGCTCTCTGAGCTGGAAATTCTAGGCATTAATTTTAAAATAAAATACTTTGCAAGAGCAAAATGGAATTTACTTTCCTTAGAAAAAAATAATTGGAGCTAGAATATAGCAGTGTCATGTCTTCAAGGAAGACAAGCTAAAATTTAGAACGTGACCTAATTTTAAACATAAAAAGTGGCTTGTTGCATTCATCCCACAGAGAATATCAGCTGAAGTCAATTGCCCACCAGACAGATTAGAAGGCCTAACTAAACCTTTTTTAATGTTTTCCATACAATTCTAAGCCCTTATTATTAACCTTTCATTGATAAAGGAAACCGGATTTAAGCTGTTAACATCTTCTAGTGATGGGCTCAAAAGCTGGAATTTAACACAGGTTAAGAAATTTTATTGTATCCTGTAAAGCATCAAGCACAGCTGAAGCTGAGGCGCTATTAAAAAAAATAATATTAATAAACATATCCTCATTTTAAAAATTACAAACCTAAAGATGTCTGCAGAGTCTATGCACATATACATCAGGGAAAAAAAATAATAAAACGAAACAGAAAAAACCACAAAACTGGTATCTTCCATAAAGGTGGAGTCATAGTATATTTGAACAAGGTGACCACATTTGTCAAATATGATTTTCCCTTCATGCAGCCAGGTTGGACGTCACCAATGCACCTCATTTTCCATGTGCCTTAGCATAGTTTCCAGAAGAACTGAGGTTAATTGCCATACAATTAAGTGAATTGTTGATATCAACTTACATTTATATTTTACTCATGAATTTTCTAGGAGAAGAAAAAGGCATTGTCATGCTTTTAGCATTAACTATACAAACATGGAAGTCAAATGTGATCTCTAGGATACCAGAGTTCTGTGATAATCCCAAGGGATCATAATGTGAGGCCTCTGGGTGTAGCAGAGATTCAACCTGAGAGTACTTTTGTTACATTAAGTAGGCCTGCTTGGGTAACTAAGCAAAAACTTATTCTTTCCTACTTCAGGAGTCAAGGCAGTGCTCAATATTCATAAAGCTGACACAACCTGGCTTACTGACAAGCATTTACTTCTAGCTAGGGCTTTTGGGAATTAACTATATTAAACTAATTTTTTTCAGACATCACTTATACCCTATTGATTTGTAATGAAATTTTCATCTGTTTTCATAAACAGAACATCATCCATACCCTGTGCACCTTTCTTCAGGAGTCTCCAGTATCTCCTATGTATGGGTATTTCAGCCAGAGTTAAGTCTAATTGAATGATAATTTGCCATAGCATTACAAATTGTGGTTTAACTAGAATTATGTGGAACTTTATATAAAACCCAATCAGACAGTAAAACAGATTTTTAGCCTTAAACCAGAGGTCATCCTTCCACTGAATTTTAATGAGATGTTCTGAATCCCTCAGAGGATAGAAATGTCTTTAACCCTTGCATTGCAAACAGTGAGTTGCAAATGGCAGTGCTTCAAAATTCCCTGAAAAAATGGTATCATGGTGACATCACGAATCAATGTGATCTGATGCCAATTAATCCAATTTATCATAATGAGCAAGAGAACCACAACTTTCCAATGACCTTTCACAGAAAGAAAATAATAGGATCTTTCTATACTATGTCACTAGGGCAGAAAAAGCATGTAATATAGGTTAGGAAAAGACCAAATCTGAGTATCGCTGCTTCTAGAGGGTTTTGGCAGGGAAGTTATATGAGAACACACAGCTACGGCACTGAGCAGCAGCCCTAGAGTTTAGGCTTAATTCCTGGGATTTTATTTTTTCTGTAGACCTGAAGAAAGGGTGAAATATACTGTGCATATGAGTTAGCAATTATGGAATGCATCTGAGATGAAACAAAATTACCTTCATGTAAATTATGTTTATTTACAAGGATTAGCTTGTGTGGATTTATAGTGAGCACTGTAAGACTTTTGAGGTGAAAATTTCTGTGTGAGGACCAGCTTACCCTGAAGGTCAGAGGAGACCTCCTGTGTTCCACTTTGTGTCCTTTGCACTTGGTCTTGTCACAAGCACAACAGAAGAGAGCTTAGATGCATATCTGCCCACTCCCTTCATGTGTTTATATACACTGAAGATTCCCCTGAGCCCTCTCCTCTCCAGGCTGACAAGTCCCAGCCCTCCAGCCTTTCCTCACATGGAAGGTGTTTCAGTTCCCTTATCATCTCAGTTGTCCTTCATTGGATACTCTCCCATATGTCCATGTTTTTCTTGTACTGAGGAGCCCAAAACTGGACACAGTTCTCCAGGTGTGGCCTCATCAGTGCTGAGTTCAGACAAGGATCACCTCCCTGCACCTGCTGGCATCAGCTGCAATGCAGCACATGATGCCATCAGCCTCCTCTGCCACAAGGGCACCTCTAAGGCTGTGTGGCATGAGGCATCAGGGGGATTGCAATACTCGAGGCAGTAGCCCTGGTCAGCATAAATAACCTCCTCAAATGTTAAAACTCATGACAAAAATATCTAGTTTGAATCTTAGACCTTCTGAAAATGGAGCAGAGAGGCAAAGCAATGCCCAGTGAAGCTATGAATAATAACAAGCATCCGCACCAGTCCTGCTTTAAATTTATTCAAATCAGCTTTTAAGGTCTTGGGCTGGGTTATATTTGGTTTTGTCAGAATCATTAGTAGACAAATGCAGACCATTACAGGAAAAGGACTCTATTCTGTCTGTGTGCTCTGCATGTCAGAGGCATGGAATGCTTTTCTCTTTTTTAGCCTGCAGACCTTTCTTGTGTTTGAGTAGATAAATGTAAATTGGAGATTGAGCAAATAGTGTTAGATATTTTAATGCAGGAAGATATGGTTGCTGCTGGATAAGAGCTTATGCTTCTATTATGTTCTAAATTTGAATAACTTGGTACAGCAAAATTCCTTTAGAGTTCTTAGTAAAAATAAAATCAGGGGAAAGCTTGAGCAGCTCTGAGCTTATGGCCAACAATTTATCGTGAAACTCAGATTAAGCCCACAGAGGATTCCTTTTATTTTATATCACGTTTTGAAACATGCAAATTTATCAAATTGCCCTTTTGGTGTCTTGAGTACTGGGAGAAAGACCTGCCCTGTGGCAGTCCATGCTCTTCAAAGATTTATGTACCTTCTGAACTTTAAGAATATAAAAACACCGTCCTACATGCTTGAAGATAAACAAGCAAATGATATATCATACTCAGGTACTGAGATAGACCTGTGCAATGCATCTCAGGTGCACACACTGATGCCAAGCACACCGGGAAGCTCATAATGAACTAATTTATCTGATTTCTTATCCCAGCTAAACTCAGCACTCCATATACTAGATTACTTTTGTTGCTTAAAACCAGCTCAAGTAGAGCTGGCTCGGGCATCTTTTTGACAGACCAGTATATGGTATAGAAATTCTATCAGCTTTTGGAGATATTTCATTGAAAATTCACCCTTACATGAGTTTTTAATTAGGCAGCTGTTTCATGCACCCTTCTCTGAGGTATTTGCAGTGGTAGCAGTGCTTCCCAGTGATTATCAGCTGGCAATGGGATACTGCACAGAACATTATACTGACTCCCTGATCCCCAGAAGGTGCCTGATTCCTGGGGCTGGAATGCTCCTGCTCCATGCCTTCCCCAGCCTCTGTCCCTCGCTGAGGCAATGGCACCAGCCCTGGCCATGCAGTCTAGCCCTGACCTCCTGGTGGGAAGCCCCAGTGTCCCCAGCTCCTGCTCCACAGGGATGTCACTGTGCCATGGCAGTTTGCAAAATTGTGACTTTAAATTACACTTTGCAAGTTTGAAGGATTGGTAGGTTTAGTGAAAACTCCAGCCTTTCAAGGTTTCAAAATGGTTCTCACTAGTATATAAATGTTGTTTTTACTTAACACTGCTTTTAGGCATATAAATTTAATGTCCCTTATGCCTTTTTTCAGGGACTTTTAAGCCCTCTGTATTTGTATTTTCTTATTTAAGTATTCATTTTATCTGTGCTGCCCAGAGAAAATCTGGAATGCAATAAACTGATTGACAAAATGAATTGAAGATTATGTGTATGTTCCCATGAGCAAAAAATTTTACTTTTTTGAGCACAGAATCAAAATCTATTTTGAAGATTCAAAGAAATGTCCTGGGAAAGTACAAGAGCAGCAGAATAATTTATATAATGTAGGAAACTCTGGACAGATCCTAAAAATAACGGAAAAAGAACTATAGATACCTTGCTCTTAATCACTGACTGCTCAAAGCAAAATGTCTAAAAAGTATTCTACTGTTAATAACTGTTAATTCTGCTTAAAGATATTTTAATGAGATAAGGCAAAAAAATATAACAGGTTATGTTTCTTTGTTGATAAGAATAAAAGCCAGATTGCCATTGTATATGTCTTTTTTGTTGCTGTTTTTTTTTAATCAATTCTGGCCTAAAACTATTTTTTTATTCAATAGCTATATGACTTAAATTGTAGAGACATTGCTTCTATGTATGGGGATTTCTATTACTTTTATTTCTTTAAAAATCTATTTAATTGCAGAAAATACATCTATATACTGAGTAAAGTATTCTTCTTTTCACAGATGTGTTCAAAAGAATGTAAATCCCTCAAAGAGCACTTACTGAAGTAAATACTTGGTTTACTGTAGTGAAAATAAGAGGGGAATCAACTCCATTTATCCAGTGAATTACAGTACTATAATAACATAATGCTATTTAGTGTATATGCTGAAGAACACCATTTATTTACAACCTGCTATCAGAGTTTTTGTTGCCCTTTACTGTACATATGAGAGACAGTCCATAGACTCTTGTTTTGTGTTTATTGTAATGCATATAAAACTTTACTAAATTGTTATGAGTATACTTTACCAAATTTTTTATGGGTATTGTAATGAATGTCAAACAAGTAGAAACAAGTCGGAATTACAGACTTTGTGGGAATTAAGACACTAAACCTACCTTTCACAAATATCCCGTGGGTAGAATTTCTAAAAGCAGTTCTTGGAATAAGGTACCCAGCTGTTATTGATTTTTCATTAGACACATAATGGATGTAGTGCTATAGAATGTTGTTTCTGTCCTTTATTAAAAAATAAATCTGAGTACAGTACAAGGCAGTGACTTTCCCAAGTTAGGATCATGCAAAACTATTGGTTGAAAAGAAATCATTGCAAACATTCTTCAAAAAAACCAAAACAAAACAAAATAAAACGCCATTTGCATCTCTACCTTTTACATAGTGTTTTTAGTTAATGGTTTAAATACACATTATGTTCTTCAATGGTCAAAAAGAAATATTTAGGAACTATTGGCATGGTGACAAGTATGTTTAGGAACCACTGGCATGGTGACAAGTGCGTGAAGAATTTACAACTTTTCAGGCTGATTTCTGATTTTCAAGAAGAAATATTGTCATAGATTAGATTTGTTCTTAATGTTACTTTTCAACTTCCACATTTCACAAGATTCTGTAATTTAAGCAGCACATATATGTCTGCTCAGAAAAAACAAAACAAAACAAAAACCCAAAAAATACAAGCAATAGAACATTCAAAACAAAGAAAACCGGGCATCAAACTCTCCAGGACTGCAGCTAAGACAGGAAATTACTCGTCCAGATATATTAGAACCAGTTTACAATTTTGAGCATGACTTCCATAGCATGGACATTCAGTTTGATACAGAAAATCAGTACAAGTGCATTGGAAGCTTTCTGTGCTCTCTGGTGACAGGTGTCCTGCCAGCACCTCTCAAGCAAGAGGACTGAAATCATGTAGATTCTTCATCCAGGAGCAAGGCTAGTCCCCCTAATATGCTTTCCCTGGCTTTTCATACCCACAGACACAGTGACCTATGAGCCCAAGATTTTATGTAGACCCAATCATTAACCATCCTGTTGTGTAGCTGTTTTGCACTACAGAAAGATCAAAAGGCTCAGAAAAAGAAGAGGCATTTAATCCACATAATAACCTTTGTAATTTTCCCAGTGTGGTTTCTGCACAGCTTTATTAATTATTTCTGAGGACACATTGGCCCTGAATATTTATGTAAGGATAAACTTTGTGTGTTGGCCATTTCCATGTCCCCTAAATCCTAAAACAGTTTTTTAATTTAAACCATAGTAGAAGAAATTGCATATCACATTATGACCAGGCTTACCTATACCAGACACTTGTGTCCAAACCGGTCAGAAGCTATCACAGACAAAGGCATGATAAGGGTTAGAATCAATAATTAACCAAATATGAGCTCCTCTGCTTAGCTAGAGCTGCTGTCTTCATCACGGCAACACAGGGAATGTGGCAGAATTAATTACTGCACTTTAAATTTTCACTTCAGCATGCTGTGCACAAATAAACATGTCAAGGTTCCTGTGGCTGTGCTGTTCATGTATTCTTGATTTTTCCTATGTAGAAACATGGAGAAGTCACAGTGCTCTGTGCTGCTCCTGCTGGGAAGAGGATCCCCTCCTCCAAGTGGCAAAATTCCTCAGATGCAACTTGAGCAATGGTTCCTCACTCACTGTGCCCTTGTTGTGTTACAGTGTTCTCTCATTGAGGCAAAAACAGATATTTGAGAGATGTTCCCAATTTCTGAAGTTACATAAGCCATAAATTTCATATAAACCTAGGAGCCTGATGGCATGCATTTGAAGCAAGCTTTCCACAGTCAGGCCAAGGGTGAATCCCTGTCCTGCTTGTCTTTTCAAACTGGAAGCAAAGAACATTGCTTCCTTTCTGCAGATTTAAAGTCAATCTGTCAGTTCTCATTGCTGTTTTCCAGCTCCACATGAGGAATGGAAAGACTGAGAGAAATCAAGCCAGATTTATGACTAAAACTTAGAGATATCATTTAGGGGTGAAATTTTGAATAACATCTCTACACTGCAAAAAGTCTTCCCAAGAAAAAAACTGGATGAAAACCTTTTACTTCTCTCCTCCACAATAGAACTGCATCCATAATAGAGTGCTTGCCAGTATTAGCTGTACTGAGAGATATATCTATTCCAGTAAACCTTTTACTAGTGTAGGCTAGACATCAATTTCACTCTGCTGAAGCTCAGGAAATCAATGACCACCTGCAAAGACAGGCACTGGAAATAATCACTGAGAATTATGTTAAATCCTCCTGGAGTTATGAGATTATGGAAGCTCAGTCTACATTAAAATATGCATATACTCCAGCTCTTGTGGTTGCAGAAAGATGGCAAAAAGTACGTGGCTAGAAAAAGGAAAAGGGCAGATCTTAAAATGTTATGAAAAAGTGAGATTGAAGGTTGGTTCTGTGTTCAACTCTTTCTGTTACCTCAGTGAGAGACTGACATAATGTTTCAAACAAGAGGTTATGAGGCTGGGATATAAGCATGACCCTGACTCTCAGTTCCTAAACCTCATCTGACACGCAGATACCACTGAACTCAACCATTGCCAGTTCTCTTTTGCCTCTCCAAAACCGGCATTCTTGCAGAGAGAAAAAGTATCATTATATACAAATAATACATATATGTCTGCATAATAAGTGTGTCTGTCTGTCTGTCTGAGACAAGTGAGCATGCTGCTGCTCCCTGTACCCACATGCAATGGTAGTGAGAATGAAGATTGATTCCCAGCATAAACATGCACACAAAGCAAGCACATACGCTCTATACATACATGTACACAAATCTCTTCATGTACATAGATAGATATCATAAAATCTTAGAATTTTTTAGACTGGAAAAGACCTTTAAGATCATCAAGGGCAAATGCTAATCCATCACTGCAAAGTCCACCACTAAACTGTCTCCCGAAATGCCACATCCACATGGTCTTTTAAATCCCCCCCCAGAGATGGAGACTTCTCTAATGCCCTGTGTAGCCTGTTCCAATATTTGACAAACCTTTTGGTGAAAAAAAACAAATTCCCAATATCCAATGTAACCCCCTCCTGGTGCAATTTGAGACTGTTTCCTATAGGCACATATGGACATCATATACACATATAAACGTATCATATACACATATAAACATATGCACAAATGCTGCCAGGCACACAATCAGAGACACACACTCCCAGCACCCATCAAACCAAGCTGATACCAACAGCCTCATCCTGCTTCCTTCTCTGGTTAGGCAGAATGGAAGTTCACTACTGAAAATTTACACCATAGGTAAGCAGGATCCCTCAAGCAGCTGTATTCAAACACTCTGTCCTGTCTCCACAGCTGCTGGCATAAAAGGCCCCAAGGCTGTACCCTTGTCCAGCTGCTGACGCAGATAGAACCACCCATAGCTGACACTTGTGTGCTCTCACCCCTGGAGATACACAGGCACTCGCATCCTGTATGGTCCCATGAAGGCTCATTCAAGCCCTCAGGCTACTCAGGGGCTGGTCAACCTTGATCTTCACTAGGTCCTGCCATTTTCTGGCACCACTGACACACAGGATGTCCTGTGCTCTGGCTCCAGTTGCTGCAGTGAGGCTCTCAGGCACACAGGTGCACACAGAGCAGTGAGTCCTTGCTTGGGGAGGAGGCTGAAGGGAATGCAACAAGGCTGCTCCCTTCCCTGACAAGCACACTGACCAGGAAATTATATACATGTGTCTGATCTTTTTCATCCCATTACTCCTCTTTTCCACCTTTCATTCTTTCCAAAATCACCTAAAGCCCTTTCTTTTTCTGCCCTTGGGTCCTCCCCTAAATCTCACATAATAGGAATGACCCAGAACTGCTTTTTTCTGCATTCTATAAAAAGTCCCACCTCTAGCTAACAACCCCCATAATCCAAAAGTGGCCTGAGGTGATGGTTTTTGGCACTGGAGTGGATAGCTCTTCTAAGACAACCCTGGGTAGAGTCCAAACAGGGTGGTTGTTCCTTAGGAGTCTCTAATTTGGGTTTCGGAGTGCCATTGTAGCTTTTGTGCTCCTCTGGGCTTGTGCAGATGGGTACTTGGTGGGCTAATGGCCACTGTGATGGGTCTGGAAGTAGCCTGGCAGACCACTATTGGGGTCCTTCTCCTGCCATTATCTCTCTGAAGTGATCTGTGTTTGTATGGGGGCTTTATCACAACTTAGCAGGATGTATATAGTGCATATGAATACACATATTGTATGTATTTAGATTGCAAAAGCAATGCTCAAAACAGACCTTGATTGCAATTGTACTATCTCTTGTCACACATGGCCTCCCATGCTTCTAGTCAAAACCCCATGATTTTAATTCACTGTGATACTTCTATGCATTTGGATTTGGCATATTTTGAAAGAAAGATTATTTAGAGATAACTTGAAGTATCTAGAGAGTGCAAAAATAGCCAGTAATGACAATAATGAGTATAACAGAAAGTAATGAGGACTTCTGAGAGACTAGTGTAGGGCACAGGGCCCTGATCTTTGCCCTTCTCATAAGTGTAAGAGAACCTTGGGGTACATGAGCCTCAGAGACAGCTTCAGTATTGAATCAGTTTGGAGGATTTTAGGATGAATTTCATTACAAGCTTGCAACGCTAATGAATCACCAAAATAGTAGCATCACCCTCTTCCCAGTGAATATTTAAGAAATTTTCTGACAAATTACAAATTCTAGTCATGGTATGAACAAACAAAATTGTGTCATATTTGAAGCTTCTTCCAGTCTGTGCATACAGTCTGTTTACAGCATCTTATCTTTTTCTCATGAACTTGATACAATGGCAAAAGATTGAGCTTAGTGACCTGTTAAATGACATTTACTGGACAATAATTATACTACTGGGATTTTTGAAGGAAAAGGAAACCAGTTCTCTTTTAACTTTTTGTAGGTGCCTAGTATTTGTAGAATGGAAATTACCAGGCACAAAAGAAGGATGGTAAGGGTTTGAAGATGGAGAGGGGATATAAACTAGGAAAATTTCACAAAGACATACAAGTGTTGCGTAGGAGTGAAAAATAATTATGAACAGACTTTAAAAGAAAGAAGACATCCATAGAAGTTTTGATTTCTGCCCAACAAGGCAGATGAAACTCTAGAAGAAAATTATATGCAGGGTTTATTATTATTTGTGTTTATATGCTTTTTGAAATAATGGAAGTGATTTCAAAATCTGGGGAGAATTATTGGTAGAGAAAGGGTAATTTTTATCACACCCCGATTATGCTGGGTTTTTTCATGGTAATGTAAATAATCACACCCTAAAGGAATCAACTGATCCCAGTTTACAGTACAAATAGAATACATATGCTTTGGGAAGAATAATAGGTAATTTAAAGCACACCAAATCTGGCTGGTCAGGATGTAGGCCATATATAACAAATAAATATGTGCACAAGAATCAGTGTAATATCATCCCCCACTTTGTGGTTTTCATGCTTCTATTGCTTTCCTGTTCTGGGCAAGAGGTAAAAGGTGTGAATTTCCTAAAGCATCCTTGCCTTTTTTCTGGAGAAACTCAAAGCTTCTTGTCCAGGTCTCCTATGTCCCTGCTCCCCTGCCCTGGCCATGTCACTGACACCAACCCAGCCCTGCTCAGGCACTGGTCAGTGATGATGCTGCCTCTGCTGTGGTGCTCCCAGCTCCCAGCCCTGACTCCCTCCTGAGACACACCTGCTCTTCTGCTTCCCAAGAACGAGTGGCGTCCTGGCACGTTCTTCCTGGTTCTGTGTAAGAGAACTAAACAGGACCAGGGCACACAATGAACACTGGCACTGAGATGTCCAGAGTTTTCAATCCTTAGCCTGGAGAACCACACAGTTTCACTGACTCAGGTTGCTGAGTGATTGCAGAGACCATTTGGTTGTGTGCATGAGCCATGGATCATTTCCATCAGCCTCTTGGGAGAGGTTCATTTTGGGAAGAGGGTACTTGGCCATGCATGTGTAATCCATGCAGCACCCACTGGCCTTGGGGACAGAGAGAGGTTCCTAGCTTGGTTTTTTCCCCCAAATAAATTTTCCTAGTTTCTATTGTCCACTGAGATGTAAGGAAGAGATGGATTTCAGTGGCAATGGTGATATACTTAAAGGGAGACTTACATATGACATGAAGGAAACTTTTAGGATAACACTAATTAGGCAGCATGTGACCTGAAAAGTTTGTGGAAGCTGGATAAGTGGTGGATTTAGTCAGAAAGTTTGTGGGAAGTTGTCATGGTTTGACACTGGCCCAACACTACGGGCCCATGCGGGTTGCCACAGCTGGGTAGAGGAGAGTAAAAAAAAAAAAAGTCTCTCACACTTCATGAGTGAGATAAAGACCAGGAGAAAACATTCCACGGCAAAACAGGCTCAACTTAAGATTGCAAAGTGAATTTATTACTGACAAAGTCAGGGGAGGATATTGAGAGGTAAAATAAGCCCTTAAAACACCTTTCTTTCCCCCAGCCCTTCCCTCCTTACCACCAGGGAACAAGGAGATAGGGCGTGGGGGTTTTGGTCAGTTTGTCACTGAGATTTTCTTCCGCTGCTCTGAGAGGAGTCCTTACCCTGCTGAATGGTGAGGTCCCTCCCATGGGAGACAGTTCTCCATGAATTTCTCCAGCGTGGGTCCACTCTCACGAGCAGCAGATCTACAGCACCTGCTGCAATGTGAGTCCCTGCCATGGGCACACAGCTGAGCCGTGGGTCTCTTCCCATGGAGTGCAGTCCTCCAAGGACAGGCTGCTCCAGCCTGGAAGCAGGGCCCTCTCTCTCCACTGGATCTTCCACAGACTCTTCATCACCCTGCTCATCCACCTTCTCCAACATGGACACCTCCTCCATGGGCTGTGGGTGTATCTCTGCATTCCCCATGGATCCTCATGGGCTGTGGGTGGATCTCTGCATTCCCCATGGATCCCCACAGGCTGCAGGGCACTGTTGTTTCACCATGGTCATCCCATGGCCTGCAGAGGAATCTCTGCTCCAGCACCTGGAGCATCTCCTGCCCCTCCTTCTCCTTGATCACTGACCTTGGTGTCTCCATGTTTACCTCACATGTTCTCTTCTCTGGCTAGGAGAAAAACTCTTGACTTTGTTTTGATTTCCTTCATAAACATGTCGTCATGGAGGCGTTACCAACCTCTCTCACTGGCCCAGCTCTGGCCAGCAGCAGATCCATCTTCAGAGCCATCAGAGATTTGCTCTGCTGGACATGGTGGAACCTTCCAACAGCTTCTCACAGGAGCCATCTCTGTGGCCCTCCTGCTACCAAAAACCAGGGTGTGCAAAACCAGTACAGAAGTACTGGAATATCTATCCTACCTCAACAAGTGCACTCGTACAGGCTGTCCAGAGAAATTGCGGCTGCCCCATTCCTACAGATGCTCAAGGCCAGAATGGAAAATCTCCCTGCCCATAGCAGAGGGGTTGGAATTACGTGATCAAAAAGGTCTCTTCCAAACTAAATTATATTCTATGATTCTTTCATTATGTAACTGCTTAAAAGCTTATCTTTTTAAGGATTATAACTTGTTTTGATACCCTTGCGCATAGATGACGTAGGGTACAGAAAGAAAAATGAGAGGAGAAAAAACAGATAGAAAACAAACAATATGCTTGTGAGTGATGGCAAAAAAAAGAAAGACATCTTTGAGAAATAAGAACCAGACACAGCTCAAAGAACAAATGATGATAGTCTTATTAAGAGAGGAAAACCCAGAATGTGGGAGTACAGGAATATTCGTGTGGAAAAATCTAGGGATGGAAAACTGTTAACTTAAATGAATAAATTCATGCCAATAGCTGAGCGTGGTCTGTTTATCAAGGGTTAATGAAGAGCATTTTGCATGCAGCATTGAAGTAATTCTATTTAAAGCACTCACTTTTTCTTCTATCTGTTCTCTCGCCTACTGAAAATTGTACAACTCTGTTCTCCAACACTATTATGAAAAAAGCAATCAACTCAATTGTCTGGGGTGTAATGATGCTGACTACCTCCTTCCAGCATTCAGAGAGAGAGAGAGAGAGAGAGAGAGAATAAGATAAATAACCTGAGACAAAACCACAAATCATTAGAATTTTTAATAAGCCTTCACCAATAGAAGGCTGAATACTGTTAGTTATATCTGCCAACTACTGCTCATGGTCCAGTGGACAGCACACTGAACAGAAATCTCAGATATTTCTGCTCTTCTTCCAACTCTGTAGTCTTCCTTCATAACAGCTTCAACAGGTCACTTGAGCTTCAGCTTCGAGTAGTACAATGGAGATCATTAAATGATATAAATAGTGCTGGAGGTGCAGTGTTCTGGGAAAAAAAACACTCCAAAACTGAGAGCAAACTTTCTCTTTTCTTGTTCAGATAGGAACGGTGACTTTCCCAAATGAAGTGTTGTGACCTCATGTAAGACACAAGGTCATGAGCCTGAGGGAAATTCAATTGCAGACGTGGGGTTGTAAGTCTAGAAATAGAAGTAGACAAGTATTTCTGGCAAGAGGTTGCAGGAAACTGAACTAGAAGTTGTTACCATCACAACTGCAGCTAGAACTTTCAATGTACACAAAGGCCCCGAGAAAATCTTCAGGAAACCATAGTATAAAAGTCTTTTAATGCATTTGATTCTGGTCCATTCTCAGTTTCAGCTCTCTGATTGCTCCAATTTCTCCAATTAGGTTTTTCCTAGGTTTTGTTGTCGTTTTTGTTGTTGTTTTTGTTTACTTTAGTTTAGTTTAGTTTTGTTTTTCCTCTAGACAAACCAGGACCAGTGCTCTTTATGCTGTGCTGGAGAGATAAAGAAACTTCAATCTGCCACAGACAAACTGAAAAATGTGTTGGATAGTAGGAAAAATATAAAACGGTAAAAGGTAGAAAAATTATCACAATCTAAATCAAAGGGATCAGCAGACCTAATGTATAAAAATAAATCTTGCACTACAGCAAAGAATTTAAACTCTTGCTACTCTATACTATGTTTAAAGACATTTATATATTTGCCTATATAATACACACACTTCAACCCATCTCATCCTGCTTTCTACTTGTGGGCTTTACAGCATAAAGCACATTCTGAATTCATGATCAGTCTCTCTGTAGTTGTAGACAACAGAAAAGTCTAAATGGCCTTCCTCCTATTTTCTTATTTCTCCTTTCACAGACTAATTCTCAATAGTCAGTTTTTTGGTATTATAGCTGGTTGTAGGTCTGTTGGGAGGAAAGAAATCTCGATAATTTCCTGTGTCAAGAGAACAATATGGGAACAGAGAAGCCTGTCTGGGTCAGGTCAGTGTTGTGCCTCTGTCTCCAGCAGTGGCAAAAGGAGGGAAAACACATGAACCTGGCTACCGTTTGTGTACATTCCTTTTGTGCTCTCCCTCTGAACTCACATTAACTTGGTTTTCACTTGTTCCTGCTTGGAAGTACACTGATACTGCCCACTACCACTTTTTTCCTCTGGCATAGGGTTCTAAAAGTTTGCAACCCTCCAGTGTGTAGGGTTTCACTTTTTGACCTTGAAAGCATTGAACTGCTGATTTCTGTATATGAGATTAAAGTCATGACCTGTTTTTATTACTAGCCAATGCCTCTGTGAACTCTTACCCATGGTTGGACTTAAAAACTTTCTGTACAGGCATATTGTCTGTGGTTTTTGGATGAGGTTATGGCATGCAGCTCCAACTCTTTGTGGGAGCACTTATTAAAGGCTAAAGGACAGTGTTAAAGAAAATTATAAACTCCATCTCTCCCATAAGAAGACAGAGGAGAAACAGCGCACCTACTTAACTGGCACAATTTCACATAACTGATTTAGAGCAATTCATTTCAATTACTCTGATCATCAGATAAATAGCACATCTGGTAGTGTCTGCAAACTAATCATTAACAGGTGTGAATTGGTGTCTGCAAGCATATATTTCCTGCTGTGTGGCCCTTTGTTCACTTTAGGACACTTCTTAATTAGAGACAAGCCTGAACCACAAGTCTTTAAATGTAGATCTATTCTTTGAACACCCCCAAAATCAGCACTTTCTACATCAGGTTGTTATTTAGAGAAAAGATCTCTGGAAAAAAACAATAAAAATATCAGTTGCATGGTTCTGAGCAAGTATTAATTGCTCAGGTCTGCCTCATTGGCAATTGTCTTGAATTTTAGCTTCTGTTTACAGCACATATGATTTGTATGTTTACAGCCCATGGTACTAATGACCAAAATAACATCTATTTTATTGTTAAGGCCATGCAAGTAAAGGTTTCTACTACAAATGTAGAAACTTCTGCTTTAATTGTCGTAGGATGATGGTTGTCATCGCAGGTATTTAGAAAGTGGCATCAATAGACTTTAGAGAAGTCTGTCTAAAATTGGGGGAAAATAGAGAAAACAGAATTGGGATATAATAACATGTGACCTGATAAAAGCAGCTACCATGCCAGGAAATTTAAATGTAGAACAAAGGGTCATAGGTTTGATTCAGCTGGAAAAAGACCTTTAAGATCATAAAGTCCAATGATTAAGCTAAAGGTGGAGGATATTTTTCCATTTGAGTCCCAAACCTTATCTGGCCTACAATTAAATTCCACATCTTGATTTTAGAGTTGTGTCTCAAGAACATATAGTCATTCACCTGTGTGTAGCAATATACCAAAGCTGTGTGGCTAACTTGGCTAACCTGCTTTGAACATGATTATATACATTCTTTTGAATTAGATTGTTTAAATAAATCTTAAAAAAAATGTCAAACACTAGAATATGTAAGATTCCCAGCTTCTCTTTCTGAAGATTTGAGTTTTAAAATGATCTGAAAATATAGTTTGCATTAGAACTTGTGAGCTGAGAGTCAAGAGGCTAAAAAGATTTATATAAATGTTATACTTATACCCCTGTTTGCAAGGCTTGTATTGCAAAATATCACCTCTACCTGAAGATGATGGTACCACTCTTCCCTGTGAGTAATGGTGGGGGTCCTTCTGGCAAGGGACAGCTGGTTGAGGATCAATTTATGTTACAAATAATTTCAGCAGAACCAGCAAGGACTTTACCTTGTTCTGTTATTTAACTCTTTTGTAATTACTTTCAGACAAGGTGAAGTGAACTCGGAATTTGATATTTAGAAAATGCTAATTGATTATTGCTGTTTGTATTATTTTATTTTATTTGAGAAATGTACACAGAAAACCTAAAACGGACAAGAAAAAAAATCATGCGTCAATATTGAGGGAGAGGACTAAACTATACAAATAAAATCAGTCATGGAAGTACATAAAGTAATGTTCTTTTAAAGCCTGAGAGGAATATCCTAAAATCACCCACTAGCTGTACTCATAGCGTGTGTAACCCTCTGTAAGCTTTTTCTGATCAAATAGGCATACATTAAGTCAGGAAACTATAGGGTAAAAGACACAAACAAGAAATCAAGAGACCACAACAACTCTAAAGAAGATCAAAGCAGTGAAATGAAATGTAAAAACCCAAACACTGAAAAGCAACAGAAACTTAGTAGAGGTCATTTTTGTCCAATTAAAGCAATATTATCCTATTAACGGGGATAGCAGTCCACTAGCTAAACTACTTAAAAAATAGTTTTATATAATATACCAGAAAACATGCCAGAGCTTTGGATTTGATTCTCTCTAGTGTTTTTAGTAAAATGTCTGGCCAACTAGAATCTTCTCCAAAATTTTCAGTCATGGTTAAGGAGATAGCACTGACAAACAATATTTCTCAGTAAGTTGTTTGAACAGGTCAACTTTGTTTTAGAAAGTTTAAATGCGTACAGAACTGTCTGTCTAAACTCAGGACCAGAAAATAAGTACTTGTATGTTTTGTTTATGACATAGATGTAGCCACAAGCTGCTGAAACTTCATGCTGATCATAAGGTAGCGAGTGCTGCTGATGCGAGCAGGAATGCTGGCAGAGTTCTGGGCTATCAGACAATCATGATCATATTTGCTCAGCCAGGCAAAATGAGTACAAAACTGCTATTTTTATTTGGGGCATTTTACACTCACTTTACACTGCTGTAAGCGTCTGTTCAATTTCCAGGAAAATTGGAACCGTGTCCTATGATCCAACGATGTGGAGCAAAGAAAAACTGAGGATAGAAGAATGCTGAAGAAACGATCCCTGTTTTAAAAAATTATTATTCTATTATATCATGGGTTTCAAGTCTTTCTTATTGGAACATTCTGGACATAGATCCAAGTGCTCTTGTTCAATTAAAGGAGCTGAAAGCTGTTGTGCTACAACAGAAGACCACAGAAGCTTCATTACTGCACATATGTGAAGCCCAGGAAGTCAGTAACAGTACACAAAATCATAAATTTGTATGAAATTCAGAGCAAGGAGGACCAAAACTTAGTTTTCAGTAAAGTTAAAAGAGGTAGGAAGTTATTAATACTAGCAAATAAAACTGTATCAATTTAGGGAAAGAACATACACACAGTAAAAAATTAAAAGTATTTTTCCCTTCTGATTTTAAGCATACCCAGCATAAGTGGTTTGCAGAGTTAACAGAGTAATGGATTCAGAGCGCAGTGATAGAAATTTCTTCTTCACACGGAGAAAACGTGCTTAGAAGAATACCAGAATAACAAAATAGAGCTCCATGCAATAAATTGAAGAATTCTCTGGCATGCAAAGACTTAACATGCAATTCCTGTGCAGTGAAAAAGCCTTTTCCTGAGATTCTAAATTCTGCCCTTGATTATCTACAGAACGAAATAGAATGTGTGTATGAGGCAGAGCACATCGTGCACTGGGAAGGAGAAGAGTTAGTAATGGGTGGGAAACTACATGATCTAATCTGCAGACTGCACATTTTCAAATACCACAGCCTCAATTATGTTGAATTCAAAGCAAAATTGAAACTGTCCCTGGTCCTGCAAATCCCATCCTATCAGCCTCTATCTGGGTTTGCTGGAGGGACCCTCTAAATAAATAATAATAATAAATAAAATAGTTGGGTTAAGTTATATATATGTTTTTAAAACAGCTATCATTATTTTGAAGTGAAATGGGGGCTTATGGCACAGACACTCTTTTGTTAAAGTTAATGTACCTTGAAATCTTTCGACTCAGCACAGCAGACAGTCAAGGGTGCTTAAAAAAATAGTCCAATATTCTGCAAAGCTCTTTCTGCAAGAGGGGTCTTGTGTGAAATGATAACAGCCACAACCCCAATATTGTTTACAGAAATACAGCTTTTCACTGCAGAGGCATTACAATGAAACGTGAGAGGAAAAGGAATATAAAATGAGACAAAGACTTTAGTTCATTATTTTTGGAAGGTAATAAACCTTCAAAATTTTGTCTGCATATTGCATTTTTTCCTGAATTCCTTCCAATGGAGGTCATGACATTATGAGTTCATTTTAAAGGTACCTTCTTCCTATATAAAAAGAATGGAACTTTCACTATATGGAGATTGACAAAATCCTGGGATTTTTTGCCTGCAGATGCCCACCATCAAACCTCTTGCCTTCTTTTGTTTCCTTGAACTACCCTCAGTAGCTCAGAAGTGTACTTCTGGAAAGCAGGGCTCTCATATTTGGACACCCTCATGTAGCTCCTGGATCGTTATGCAGTGCTGCAGGTCTTGCCCATTACAACCCCTCAGTCAATGCTGTGGTGTGGGAACAAGTACAGTTATGATGTTTGCTTTTCAAGCATTAAAATAGAAGTACAGCAAACTGCTTGGGGAACCCCAGAGATGGAAGTAAACTTAATGTGTGTGAGTTTCTTAAAGCATCTCTCAAGGAATTCCACAATGTATTTTTACCTAGTGCCTGGTTCTTTAGTCCAGGGAGTGAGTATATGGGCTTTTTATGGTCCAGAATAAAGATACTGACAGAACATTATGTACTGCAAAGTTGGTTTATGAATTTTCTCTCCATAAGCCTAAATGTTTGCATTCCACCTACATGCTGTCCAAAGTTGGGAAACAGAGGCTCTGAATGTTGTCCTTCATTTCTTTATGCTTCAATTTGCTCTACAGTAGTTGTGATAAAAACAGTGTTGGGAAGAAGAGCATATAACACATTCTAGTCACTCAATTGCTGTGAAAATGGAGCACATGGTACAGATATGTGCATGTATTAAAAACCAAAATTATAAAAATATGAGGAACTTTAGGTTTTTAATCTTACTGCAATTATGTTCATATTAAAGTATGATCCAGAAACCAAAATACTGAATTAAACTAATGAAGTGGTCTGCAAACACTATGGAGAAGTATGCTACATAAAAACACATGTACTGTTTGCAGGAGACAACACAAAGATAAGTAAAAGCTCAGGAAGAAAAGGAAACAAAGCAATACTGATAGACAACAATCTTAGTATTATTTTCAGCTTATTTACACCTAGTATTTTTTATAAGCACGATGTCAAAAGACAGATTTGGAGATGGGACTTGAAGGAAAGCAAATGTTACTTTGGAGTGTTTCTTCCAAGCGTGAACAACATGAAAGTAACTGCTTGAGAATGAATCAAGTGGGTGATGAAGGGTATTATCAGTAGCTGATTAGAAGCAGGAGACAATCTCTTGTTTCTGAAGGAGAGATAAAGTGGGATTAGGTTATGAACATAAAACAAATAACAAAATTGAGAGTGAAAAGAAGTCACAAGAAAACTGCAAACTGAGCAGCACGTAATCAAAGGATAGGAAAATGCACATGCACTGCAGCATTTCATTAGCAGGGATATTTTTGTGGTGTGCTCTGTAAGAAGGATACTTTGCAAACAGGATCAGGGCTTTTTCTGTGTAGTTAGGAAAGTAAAGATTAATATTGCAGGCAGAATACATGGGAGAAAATTAGGGATATCTTGGATTTAAGAAATCAAACAGGAAAAATCATAAATTCAAGTGATTGACAGAATAGCAGTTGTGTCCACAGATTCGAAAAGGAGTATCAGTGATATGTCTTCAGCTAAGGAATTATTTTAATCACACTTAGCTTGAACTGTTCAGTGAGTGGTATAATGGGTTTGGCATCAAAAGAGAATAGATAGTAATACTGAGACAGGTGTGCCACCCAGACAGAGCTGTTTCTTGGGAATATATTGCAGATGTTGACGTTTGGAGGGTGAAGGGAGGGGGAATAAACAGGAAAAATACTTGTAGCTTATGAAAGTTTCTGGAGGAAGTTAAGCAGAATAGAAAGGACTTTCCTAAAGAGCAAGCTGAAAGAACTGCTGGAGGCATACAAAAACTGGAAGATGGGACGATCATGCAAGGCAGAGAAGGGCAACACCTCAGCATAAGGAACATGAGCAACAGGGTTGAAATCAGGCAGCCACAGAGGTGTTCTCATGAGGCAGAACACTGATCTGAAGTCTTGGCTACAGGAGAAACTGGCGGCTGGTGTTGGTACATCCCACACCAATATTGATATTGTATCAACATGCCTGCCCAGCATATGTAAATTCTATCCAGGATGAATATAATGTTGCTTTGTAACAGCTAATTCTGTCAGTATGAATATACTATTATATACCAAGTGAAATTAAAACTTTACTTCATTTACTGTAATTATTAATATAACACTGGTTCCATGTTGACTCAAACATACATAGTTAAAATACCCACTGGTTTAAGAAGTTACTGACCTGGATTTCTGCCCTATGTCCATAGAAAGACTGGTTGATCAGAAGGCAAAACAATATCTGAACAATGTCAGTTTATATGTTTACAGCCTGGCAACTTAATTAAATCTACACAAATTTAAATTTACATTTTAAATTGCAGAAGTTGTTTTGTTCTCAATTTTGCTATAGCTGCTCTAGGGATGGCAAATTTTGGAAGGCAGGTTGGGTGGATGAAACAAAACAGAGCAGTTCGAAAAACTTCACTCAGAGCCTGAAGTTCCACAGACCCAGGTCTGGCTTTAAGGTAACATTTGTTGAATGTACTGAAATTATAGATCCACTTACAGTGAACTGCAGAAAAGGGAATACAGTAAGCATGAAAGAACTGAGTTAATGCTTCACCAAGTATGTCTAACCCAGTCACTCGACTTCAGCAATGTCTGTAATAGATATCCAGGGAAACATAGGCTGTGTTTAATACTTGTGAGCATTCACTCACTCTGACTGTTTTCTGCTTAGTGGATAACCTGAGCCCACTGTAGTTAATGTATTTGGTAACCATAGTAGATTTTTTGTTTGGGTATTTATTGCTTCTGCCCTGGATTAACTATGAATTTTTACATCCACAGCATCCTATGATGAGGATTTCTACAAGTCCATCATCTGTATGAAGAACAAACTCCTCCTGCCTGCTGTAAAACTGGCTCACACTGGGCCCAGATGACTGCACCTCATTAGACAGTGGAAATCAACATTTCCACTCACTCCAGCCTACTCATGATTTTATAGTCCACATAATACTCCTTTCCATCGAACATAATGACATCAGCTGCTATGGGCCTCTGGCATTTTATAACCAGTAACTAACTTTAACATACCATCTCTGAAATTGTAGGCTTATATTAATTAGAATGGTGTATTTTTAATTTTGTTTTTCTGATGTTGATTTAAAACATCAAAAAGATGGTTTCAAACCCACCTATGTTTCTTCTAGTATCTTGGACCCTGTTTTTATTACACATAGAACAGAAACTGG
>VWYI01046550.1:0-30810 GCA_013399455.1 Anthoscopus minutus | reverse complement strand
AGGGAGAGGAATAATGTTGTTTAGGAGGTTGTCAATTGCCAAGTTAGCCACATGAAGAAACCAGTGACCAGCTGAAGTCCCAAACACACCTGTTAACTGGGCTAGCCTAGGGTGAAAGTCAAATATGTCTGAGTTTTTGGGGAGGAGTTGGGGGGTAAGGGAGAGTATTTAGGCTTTTAGGATTGCAAAGTGCCTGGTAGGTATTAAATGCTGTTTGAAATGCCTAAAAAACTTGTATCTTTAATCTTTAGGTGCCAAAAGATCTTTGGAAATTGTCCCTGATATCTTGAGAAAGGTGATGCCTAAATGTAAATCTTCAGTCCTGAGTAGTTCAGAAGTAACATGGGCTTGGTCTAGTTCTGTGAAACTAGAGATAACACAGGAATTAAGAGTACATGAGTGGGAAGTGGTGAAGTTATGGTGTTAGAAATAACTTGCTGTTCAGAAAATATAGTGCTGAAGCCAAACTGCATCCTTAGTTTGTATTCACCTCCGTATCTTTTGCAGCTGTTCAGGATGGTCTTATGACCGTCTCTTCATGCACCAAAGGGGCAAAATCTTTGCTCATATTCAAGCCTGATATGTTGTCCTTGGACTTTTGAATGTGTACTGGTCAGGATTCAGGATACTGGTCTGCTCCCACTTCTGTCAGTACAGGGTTTTTTACTGTGTTTCCAAGAAGCTCAAAATAAACCTCGAGGATGGCAGGAATGTTTGTGTGGCATCCCTGTTCCTTCCTTGAAATCATATTGCACTCATTTAGCTCCTCAAGAAAACTCCTGGGGAGCTGATCATCAAAGCTATCTCAGGACTTCCATTTCCTGTAGACATGCCAGCTTCTGCTCCTGAAGTTACTTGAGCAGGATGTTTGCTGCTGTTATTTGCAGATGTTTCCAAAGCACACTGAGAGTCTGCAGTGGTTTGCCAAAAGGGCTAAGGCCTCAAACTGAGAATTAACTTCTACCCAGGGTGGTGTTGCTGTCATGTTACTAGTGGTGTAAAAGATTAAGGTTAGATACGTGTGTGTGCTCTCTTGCAAGTACTAACAAGCCTTAGTTAATCACTGCTGTAGATGATTCTGTTGGTGATTGATGAGATGAGGTCTCCATGATTTGCATCAATGATGCTGTTTATTGACTCCAAAAACTCAGTATTTATACCTTTTCAGCTATAGCTAAAAATAGCTATACAACACAAACAATCACATTTCTTAGTAACATTGCTAAATCATAGCCTTGCGCAGACCTGCACAGGCATGTACAGTTCTGCATGATTTGTCTTAAACAAAGCATACCAAGCACACCTTCTGCTTCCTCATTCAGGGCTCTGCCTTGACTTGCCAGGGCTTTTAGCCCACTAGACTTAGCACATCCACTTCAATCATGAGTGCAGCAGTACTTTGAGTCCTGTTTTCTAGCTGTATTCCCACATCTCCCCCTTTCTTTTCCACCAGTAAAATTTTTTTTGTAGACTTATCAATCAGTCTCTGAACACATTGCAAAACACATGCCAAACAAATCACTATAAGCAACAATACAGCTAAAATATAAACCCTTGTTTTAATGAAATGCTTAAGACAGCCAGTAAGCTCCCATCTCCCAAGTATGTGTCCAAGCCAATTGCTACCATCTACAACTTTTAATTTGGTAACACCATTTTGAAAGGCTTGGATGCTGGCATGAATAAACTGAAAGTGGTCAGACAAGTTCATGCAGCATAAGCCTTCAAAATCTTTGCCACCATGTCCTGGCAGTCCTACGTCTGTTCTTGTCTTGGTTGTGAGGACTGGATGGCAGTTAAGTCATTTTTCTCTTCTCTGGGCCTCATTCTCTTGGAGGCGATCGGTATTTGCCCAGATGAACAGGTAACTACTTTGGACCTGTTGGTAATAAAACTCATGCATACCTTCTCCCTAGGTTAGTAAATTAGTTAGGCTTTATCATTGTACACTCAATTAAAGATCTTTACATAGAAACTTTTAGAAATTGCCTCTGCACATGCAAATCTTAAAAGCAGTATCGCTCTGCCAGGGATCAAATTTAATTTCATTTGATTTGCTTTCAAAATTTTTAGTATAAATATTAGTATAAATGTTCTTGAGGAGCCATAATCTTTCATATTGGAACTTTCAATTCAAAATTGAGGCATTTATCATTCAGACCTTGTTTCTTTAATGGGCTCTCCATGAGGTGTGGGTGTTAAACAGTCCTCACTGATGGCTGCACCAGGAACTGGTAACTAAAGGAATATTGCTACTCTCATTCCAGGCTCCATTGGTTCCTTCCTGGTGGAAACACACACCAGATTCTTGCAGAGTTTGCGTTTGATCTGGCTAAGGCACAGTAAACTTATATTATGGAAATTGTTTTCAGAAGCCAGCCAAGTCCAGGCTTATTGTTAAAAAGATAAATTATTTACTTGAGCCTGTACTGTGCAGATTTGCAAGGCTGAAGTGACTTTAGAGTTCAGGACCTTCTGGATTAATGTTTGCTTGAAGTAGTTTTTTTAGCCTGCCACATCACGAACTGAAATAAAATTGCAAAAAATAGAATCTGTAGATGAGGCCACTACTGAGATGTGCATGATGTTGCATTTTAGCCCCATCTTCATAGGGCTCACAACTAAGTATGCTGCTTCTGCCAATTTTTCCAGCTTGTTGCTGTCCTTGGGATTTTCCATCAGTAAGTCAGACTTCCTCTTCTTGTCTCCTATTTTGATCTGGCTGTGGAGCATCTTTTCATGTAGGCTTAAAAAAGAAAGAGATCATTATCAGGTAAAGAATCAGATTGCTTCTGTATGTCATTTGTGGAAACTGAATTACCTGGGATAGATCATACCCAGGACACAGTTCCTGGCATGGAGGGAATAGACCTGAGACCCTGGAATGCAGGGTACTGGGGGGATGCTAATGGAGTCATCCCAGAATAGGCAGGACCTTAGATTTATAAGATAAAAACCCCTGTCCTGCAGTCACAATTGGATCTGCCCTCAGATCCTCCTATACATTGTTAAGTTCAACATGCCCCCTGGTTCTGGAAGCAGCCCCTCAGACCATGTGGTCTCTGTGAACATTAAAATCTATCTTTGGGCACTCTATCGTACCCGTCCTGATTTATTCTGCCATACCTGACCTGGCTGAACTGGATGAGAAGTCCCAGAACCCCGCTGCGACAGTCACTGTGGTCCTTTAGGAATACGGACTCTGCAGGGACCAAAACTCTGAGCCATTAAGAAGATTGCTGTTTGAATTTGTTGTGGCCCGGAGTCTCTCTGAGAGAAGAAGAAATACATCCCAGGATGCAGCAGAAGTGCCGTCTTGAGCACACCTTTGATAACCCTAAAGCTTTTTTTCACAGGCATGTGATAGCAATTCCAGCAGATCTCTTTACAGCTTACAGAATTCCCTTACTGCAGTGTCTCTCACAACCCTCCAGTTATGTGCATTTGTGCATGCATCCTGAAGTAAAAGTGGATATTTCAATATTACTGTTCTCTTGGCAGAAATGTAAAACTTGAACTCCCAGGTTTGGCTTCTCATATCTCTTAGGAAGGTGTGTCAAGATTTAAAAATAGGAATGGTTTGTCTTCCATGCTTTATGTGTAGCATAATTGTGTTCCTTTTCAAGGTGCTTCAAAAAAACCTCTTGGCTATAATGTGACCAACATAAAAATAACAACACGAGAAAAAACAAACACAAAGCTCCCAACCACACACAGCCCAAAGGCCCGGAATATGCTGCGACATCAAGGCTTCCGCACCAGAATAAAACTAGAGGCAGCCTGTTCTTGCAGGAGTTCTACATTTAATTTTAAATCCTTCTGTAGCTGCTGCTCTGTAGTTTACTCCAAGCCCTGGCAGCACTGCCAACTGTGGCAGTAAATATTACATCATAATTTTTTAGGTAGCCAATGGAAAGATGAAGCTGTCTGTCAAAGCTGGCTCTAAGGCCAAGGGCAGAATCCCACTATATGGGCAAAAAGCCACTATGAGGGAGCTTTTGGCCAAATATATCCTTGGGCTGTAGCCAGAAAACTGGGAAGTTCAGTTCCTGCAGGTGGCTCTTGAAAGGAATAGTTCTGCCTGTTGTGAACAAATGATGGGAAAATTGATTAGGATAAGCAGGACTCAGGAAGGCCAGATTTTTGTGGGTACATGAAATTGGATGGTGGTCTGGCAGGCACTTGCCCAGTGCCTAAATCCTGCAAGAATATGTTTACAGTCACTGTCAGCACTCTCAGTGCTCCCATGGGTCTACGGTGGCACTGGTAGAAAGGAGAGGCTGAACTCAAAGCAGTTCATGCTACAGTAGCCTTGTGTCGCCAGACTGCTATGAACGATGCATTTCATGCAGGAAAATGTTACCAAAATTTTCCTTTGCATTTTGAATTTTCATGGGGAAGAGGAGAAAGCTTCCTGAAATGCTATGTTTTTGGCATTGGGAAGAGCAAACTCAGGTTAGAGTGGTGCTGGGGTAGAGATGTACTGCAGTCTTATGTTGGTAGCCAGAATTCTGTTCTGGAGACCCAGAGCTCTTGGCTGCCATTTGAAAGGCTGAGAGGTTTAATTGATGGCATTTCAATGCAATCTTGCATTGCATTGAATCATTAATTTTCATTTGCCTTGCATTTTCATTATTAATATTGTAATTATATCATTATATGCTTCTTCAAGTGCCTTTTCCTCTTGATGTAAGATGATGAAAAGTAGGAAGGCTTTCTGTTTTCTGCTGCTTTGCAAGCCTTGTTTTTGTAAATAATGCTGAATCTGCTATCTGAGACACACTAGTGGGCTTTCTGCACCTGAAAGTCCAGGAGGCTGCTGAAGAACTGCTGTTTGGCACAGTTGGTCTCTGCTACGTTTGCATACTGCTGCAAACGATCTGTGAGGAGATGGTGTATCACAGCACAGGCAGCTAGGTGCCAGCACCAGCTCATGTTTGGTTTGCCTGATGCCTGTTCTCCCCGGCTATGCCCAGAGAAAGAGCACCTCAGCATCATGGGGCACTATTTGCATACTCTAACGAGCTGGGCTATAATTGGCCTTCATTGATTTTGTTTTCATTGAGCTAAAATAGAGTCAGAGCTTCTTAGGCAAGAAGAGCTGATTGATTTGTGGTAGGATTCTGGACTATTCAGTTGAAGGAATAAATAATTATGTTCTTATTTAGTAATTGTCAAGGTCTAAGTTTACTCTTACCTTTCAAGTAGACACTGCTAAATTTGCTCTCTAGATGCTAGCTCTCCTTTTAAAAGCTGGGATAAGGTGCCAACATGCACAAACAGATCATAGGAAACCCTCAAGTAATTTCCTTCTCTGTCATTTCATTCCACTGTTCCTTTTCGTTACCACTTGTTTTCCTCCCTGCACTATCTCCCTGCATATCCATATGCATGACATCCTTCTTTCCAGGTCTTAATTGATCAGCTCCATTCTTCGTCAATTTTCTTGTAAACAATTCCAAGAAAACACCTTTCTAACCAAAAGTTGGAAAACAAAGGAAAAATAATTGCTTACTTGAGAAAATTTGAGTGGTAACCTGCTGTTAATATTTTTATGATCCTGTTTTGGTTCTAATTCAAGCTCTTATCCTAAGGAAATGTTTTCTTGTGTTGAACAAATACACCTGAGAAGCTCAGGAGCTGGGGGTGTTGATTGCATGCTGTTTAACACTGGTAAACATGAAACACTGGGTATGCATGTGAATGATGGTCTTGCTGAAAGTAGAAACTTGTCCTTCCTTGTGCTCTTAGCAAGTATCCATTTAATTAAGCATTATCACTGTGTGAACATAAAGTGCTCTGTGGCAGAGGCAGATTTTATGAGCCATTTCTGCAGAGTTGAAAGCAAGGTTATAATGGCCAGATACAGCAAGGTTAGCTTTGGCACACATGTAACAAAGATGATGTTTAGTACATTTTCTCCTCTTCCTATCTTGCGCTTGCAGCATAATGTGGTGGCAACGTTTGCTTGCAGCTTTTATGTGGTAGATCTTATTACAAATATAATGTTAAGCGCTAATGAATTTGGTCCAGGCTGTTTCTGTGCTGCTGCCAGGAATGCAGCGCTCAGTAACTAACTTGAACCAAACAAGTAAAAGACAAAGGAACTCCCTGGGCAAACAACAACCGAATACAAGGGATCATTCTTTGCAACAAATTAGTTCTTAAATAGAAGGCTCTTCCACCAGCTTCCCTGGATGAAAACTCCTGGCTCAATGAGGGCACTGAAGTGGACACAATTGCCAGTAATAAGTAGGACACTACCCCTGCGTGACCTCAAGTCCTTTGCGGTATGTGAGTTTGGAGGGGTGGGAAAACCTGAAGAGAAAATTACTGAAGAAATGGTAGGGGGGGTGGTTGATGGCTTCAAGTAAATTGATAACTCCAGCAGCACCACAACTATTTTGTATGAAACACACATGGGCATTATTGTTCAGATAGAGAAGGTGCTTCTCAGTTTGGAGATGTTCAGAGGTGTGCAGTTTACTCAGGGGATGTTGCCTCTTTGCATGAGAGTTGGTAGAAAAACTAGAGAAACTGCCATGGAAAACTTGCTAAGTTTCTTTTCTAATATGCTTTGGTGGAAAGAATTGAATTTGAAGGAACTTAGGAAAAACACTATGTGAAAAATCAGCTGTGTTAAGATTTTTTTGCCTTTCTCCCCCTTTAATTTCCTAGGAAAAGCAGGAGAAATACTGTAATATGCAAAAGTCATCAGTTTCCTAAAAAAACCCCAAAACAAATAAGCAAATAAAAACTCCTAAAAAACCCTGAAAGAAAGTAAATTCTGAGGCTTTGGGTTTTGGGTTTCTTTTTCCATTTTAGACAAAAGGTGGGGTTTGTTTTGTTTTGGGGTTTTTTTTGAGTGGGAGATGTTTTATTTAGCAGTAGCAGATTTCTGTGGGAAATATCATACCTACACATTTACTTTTCCTGGATGTGAGCAAACTTCTTTAGTCCTACAGTCTGGAAGGAGCTCTCACAGAGAGGGAGAGAAATGGAGGAAAGCTTCTTTAAAACTGACGTCTGAATGGATTTTGAATGCCATTCTAGTTCTGGAAAGTTTCCCAAACTGTGGCAAAATCACAGCCAGGTAATAACTGCATAAGATCCGGAGCACTCAGTAGCTGTGCAGGCTCGCCTGTATCCTGCTGAGCTGAGCAGCCACCTCTGAACACCATATAAATCCCCTTTCCAAGCCCTACTCTCTGAGCTGAAAACCTCTTACATTGTTGCTTGCTGTCTCACTTTTTAGTTAAATCAGCTTTTGCCACTCCTGGATTACACATACACATCCCCCACCACTGGCCCAATCCCAGTGCCTGCATGATGGATGCATGATCCATCCCTGGCATGATGGGTCCCAGACCCTCTGGTTGTTTTGTGGCCTGTGCAGCAACTTTCATGCTTGAAACAGTGCTTTGGCTGGGAAACGAGGTTATGTGGGAGGCTGTGGAGTTTGGAGACTGAAAGAAAAGATGTTCGGGTGGTAAAATGAAGCAGGAAAAACAGCTGTGAGACTTATCACTTACAGTGGTAAATCAAAGTCTGTACAGACTAGTTCCTTTGAATTGGACACTGCCATTACATCAACTAAGTTGTTCTCTTTTTGGCATTCACTTTTCTCTGAATAATGCTTTTCATCACTCTGGATGGTCCTATTTTGAGATCTTAAAGTCACTGGCTCCACCATTTTCACAGAGTTGTTTTTTCTCTACCCCACTGACCTGTTTTAAGGAGCAGCGAGGCATTGAATTATCTTTTTTCCCATGCAGAACCTTCCTCTGTAAAGTTGAGATGCTTCATTGTAAAATACCTCTTTGCTAAAAAAGTAAATGGGTGTACCATAGCCCAAGACAATTAGCATCACTTTGTGTCTGAGTGTTTTCAACTGAGGAATTAACTCGTGTGCCTCCTGGGATTTCTGTGATTTATGCTGCCACCTTGCTATTTGTCCTGTGTCAGAGTTCACTGATCATTTCAGAGCAAGGCAGGAGCTGGGCTATTTTGCTAGGCTTTCATTTGCCAGGGGCCTGAAGGCTTCTGCCTCATTCATTTTACTGAGAGCAGCTTTCTTCACTGCATGTATATCTCTTGTATTGTATTCTTATGTATTTCTGCCGTAGGACAGACATAACACTTAGTGCATACCAGGGCATTTGTAAAGGTTGCCTGGTTTTGTCAAGGCTATGAAATTCACCTGAATTCCAAGTGCTCAGTACAACTTCTTCCTTTGTTTTCACTGAAAGCACTGATTAAACATGTGTTTAGAGGCATTTTAAACTTCACGCAGTTAAGGTGAACCAGAGTTTCAGAGACTTGTCATTTGTACTAGACTGATTGCTTTGGAAATTGAAGAATTTTCTATGCTGATATGCTCTGGTAATCAATGATCAGCTTAGAAGATGGTATCTTGGGGGTTTGTAAGGATTATTGGACTGCCTACCCTGGAGCTCTAGCTATTGCATTGTGAAGATAATGAATGATTAATTGATCTCATACTTTGTACTTAACTTAATTGGTAGCAGCACTTTGGATGCACTGGCTGCTGTAGCAACTTAGAAGATATACTTGTTCTGAGTCAAAAATTAAAAAAAAAAATGAAGGGGTATAGGAGCAGAAATTGCCACCTCACTGGCCTACTTAATTGTTGTAGGCAAAATAATAGTAAAGGGAAAAGCTGGGGAAGGGGACTACAGCAGGAATTACCCTAGCTGGGAAGATGTAGAAACTTCCCCTGTCCTGAGAGAAGAGCTTGCATTGCATCCTTTTCTCTTACCTGAGGAGATAGGCTGACACCTATTTTTTTTCTTTCAGAAAAAAGCAGAACTGTGTTACATGCCTGAAGTTTCCCTCTCACACGATATCTATGTACCAGCCTCTGTCTAGAAGGAGGCTGCCCCTGGATCTCTCCTGGGTCTCTGCTCCTGTACAAATGAATTTATTGTAGTGAGCTGCAGCTACAAGGGCTTGTTCCTGCAGTTGTGTTATTTCCTCTTCCATGCATTCCTGCTCAGGTGTTCTGTGTCCTTGGTGGATTATTAAACCCTGAACTTCTATGTTTCAAGGGGTGAGCTACAGAAGTAAGGGCCTATTAAAAGCAGCAGTTGGCCACAGCAAGTCTGTGTTAGACATGAATTTAGTTCCTGTCATTCTTGCCTTTGTCTTTGTAACCAGTAAATCCCTATTTTCCATCCCTGTTTGTGTGGGTATGCAAAATAACTTGCCAGGTCTAAAGGGAGAACTGGCAGCTGTGCAGCTCTAATCTTGTGTGCAATGAGGGAGAGTAACAATCACATTTTGTCTGTCTGCCAGAAACCATCACACATTCATTTCACAAAGTGGAAGGAAAAAGCTCTGCAATTCCTTATATAAACCAGGGAACAAGCTGCAGAGTTACATTGTCTTCCTTCCTTCCTGATGGAACAAGAAGGGATCCTATAGTGACTCACATCAGAATTAGACACTGGAATAGATGTTTTACGGGTTGTTCACCTATCATCTGTCCAGGTGAAACTTCATCTTGGTAGAGATGGCAATAGTAATGGTTAGAATTGCTTCTCTCATGGAAATTTCTCACTAGTTTGGAAAAAAACTGAAGTAAAACTTGTATAATTGCACTTGAAAATGAAAACATGGACATTACATTGTGGATAAATGGTTTGCTGGGTGGAGCATGAAATTGCCAATACTTCTGCAACAGTATTTGTGGCCAGGACACTCCCTGGAGCAAAGAAATACAACTTTCAGCCAGATTTTGAAAAGGACATCTTTTTTGAAAAAGACATCTATCATCAGTGGCCCAGAGATGTGAAAGTCTGTCAGTGGGGAAAATAAGTCAGCTTTCTAATGTGCTGTTTCTGCTTCTACAACTTAGAAATAATTGCCAATATAAGAGTGGAAAAAGATGCAAATGAGTATGTTATGGTGTGAACAAATTGAGGTTATGGTAATCTTGATATGAAGAACCCATATATGTTAATAGTGATCAAATTAAATTTCTCATTAATAATCACCATAAGTAATATTGACTTCTACAGCACTTTTTACCCAGATGCTCAAAAATATTTTTGAATCTTTGAAACTCACAGCAAGACAAGGTGAGAAATTTTGTGTAGCAGAGGCAGTGATGGTGGAGGGGTGGAAATGAGATCTGGGGTCATAATGATTAAAAAAATTTCAGTGAACAAAGCTGAGTTGTCCTGAGAAGAACTAAAACTCCTTGACTTGATCTAATGCATGAAGCTACATGTTCAGTGGAACTCCTATTAAAAAACCTGCTCTGCTCTGGGTTACCTGCAGTTGGAGATCTGCAACAAAACTTAGTAGCTCTGTACACTGCCTGTGCTTCTAAGAAGCAACTTCCTCTTTATAATGACTTTGACGTATGAGATGCACTCAGAAGATAGCAAATACTGGATATTTCATAGCAATAATGTGTGAAAAATCTTTTAGGTTGGTTTTCTAATTTGTTTCTACTTCAATTAACTTTTTAAACTGCATGTCTTGTCTCATAAAATGATGAATGCTTTCCAATTTATTGAAACAGTAGTTCCATAAAAGAAAAATATGCTTCAGCAATTCTTTGTACTGATACATCATCATCAACCTTAGTAAAGAGTGGGAGAGAGATAGGGCTGGATTTGGCTCCATTGAAAACATTTGTAGATTTTATCTGGAACAGGTTTTATTAAAATTGTACCAAACTTTATACAGCCCAATATACGCTTCATTAAGGGAACATTACCTTACAATTATGATTAATTAGATTAAACTTATGAAGCTGTGTTATTTGTTCAAATCAAAAGGGTGGCAGGGAAGAATGATGGATGATGAAAGAGTGTGATAAATGAAGAAAGCAGCTGAACTAAATTGAATGTGTATTCATCCATTTTCACTTCATAACTAATGATAAATTGAGCATGTCACATTTAACAATACATGTCTGAGCTTAAGCACTGTCCCAGTCCCTGCAGCCTAATGTCTCTTGTCAGGTATCTGCATTCAGGGGATGTGCTATTTGGTTTGGAGAAATCTACACAGTTCATTATGTATCTGCCCCTAAAAATCACAAATGAAAGCTCCTGCCCTCCCTTGAAATGAAATTATAGAAGTCTCAATTAGGATAGAGCTGTCTAGGAGGCAGAATCTGACTGTGAAGTGTTAATTTGACTCGAAAAGCAAGTGATGTATTGAAAATTGTGTGTTGTTGACAAGAATATGTTTTGGGATAATTGCAAACTTAAACAAGTCTGTGAGGTCAGAGTCTAACTCACAGGCTCAGGCACTTTTGCAGCCATGTGAGAAATATGCCATTAAGCACCAACTGAAATGTCTGTATTTTGGGAGTTTGCTTGGGCAATGACTGTCTGCCTTGGGATGTGTTGCAGGCTTCTCAGCTTGCACCTCAGTTTTGATGGTTAGCCTTTCCAATGGCAATCAGCAGTTCTGCTTGTGTCCTTGGTTGTAAGAGATGTGAAGCAGAATGACAGGAATAGGTGCATACTGAGGGGAGGATCTTCATTTTGTCATCATCAAAACAAAAAAGGAAAACATTTTGTTCTGGGCTCTTTAGTCAACATTTCATACCAAAAATGAAGTTTTGGCTGGCTTTGTTGTTCCATTCCCAGTCCAAAATTATTCACACATTAGGCCTGACTTGAGTAATGATGGATTGAGCTACTGAACCACACCAGGGATGAATTTTGAGCATGAGATGTTTGGCATTTCCAGGAATAGTTCATCTGTGATGCCGTAGACCAGAGAGAGAGAGAGAGAAAAGGTTGTTGTATAGATTTAAGGATTAACAGGAAGCAACTGCAGAAGAGCTGAATGCATGAAATAATAGTTACGGTCCTCCAAAACTGAAATGGAGGGAAGTCCTGCATCTCCTAAGAACATTGGGCATAAAGGGATGTCCTGTAAACAGAAGAATAGGATTGGGTAGCTAATCATGGGCATAAGTTTCATGTTCAGGGATAGGGAGTAGGGAAGAGACAGTCTCTTGCATTTTTCAGGTTGCTTTAGATGCTGTGTAGCAGTATCAGAGAACCGTCTTGCTCTCTGTGCTGTTCCTCAAATTCTCCTTGTCCCTATCTTGTAATCAAGTCTCTTGACATGGAAACAGCACACCCTGTCCCTTGCTAGGAGCATTCTGTGGAGTTTCAATGATATTTTTGAGCTTCTAAGTCAGGAATGGACCAAACTTTGTTCTTGTACAGTACTGCCTGTAAGACTGTATATTAAATAGATTCTGGACAATTAAGGTAATTTAAGAAGGTTAGTGATATTTAACTTTGCCAGCCTCTCTAAGACAGGAGGAAAGGAGTTTGTGTGTAGAAGTTAAGGAAACAAAATAGACTATGAAATAAAGGGAAGAAAACAGTAATGCTTTCAAACAGTTTTAGTAATGACATCATTCCCCACTGGACTGATGCCACTGTTTTACCTGGCTGTAGTATGGTTCAGTCCTGGCTTCATGTGTCTGAGTGCTTTGTGCTTCTGTGTCAGACATCATACCTGGATGGGATGGATGTGAGGGAACTTCTGTGAAGTTGTCTCTGCTTTTTCTTTATCTCAGGAATGCTGTAAAATGTTTGTCTATTTGACTGAGGAGTACAATTGAGCATTTCTTGGTGTGTAGGGAAGTAATTTATTTACACCTGTAGCCACCATCTATAAAACCACAACCTGATTTCACTGAACTATTGAAGCTTTATCCTTTGAGAAGGCTATGATCCCACATGGCATAGCATTGGATCTAGCAGTGCCAATTCTCCAATCCTATTAGGAGTAGGATTCTAAGTGACAGAATTTGTAGTGAAATTTAGTCAGCACTTGAATTGTACACTTAGTGGCAAGAAAAGTCTAAGGAATGTAATGGAAATCTTGTGAAAACTAGCAATTTTATTTATCCCTCATGCCATGAAATTGCTTTGGTGGGGTGTTTATTTTTTTATGTAGCAGAGACTGAAAGAGCTAACTTTGTGCTTATCTCTGGATGTTACTAGTAATGCTTCTCAAGCAATGGTTTATCATTTATAGCCACAGTGATATTTCTGGATCTGAGCTGATTGATTGAGGTGGATTTTTTGAGAAATGGTCTATGCTGTGAAGATGGTTAGGACCCTATGACCTGGAGGTAAATGGACCATTTCAACTGCTTAGGCAATCTAAAGCTTCAGTCTCTCAATACCTGATTGTTATGGTGAAGCTAGATTTGGGTGAGAAAGGACAGTGTGAGGTGCTGGGCTTCTCTTTAGAATGTTCCCATAGGCTCTTTGGGAAGAGAACAATGCACTTGAAGCATCACCTTTAAGCATCGAACGAATGCAAACCCCTTCCCTCTGAGCTCTGCTTAAGCTGCTGCATTCTTTTGTGGAAAACAGAGAGTTGACTGAGTAAGGTGGGAAGGACTCTTTTGGAGAAAAACTGTAGATGGCTTAGCTCCTTCAAGGGGTTCACTCTTTCCACGTGCTCCAATTTTGGGAAGACCAGTTGGAGACTTCTTCAAAGGTGATGGCTCTGGGTCCTTTCTTAACTACAGATTTCTTCAATGCTAGCTCCTACAGAAGAGGCGCACTGGACTCCCTTCTTTATCTTTAAAAAGATATTTAGGCCACCCTTCCCCCATGGCTGAGTAGAAGGCTCAGAGGAGACAAGGGTGTAGGAATCATTAAAGTGAAATGTGAGTCATGTTCATTAAAGGCAAGCTAGCAGATTGTCTTATATTAGTGGCTGCGTAATGATTAGAGCTTCCTGTAATAATGATGATGGCGATTCTACTATATGAATTGAACATTCATTCTAAGTTAATTCACATCCTTTTAACTAATAAGTTATTTAAAAGAACAAGAAAAAAAAAGGAACCCTTTTTAGCTCATAATTTGAATAGACTGATCAGAAGAATGCTGAAAGAGCAACCCTTCCTCTGTTCCAGGGAGATTCAAACACTAACCTTCATCTCAGTTTTGTAGTTTTATTTATTTATTCATAATTCATTGCATCTCTGCTAAATACTAGGCCTCCCTCCCACTGGAGATTGTCTGTGTCTTCACTAGCAATATGTTCTGAGTCAAAATGGTGATAAATAACTTTATTTTGGTGTGAAATTATTTGAAGTAAACTTAATTTTTATTTTTCTTATTCTGAGACATGGCAGGGAGATGAATGATTTACTGTTTGCCTTTCAAAATCTCAATTTTTGAGCAAGAAATCATGGTCTACAAATATTTGTCATCAAGAAAAAATAAAAAGGGAAATAATTATTTATTGTATATAGGACTTAAAAAATCTGAATAACAAGATGAAAGTGAGGCAAAAGGTTCAGTTTCAATATTGAAGGAAAACTCTTATGGTGGCAGCCATGGCCTTGCAGTAATCTCTTGATATGGAGGATAAACTCTGGTTAAAGCTGTTTAAAGATAGCCTGGGAGATAGAATAGCATATATGTAGCATCCCAGCAGAGTGGAAAATGGATACAAGAAGGTAATTGGTCTTCTGTATTTGCAGCTTTGGTCATTCTGAGGATCTGAACCCACTTATAAGTTGAGGACTTGAGCAGCTGTGTTCCATTGATGTCAAATGTTGCCCATCTGCAAATTCAGCTGAACAAGTTGACACCTTTGAGTTAATAATGTGGGTTTTCTCATTGTTTTATTCATTACTTTTGCCTTGCAGTCAGAATAAGAACGTGCAAGACAAGTTTTGGCATGGCTAGGTATAAAGGCTGTGCAGAATGCCTCAGTGTTTTAGTTGTGCTGCTTAGAAGTAACAACTGAATTCTTACCATGATTTCTCCTCTGATCAAAGGATTACTTTTATTAAACTACTTTGTAGTTTAATATATATTGCCATATATTTTGAGATGAAGCTAGTCAAAATTTCAATAAAATAGTCAATTAGTATAATTTGGATGAGCCTGGAAAACATGCTCTAATGCCTTGGTACGTTCAAATGTGTTCACCTGAGTTCCAGCATTTAATGGCCTTTACAGCTTAGCTTGTGCAAAACTGCAAACATATACATTTGGAATTACTTGCCATAATTTACTCTTTGGGTTGTGCTTTTGATGTAGACACATAGTCAGATCTGCAAAGCACTCAAAGTTTTATTTGAGTTGTTGCAGGTATCTGCTTCCTTGTAAACAATTCATAATGAATATTTGGTTATTTGAGATATAACTCAAATTGGTTTGAAAAATGTGGCTCTTTGGATGCTTTGGTAACAGATTCTGGGGGAGAACAGCTGTGGCTGCTGCTGGGTCTGTCTGGGAGGGCCTGGGTGAAGGGAGCTGTCCAGTCATATTTTCTGTATGAGTCTTGCAGGGTGATCCTTCGTTTCTTTAGCTTTCCTTCAAATGAGAGCTTTTCTGCTTTCTGCTCCAGGACTACAAGAAAATCCTTATTGCAGTCAAAGTTGCTCTGGAATACCAGTACTGAATTCCAGCCCAAATCAGGCTTGGATAATTGTTTAATAAACATCAAGTTCTAACTACCTTAGTTAAACTATGCTGAAACACCGGCACCTTACATCTGATACTGCAGATGAACATTCCCACTTCAGGATACAACTAACTTGAAATTATCTCCAAAATATTGCCTTCCCCTCATCCATATCCAATGAACAATAAGTTGAAATTTCTCATAGGTATCACAGAATCATTTTGTTTGGAAAAGATCGCTTAAGTCATCAAGTCCAGCCTTTGATTACTACAATGTCAACTAGATCATGGCACTGAGTGCCACGTCCGGACTTTTCTAGAACACCTCCAGAGATGGTGACTCTACCACCTCTCTGGGCAGTCCATTCTTATGTTTAATAAGGCCTTTCTGTGATGAAATTCCTCCTGATGTCAAACCTGAACCTGCCCTGGTTATGGCACTGAACCTGGATTGAGATTATGTCTTTTTATTTGCCTAGTAGGGAGAAGGGGTTGACCCCCACCTTGCTACAACCTAATTTCAGGGAGTTGTAGAGAGTGATAGGATTTCCCCTCAGCCTCCTTTTCTTCAGTTTAAACATCCCCACCTCATTCAGGTGCTCCTCATAGGACTTGCGCTCCAGAACCTTGATTAAAGGTAGTAAGCAAACAAATGTTTTTTTGGAGTTTGAAAATACACTGCTAATCACTTGTGGGTTAATCTGGAAACAGAGGCCTTTGAAAGAAATATTTTTTTCCCTCTTAAAATAGCTTTTTTCAGCTGCTTATCAAAACCAGGTTGTCCTCAGACTCTGTCTTCTCTTTAGTTCTCCCTGAACAACATCTAACACACAGAACTAGTTCTGGTAAGGTGCCAACTTGGGTAGTTTCTGAATGTCTCTGATAATCTCAGTGGTTTTTATATGCTTGAGCATGGGTCTGGAAGACATCAAATATTACATGGTTAATAATATTGACCTGAAATATGCCAGACTTTTATGAATCTATTGGTGAGTAGTGGAGTCTAAATTCTGCTGGGTGAAATACAAAGGTCTGGCAGCTCACTGTGCAGTTTTATACTTACTGGTAGGCCTAACTGTTCTGATTTCAAGCCATGTTTCCTCCCTCAGAAGAGTTTATGTGCTTTCATCATCTTCACTGGTGACTTTCCAAACAGGGTTGTGTACCACGATATAAATATTGAAGGATCCTGGCTGTTCTAACCTAAAACATACGGGAAGTAGGATATGCAGCAAGGCCCACTCTGCATTGTCTAGTGCTTGCATGGAATTCAGCTGGATTTTAGCAAGTGCATCAATAGCCAGGATGATAATGGTCAAAAAAGATGTTCACAGGCAAGAATTACTGTTCTTTTGGCTTTATTTTTTTGCCAGAAAATATAATATTCTGATGAAGTTATGTGTTAGTTTGATATTAGTTAATATTAAAGAGGAAGAAAGGAAAGCATCTACGGAAATCGTTTTCCTGAGAGAGGCTCTTGGGAGCTTCAGAGAGAGCCAATAGCTGCCCAGTTCTGAGAACTGACAGCTTTGTAAGCCATTGGGAATCAGGATTCACCTCTGTGAATATCCCATTTTAAAGCCTGGGAAACTCCGAACTGCCTCTTTTCGGCTTCCGGCTTCTGAAGGTATCAAAGCTGGTGGGGGAGGAGGGGCCCGGCCTCATTCCAGCGCGGCCCGTGCAGCCGGGCCGGGCCGGGCCGGGCCGGGCCACCCCCCCACCCCCAGTGGCTCTTGGGTGGGATGGGAGGCCAGGGGGCCCTCCAGCCAGAGCGGGGTCCAGGCCCTGACTCCGGCCACCTCGGCCTCTGGCTGTGCTGAGCCGAAATTCCCCTGGGCTCTGGGCCGGGCCGGGTTAGGCCCGGCAGCTCCCAAGCAAGAATGGGAGGCCAGGACCCCCCCCTTCTCCCTCCCATTGCGGCTTTCTCCAGCAGCTGCCAGGCAGTGAGAGAGAAAAACCCAGCTTGGCTGCAGTCCAATCCATCACCGTGACTGCTTCAGCCACTGCCTGGCCTGGGTNGCACTTCCTTTAATTAATGAGAGAAAACAAGTATGAGGGGATGGAGTGTTCAGTGTGAACTTGACCAGAGGCAACAGATGACCAGAGGCAGCAGATCTTTGAAGAAGCGGTGGTGCTCTGAAGGGAGTGAAGAGAACTCTGTGTTTCAGGGAGCAGAGAAAAAAGACTTGTGTTTCTTGGAGATGAAGATGATTGTAGAAATTGGTGAAGACAGTCTTTTCCTTTGAACAGCTCATCCTTAAAAAATGACACCCCATAAGTTGACAATGACCCATTGACTCAATTGTAAAAATGGGAAGAATTTCACAACAGCAGTTTTTCTAAACTGAGCAGCTGCTGTTTTGTGAAAATGCAAAGCCATGAGAAGACTGTGTTCTTGTGGACATAGCTCCAGAGTGTTGAGAAAGAAAACTCCTCACCCTATGAGAATTGAAGAAAGATTATTGTAGAAGTGATAACTGATTTAAAAATCCCAGATCTTGTTTTTATGTTGTCAGGTGGGGAAAAAAAAAAGTGGGAAGGGGAGAAAAGTGTTCTGGAAGTTTCATTTTGATTTTTTTTCCTTTTTTTTTCCATTTCTTTTAGTTTTGTTAATAAAACTTTCCTTATAGTCTTAAGTTTAAGCCTGTTTTCCTTTCTCCTAAAATCATATCTTATAACAGAGAAATGAGTAAATATACTAGTGAGTTTAGCTAGTTCTAAACCCACAACAAGTTATAATTTAATTAACTTCATCTTAACAGTATCCAAAACTGTCTTTGCAGCAATCAGTCATGCTCTGTCATCTGTCTACACTGATGTTATCATTGCTCTTGTTTGCTGTAATTGTCCTGTGCAGACTTTGAAAATTGTATCTGGCTTTAATATGAAATTCATTAAGATCTCAGCTTTTGAGCAACTATCAAAACAGCTTTTTATACTTCAACCTAAACATTCATGTATTTACATTTGGCTTTGTGGAGAATCACTGGGAAAAAGAAGAGTTTCTCCTCCCTCTCTTCTTACTTTCCTCCTTCAACTGCCTTTCCCAATGCTCTCCTTTACTTTCTACTCCCTTTCATAACCTCAGCTAGATACATATTAGCTCTTTGTGTGTTTCAATAACAGTGCTCTGGCTTCCACGAAAGTGCCTTTTAATGTAGGAGATGTACTTCAGCCATAACACCAGGGTCACTTTCTGAGTAACATTTTATGGGATTGATTAAACTTTAACACCATAACTGTTGACTTTATAGGCCAAGGAAGAGACACCGAGTGCTAAGCTCTGGATAATTTGTACTTCAAAATTTTTAAAAATCGGATAAAGTTTAATGTGTTTGATTAAGCAATTCTTTTTTTTTCTACACCGTGTTCTATTTTAAAAGACCCACAACATTTAAGATAAAGTCGTTAACACTAATGAAGTAAAGTTATAGCAAATAACCATATACATGTAGAAAAAGTTATTTAGCTCCATGGGAAGAATATTACAAGATTTAATTTGCTCTTTCCTTGGCTCCAAATGTGAACACTTCATGTTTTTTGTTGTTGCTAGAAAGTGAATGAATGGCTGCTCTTGGCTGAGCATGCCAGCTCTGCAACATTGGATGTTGCAGGAACATGTTGTTCCTTCTCACTACAAGTTCTCCCTTTGCAGTGATTTTGACAGGACAGAAAACAATAGTGGTTTGCTAAATAAACAAAAATCCCTCAGTTCTCCTTAAATCTCTTCTTTCAGTTTGTGCAGTGGTTGGTGCTGAGCAATTGCTGGACAGTGGTGACTCTCAATGTCTTCCAAGAAGGAAGAGGAGTACAAAGGAGTGCTTGATGGATAATGTGACTGCAGGTACAGTTCCAAGGCTGGTTTTGTTACCACACAATTTTAGGCAGGCCATCTGTAATCCCCTCATCATGTCACCTGCTCAGTGGCTATCAGAGCACTTATCTGCCAAGGTTTCCCTGTTCTTTTCTGCCTGTGGGAAACTCCTCTGGCTGGAGCTGACACACTGCTCCTAACTACTGTTTGCAATTAATGGTATGTTTTCCCATCCAAAGGGAAGAACTGTTGTACTTTCTTGTGGAGCCTGAAGATTTAAATCTATTGAATGTTTGACCTTGGATGGGAGCACACAGAAGTTCAGTTTCACTCTAGCTGAGCAACTTGGATGCAGATTCCCTACAGGCCCTTGGGGACATGCCCAGGCTGCAGTTTATGGGGCTGGGCCTTCCCTGCACATTTTTACCTGTTAGAGCAAACTAGTGCAGGGATGTTGGATAATGCTCTGTTATGAGCATGAACTTCAGCTGGGATTTCTGGACCTCAGATAATAAATGATAGCTAAGAGCTCATCACAAATCCCTGAAAGTATTCAATCTGTGTTATGGTGAAACCAAATCATTTTCAAGGTGACAGAGACCTCCCCAGTGAGAAAGGATGGCTTGGTGTGGCCAGTGAGTGCAGTTATGGCCTGGCATCAGCAGATTTCCTGATGAACTCACAGTAAGATTGCTATTTTAGAAAATCAATTGCATGGTTAATTGTCTTGTCCTAACATTTCTTGGGAAAGGTAACTGTGCAGCTTAAAAAAAAGCCAAAATTTAAAAGCCTTGTGGCTTACTATTTCAGCTGAAACATTTTTAAATTGAAAGCCAAGTCACACTTGTAATGCTAACTTTCATAAAAGGGTTCACATATTTGAACACCTATTGGGACTCAAAGGAGTCATATGGTGGGTTCTGTCTCTCCTCTGAATGGAGAAGACATTTTGCCTCCTGGGAAGGCAAAGACACCTAGAACTGCTGGGAAAAGCTGGAGAGCTCAAGGTGGGTTATTGCCAAGGAAGGAAGGCAGGTCTCCATGTGCCCCTTACATCTTGCTCTTCTGTCTGGGCTGTGGCCAATAGCACTGACCAATATCTGTTTAAGTGCCCCTCTTTGGAGATGGGTGGTGTCAGGAAGGGGCAGGGATAACACTGAGTTAAGGGCAGCTCTCTAGAGCTGCTTGAAACTGCTAATTGATCAAAAGCAATTACAAAAACAATTGAAAAAAAATCACAAAAACAATTACACTGTTGAGGAGGATTGGATATTACAAGTGATGCATAAGAGGAAGAGGCAGTCTCTGAAATATTAATTGCTGGAAACTGGGAATAATATTCAGGAGAACAAATGCTTTGCTTTGTTCTTAGCAAGTTCCTGGGGAGTCTGCCACTTGTGGCTGGCAGAGATAGGTCCAGCACTAAATCATTCTTGATTCTGTTCTTAATGCTCAAGAAACCCAATTCTTACCTTAAAACTAAAATGGCTTGCTATAAGCATTTAGGCAGCTCCAAAGCACACAAAACAAAGATTGTTGCTTTTTTCCTGTGGATAGGCTGAATCTAGGAAAGTTCAGATTGCTTGTGGAAACTGAGAGGGGCCTTGGTCAGATGTCTTTTCCTTTCCACACTGATGAGTCAACTGGTATTTTCTCCTTAAGTCAAGAGTATTTCTTATATGATTCCTCACTAGGCTGTTACCTTCTCTCTCACAATCCATACAAGGTTTGTTACTTGCAATTCCCCTTCAGTATTTTCTTTGTTCTTGAGTCTCATGTCCTTCAGCATGTGCTACTTTCACTGATCGCTGAAGTTGCAAGAGGATCTGGCAGGCACTGTTGCTGTTTTCCAATCTTGCCAACTGTAATATTTCTTCCAGGCAAGGTCCCTCATAATTCAAGAGAGTTCAGTCAGGACCCAGGAGCTGAACCTGTCCTTTACAATGAATCTTGAGTGCAATTGAAAGAATTTATGTAAACCATCAAAATTATTTTGTTGTTTCCCATATTGGGGGTAGGTCTGACAGCATAGTTAAGTTTTTTCTGTTCTGCAGCAAACAGTAAAAAGTGTAGGATGCATTGAAGATCAGCCTAGGCCTCCTTCATCCTAGATGAAGGACCCTTGAGTCAATCCCCCTACGGCACAGGAAACAGAAGAATGGAGCTAAACGCAAGCATGGGACAATTTGTCACAAACCTGTTTCTTCTTCATTGGAGTCTCTCACCACCACTAAGCTGCTGACAGCCCTACCTCTCCCTAAGGGAGTTTAATTTTCCTTTTAGACCATATTTAATTCCATTCTCAGACAAAAACAATAGTTTGGGAGTGTGTTTGACTTTTTTAGAGACTTTTAGGAAAGAGAAAGATGTATCTTTCTTATAACAAGCTGTACTTTCAGAATTAGGTAGTGTAAAAAAAGTTCATCTACCTGCTGTAGTGTTTTATTGAAATTCAAGCTGTTCCAGACTTGGTAGATTATATTTTGATATAATTTAATTTTTTGAAGGATTTGAGATATGACTCCTGGTCCAAACCTGATTTTGCTTTGGGTACTCATGTTGTAATCAGGTACATCATAAGAGAGAGAAACAGGAAACACAGAGTATTTGAACCCTCAGGGAGAGCTTGTCTCCACAGAAACACTATGGGGAAAAACCCCAATTGAGTGGTTAAGGGTACAATGCTAAAACTAATCGGTTAAGTCAGTTTCTAAACAAAAAGATAAAAAAGATAAAATTTGCAATGTGTATGCTTCAGTCTGCCTGGAACCAAATCTGCTCTGGTGGGGAAGTGATGCCTTAAGAAGGCTGGAGGCTAGACAGAGTTAAGAATAAAGTAGATATTTATTGAAAGGCCTTAAAGGATACACCTTGGACAGTACAAGAGCCTGGCCATGGCTACACTCAAGATGGACTTAAAAATGTTCACAGAAGGGATGATGAGTCATGAGATCTCACATTTTTATAAGTTTTGGTCCATCTGCATATCAGGGTTGATTGTCCAATTACAGTTTCAGTTTATGAAGTTCCATCCTTCTTGTCTTTTTTCTTCAGTCCTCCATTGTTCTCACATTTTTATCTGAAACTTGTAACAATTGTCCTTAGCATCAAGCTAGGAAAGTAATTGTTTTGTCTACTTTGTGAAGAGAGCTCACTTACACTTAATATGAAGTTCAAAACTACACACCTCGGCAGCACAGAATATGAAAAATATGAAAGCTAAAACTTAAGGCATCATTTCCCCCCTTGGTGCATTGGCCAGGAAGACATCAGAAGCACTTCTTTCAGTGCTGTGTTTCAACTAGTATATTACTGCCTATATACCTTTGTAAAAAGTCTGTCCTTAAATGTTATCTTTTAATTCTCATCCCAAAATACTTTTGATATGCAGATTGGTAAATTAATATGCTTTAGAAATGGAGTCAGCACAATTTTGCTGAAAATTTCAATAGACATATTGAAATGTCAGTGAATTTCAATTCTATTGAAAATTTAGCTCTCAGAGACTTTGAAAGGTTTTCTGTACGTAATATCCTACTGTAAACACAGTTCCTTTTACCCTAAAAGAAGAAACTCAGAAATGGGAATTAGACCCACTGCAGCTTACCACTGCCTTTGGGCTATGGAGCCTGTATAGTCTAAGTCCAGCTCCAAAAGGTGCAGATGTGGTTAGCTCTTTGTTTCAGTCACCTCTTTACCAAGTAAAAATGATTTTTATCCATGTAAGCATCTAAATAGCCTCTTTGCTCAGGTGAGAGGCACCACAGTTCCTGAACAGTCCTTGACTTGTCAGGGATTCCAGAGCAAGGTGCTACCTCAACAATCTGATGTAGTGGCACATAAGCAGCACAGAGTAAAGTGTTAAACTCACACAGTAAGTTTTTGCACACTTATCTCCCTTGAGCACCTTGCCAAAGCAGACATTAATCAGCTTTACTTTAGGAGTTAGAATAGAAACTTGCTTATAAATTATGACCATTACATTTTCGGCTTAAATTTCCCTACTCTTAAGCTAATGTTTTAAAAGACCAACCTTACCACTCTGGCAGATGCCACGTCTTGCCTCTATATCCATTTGGCACTGTCTCTCTCTCCTTTTTTTTTTTTTAAGCTTAAGAATTACATTATCTCTGTGAAATAACTTTCCTTCTTTAGTTGTTCAGTTTGATTCAAGGATTTTTGATTAAGCGTTATGGGGTTATGAATAAATAAGAACCAGCAGCCCAATAATTGGTATATCATTACTCCCTAGTAGCACATTTAATCCTCAGCTCCACTGCACCACGTAACCTTTTCTTTCTATCCTCCTCCTCAATTCTACTCACAAAAAAAAAAAAGAGGGAGGGGAGAAAAAGCCATGTCACTGTAAGCTTAGCAAGTTACCATTAAAATGAATACTTTTTAATTTCTCTGGATGAGATGGAGCCCTGTGCTCTGGGACAATGCTGATGGATGACATTTTAATGCAGCTGAAATGTTATTTTTACTGAACCAGGGAAAACTATAAATTTTGCTTCATTGCCACTGATGGCTCTATGCATAAAACTATGGTGGCACCCATTGCCCATGAATAATCACCTCAGCATGGCAGATGTTACTTCGCAGGGAAAGCAATTCTTATGCTGAAGAATTGCAGAGAGATTAATTGTCTACAGCTGTTTCATGGCCCACAGCAATCTTGATACATTTATGATAAGTTTAAGAGCTCACTAGAGGCAGGTCCTATTCCCTGTTGTGAGAGAGGGAGGAGGGGGAGCTGAATGACTTTATTTTGACACCTGGATCCATAGAATCTGTCAGCTCCATTACAGCCGTCATAGGAAGCCAGCTGTTGGCAGGTTTGGGATGATTGTGAGTGGGCTAAGATGCAGAAATTATCTAGACATAGAAAAAGAAAAAGAGACTGAGAAGAATTATTCAAATTTGTGCAAATGAATTACTTCCATTTTTCCTCCCTCTGCCAAGTGGAAATTGAACGTAACCCGCTCTGACCTTTCTCTATTAAGTGCTGAAAATTGCAGTAAATGCATAGTTCTGAGTGCCCTAATGAGACAAAGCCCTAGCAATGCCTCATTAATAAGGAAAGTTTGACCTGGCTGGTCAGCCCTTCATTCGATATTGAAAAGAAATAGGAAAAAAGAAGAGATGACCTGCTGTAAATTTTGAACAATACTTTTGATTTAGTTTGTATATACTCCTAAGCAGACACTTCACAACCATTTTTTTCCTTCCATTTTTACTATACCGGTCAAGAAGAGGTATTTACTTACCGGGTTGCTCTGTGAATTCATATGGACAGTGGTGATTTCTGACTGGAGCACACACAGCTTTTTCAAATGTGGTTTTAGTATCCTCATATTGATGAAAGAATGTTGATACCCTCCTTTTGATGCAGGTTTTTTTCCTTTTTCCCTCAGCCTGTGTCCATTACCACTGAATCTGAGTGCCAGTGTGTATTCTGCCATTAATTGGAAAGAATAGGCCAGGAAATCTCATTCTATCCTTAAATACTGCTGCTGGAACAGGAAGTGCTTCTGAGAAGGTGATAGGAGATGTTTGCTCCCCACGCTGACAGAGTAGCTCTCAGATTCTGGTCCCTGTACTGTCCCAGCTGAGAGACAATCTAAAGCGCTCAACACTTTATTCACTGATAAATGCCAATAATTCAGTCTAAAGATATTTATTAGAAAATCCCAAATCTGTGAATGCATGCATATTAAGGAGAAAAAATAATGAACAAAGCTAAAAATTGGGAGAGAAATATGGAAGTCAATTAATAGATATATGGAAGATGAATGGTTATAATCTGTGGTTCTCTATGGTCAATCTCACTTTTAGAAATCATAAGGGGTCAAATATTGCAAGCCCTAACAAAGTATGCTTCCCTATTTAATGACTTGTACATGATACACCTCGGAGTTTTTCATAGTAACATAGTCTAGCTTGATTTCTGTTTATGTTCTTTGCATTTGTATATAGCTGTGTTGTTATACATTGACATAATTTTAGTTATATAGACATTCTTTTTATTATTAGTTGTAATAATCATATCTATAGTAGTATTAATTTAAACAATATTTTTGGAATTAATATATTTATCCATATTTATGTTTTGTACTTGTTTCTTATGTTCTGTGTTCACTATTTTAAACATCCGAAGGCATGCATTCAAGAAATTTAAATAAGGAGTGAGGCTTAAATGCTTTCTCTGCATGCTAAAACTTACTACAAATTGAAAATGAATAGGTAAAAAGTTGAAATTTGATCAGAAATGGTTAATAAAACAAAATAATGTCGCTCAATTTGCTTGGGTAAGTTAAAGAATAAGTCGACCAGCTTTGTTAGACGTTTATAGTTCCTTCAGAAATTGCATTCCCTGGGATTTGTGGGTGGCAGGGGAAGTGCAGAAGCATGCCTTTAGTGGTAACAAAAAAGAGGCAGGTGGAGGCTCTGTGGGGCCCACAGTGCCATTCTTAGATCAGGTGTTGGAAGATAACAAAACATTGGAAACTGAGATCAATTTTTTTTGTGGAGGAACCTCTTGGAGTGAAACATGCTGCCACACAGAAAAGAGGATGAGTATGTGCTTTGCACACACATCAAATATTGAAACGCCAACTAAAGAAGTCTTTTCCACCCAGTTCTGAAATGACAGCTTTAGGGGTTGAGGGATGTCAGGTCTTTGTTAATAGTCCTGTTTTCTACATAAGAGCAACAACTGCTCCTGCCATATCCCTGTTTGGGACATGATGGGACATCCAGGCAGCTCATGAGGCAGTGTTCATCTGGCAGTGTACAATTAAGATAGTGGGGTGTGTTTTCCAGCTTGATTGGATAATTGTTATTCCTGCCCACAGAGGCAGATATTTTTCGATTACACAGTCCAGTACAGTGTGACTGTAGTGGATGTTAATATTGCAGGTTTCAAACCAGAAACAGCATTCAGAAAACTTTGTGGTCCCTGGGATTATAAGTTGTCTTCAGACCTAGAATAGCATCTATATAATCACAGGTTTTTAAGCAATAGTCCTAGTGGTGAAGAAAATTTAGAGGGGGTCACAGCAATCACCAACCTAAAATGTCTGGGAATCTTTCTGGTGAAGACACATCAATGTCTGCTGAAGCCCCATAAAGGGATTTCTATAAAGAAATCTAGACAGGTGCTGCATACAGTAAGATTCTGTGCAATGAAAGGTATGAGAATATGGAATAAGGGAATTTTTATTGGATGGAAGAATCACCTTTTGGCATGGCTTATATTTCTAACTTTGTCATTGCTCTCAAATTTTACTGTCAGACCTAGAATAAAAGCTTAGTAGCAAAACACGGATCTCTGAGAGAAGAATCATAAACAACAAGCATTAAAAATATCAGCATGAGAGTTCCCCTGCATCGGCATGTGTAATATAAAGAGTGTAAGTGCTACATAGAGAGCAGCACTCATCCCTAGCTTGCTAAGAGTAATGGCTTTTTAAAATTTCTTTCACTATTTTTTTATTTCTTTCACAGTTATACCTGTGAACAGGTAAGATTTTCTCAATATATTCATAATTCAAAATTATTCATTAAAATTCTGCAGATGTATCTTAAAATCAGTATTTTTTGGCAGTGGGCTCTGACAGACTTTAAATACACCTAAGTCAAGATAAGAAGGATAACTTATCCAAATAAGTTAACTCCTTATCACACCTCTGCTTGGATGGCTGTAAAGTTTTGAATCAAATTCCCACAATGAATATTTATACTTAAGATCTAAAATGCTCATTTTACGTTAATATTTTTCAACATGAAGTTAAAATTTACTGTTTATGCAAACATTCCTCCAGAAGGAGTAATTTGTTTGAACATCGTGAATGTATCTCAAAGAAGGTTGCCAGCTGGAATAATTCTGAATAAAAATTCTTATGTATTTACCCATAGGTTGTATAATATCCACTTTCTTCTCATAAAAGGTGCTATTTGATCCTAATGAATAAGGTTAATCTGTTGTCAAATTTTCCATTCATCAGAATCAGGTTTTTCAGCACAGCTCAAGAATTGCAAATACTTAGTAAAATATTAATTATCTAAGAAATCTTTCTAAAATGAAGAAACAAGTCTTTTTATTTATTTGGGTGAGAAATACAATAGTATTTATTCAGACAAGCAGAAAAAATACAAAAGCAGCTAAAATGGTCTTTTGTAGGAGCTGTCACTAAACTAAAATATTACATAATTTCAACTAGATTTTTTTTTCTGCTATAATTAACTTTGTCTTTTGACAAGTCCTTCTGAGGCATATATTAATTAAATATGGGATAATGAATAGAGACAACTAGATCACTAGGGTATAAATCAATTGAGAGGTTCTGATGATACCATAAACCACAAGAATGGAGTATGTGCAGTTAATAATAACATCAAAAGACTGTGATTGATTTGGAACTTAGTGATCCTTCCACATTCATTATTATTTTATATAAAGAATAAAAATAAGTGGTGTTTTATGTAAAGACAAGCTAATTTTTCTCCCCCGGGTTCTTTGATAATGGAGAGATTGTCATTGTTCACAGATAAAGAAAAAGGCTGTGCTTATTATGTGGAGAGGGATGGCAAAAGATCCTTTTGTGGTCTCAGAGGAAGCCCTGGAACTAAGAACAGTTTTGTTGTAATTATTTATACACCTTCTGTGGAGAATTCAGGGCAAAGTTTTCTGGTGGTTTAAAATGCTTCTGCTACTTGCAATCCACTGAATTTTTACTAATTGATATATATAAATATATTTTTATATTGTATTTTATTTTATTTTACCTTCAGGTTGTGCCCATTTGCCAGATTCCATTTTATGGAGTCTAAGACTTTTTTGTGTAAGTGATTTGAGATTTTTATTTTTTCCAGAAAAATAAAAGCATATGCTTAGATGTTTAAATGCTAATAACCTGTACATATTAATGCTAACAGTAAGGTCAAAGAAGTGGATTTTCCCTGCAGTTGTGCCTCTTACCGATCCAGTAAATCTGGATCAAAATGTGGTCTCTGTGGTATGACTATAGGTTTTTTAGAAAACGGTATGGTGATAAATACGTGTGTCTATACAAACATGCATGTACATATATATAGAAATTAATATTAGTAAAATTGTATTTGATGAGTGCTTCAAAACCCCTCTGAGTTGTGCCACATATACTCCTTACATATTCAGTGTTTTACATTTACGAGGTGTGGGGAGATGACGTGAGGGAACAAGGGATGTTTTGGTTCCTAGTTCTGCATGTTCAATGAGAGAAGTCTTCAGGCAGAAAGATGAGCTTATGCTCCTTTTAGTTATGCTGTGACGCTATCAGAAGTGCATATGGGAAGAGTTGTAGCAGATAAAGAGGGCACTGTCTCATCAGTCTTGTTACTGTCCCTTGATAAACCTTTCAAATGTGATCAGGTGTCTATGGGCTATGAGACACTTTATAAAACAAAGAACGGGAGGGTGGCTCTGTAGCTGCATACCAGACACAGTGGTGGAATTTGATTTTGGCTTTTTGATCAGAGAGCATTTAGAGTCAAGTCTGACTTTGGCAGTTAATCCAGCTATCATTGCCAACTATTAATAAATGCATTAACTTAGTCTCTGTCCCCTCCTGCCCAGCTCTGTCCACAGGCTGGTCTGCAGAGCTTTCTGGCAGCTCTAGCAGTCCTTTGCTGGTGATTTTTGAAGCCATAGAGGCTGAAAGGAAAGGCCCTGTAATCCTGGAGGGCAAGTGAGCCCTGAAAATTGTTGGCTATGCAGCTTGGTGCTTACTGCTCCTCTAACCTCATTTAGATAAGTATGAATGTGTTGTGTTTATGTGCATAAGGTTAGAGCCAGGGTTTTGAGGAGAGGCTTGGGACACTGGAAGGAAAACTGGCATGGTGAAGGTATGAGATAGTAGATCCAATCCCTCATGGAAATCCGAGGCTAAGAGATAGGCACTGCCTGCTCCAGCACCACTTCATCCACACAGGCCGACTGAGGAGGTGAATCCCAACACAGGTTATAAGGGCCAGAAAGGTGTTTCCAAGGCTGGAAATGCCTAGGAAGTAAAGGCATATCAAATATGTGGCACTGTTTATTGAGCAACATAAAAGGAAAATCAAAGACTCAAGGGACATTTTGGTTTATCTTGGCTGCCTCGCACTCTAGCTACATTTTAAAACCAAGTTCATTTATATTTACATTGCAGTTATATTTGCTTGCACACACAGATCAACAAAACTAGTTGCTTCAGGACCTTATCATTCATTGTAGTCTTCTCTGAGTCCTAAAAGAAACCTGCAGATAATTTGGGCTCAAAGTAATTTTGTAACAGCTTAAGCTGGCTTCCAAACACTTGGGCAATGACAACCATGTGTGATTGCTGAAAGTGTCTGTTCATCTAAAATGTAAATTTGCTGCTAGGGGCACTGCATACAAGTAAATCACATTTTAAACACCAAATCCATTTTATTTGCTGAGACTTTGGGCACATTTTAATACTGCAAAGCTAGCATTTTAAGTGTATTTTTGTGAGGCCTCTAGAGCGTTGTCACAGATAGGCACCATATAAATAACATTTATTGTTATTATCATTGTATGTCGTATTCACTCTGTTTTGCTACCATTAATAAACCATTCAGGCAATGCTGTTGTGATGTATAATATTAGCAGCATCCTCCTCTGGGAGACATATAACTGGATACTTAATATTCTAGCTGTTTCCTGGGCAATCTCTCAACAGGCACGGACACTAAAGTGTGTTCAAAGTTCAGTATAAAAAAATGGGCTGGCTGTGCAAAGATCACAGCATCTTACAACATGCCTCACAGTAACTCACACCCTGGCCCTTGCTGTCAAAATTCTGCAACACTAGATAACAATAAATTAGGAAAATTGCCTGTGATTTGGGGAATGCTTTGTTGCCCCTTTTAAATTTGTCATTTCTAAAAGAAAAAAAAAAAAGATGCATTCACTGGATTCATATGCCTTTGTATCAGCCTTGCAGACAAAGCTGTTGCCCTGCAGCACTCTTGTGGGGCTGCCTAAATTACAGAAAGCACTGGTGCTAAGGAAAAGTAAACTGTGAAACCCAGGGCTGTTTCAGGGCTGTATTAATCTGCACTGAGGACTGGAGACTTATGAAATTCCTCCTTTAGTGGCTTGCAAAGTAAAATTGCTGTGACCTTTTCTCTTAATAAATAGTGGGCAAAACCCAACCATGCTTAAAATTGCACTCTTAAAAACACAAAAACAAACAATGTTTTGATGATGTGAATATGGAAGAGAAAAATATGTATATTGTGAAAGCACTGGTGCATTAGCAGGTGCTTTTTCCAGCCAGGGAGGAACGATGATGGGGAGGGGCAACCTCCCTGCTGCAAGGCCTTCTCACCGCTTAGCCACTCAAATGCTTCATCAGCTCACAAGGCAAAAGATACCAATTGGCAAATGCCTCTGAAGAGCACTGCTGGCCAGGTGTGACTTGGGCTGACATAGGATGCTGTCTTTTAGCAGTGCTGCCTCTGTTTGTGATTTATTCACTGTGGGAATACACAAGACAGAGAGTG
>VWYI01046548.1:0-47417 GCA_013399455.1 Anthoscopus minutus | reverse complement strand
TGTTTCTTTTCGGTTTTATTTTACTGAGGGGGAAAAATCCCCCAAGTTTAAATTACTGAAATAAATATCAAATGACTCAAGCAGCAGTTCATCAAGTTCACACCACTACATGTCAGAGCAAGCTATGGATTTGGAAAGCATGAACCATGAGAACAATTGCTACATAGATCCAGCGAAAACTCTAGTCCCTAAAGAATTGCACAGCTGTTTTAGGCAGTTTACATCTATCTTCCCTGGGTGCATGCTTTGATCATTTTCCCACAATGACATTTATTTCAGATTTTGTGATCTCTTAATTCTTTGTTGCCTCACTCCTTGAATGCCTAGTTTCTTCTTGTGCCCTATGCAAAGTGAATCTGGGGAGGTTGTAAAAAGCCACTGAATTGAAACAGCTCTATTACCCATGGGACATTCACTTTGTATGGAAGTGCACAACTCTCTGTAGTTCTAGGAGGCAAAAAAATAGTGGGTCTTGTTGGGTGGTTTCCTACTCTACCCCTCCCATGCCCTTTTAAAAAATAAATTCTTAATATGGTTCATGGCCCAGCCTCACGAATAGCTTTACTGCTAAAACCCAGGCAGCAGCATGGGAAAGCTGTAGCCTTAGCAGTTAAAGGAATCTGCTGAGTTACACAAAACTTCTTTTTAAGCTACAAGGAATAAAAAGATAACTATCCTGACTTCAGCATGAGTATGTTCTCTAGGCTCAGTTTCATAGATGGTATATATTATGTGGGCAAGAACTAAAAAAAATCCCCCATTCACAAAAGGAGTTCCTTGCCATGGGAGAAGCGCAATTTCTCTGTACATAAGTTCAATTTTTATGAGGCTACATGCAACTCTCATTTCAGTATCTTATATCGGTATCAGTCTGAGAGAAAGTTAAGGATAACCCAATGAAGGTGTGAAGGGAAAGATGCTTGGTGATGTTTATTCTGTGTTGGCAGTGGGCAAGGCCCCCTTGGCAAAGCAAGGAGATATAAGGTCATGGATTTTACCTGATTTTCGCAGGTAATCAGTTACCAGCCCAGCTGACAGGAGGTAACTCATTTTCCCATGAAATACACCTCAGTTGACACACCCCAGTGCCTCATATCACCAAGCTCACACCTTGCTTATGCTCAAGTCTCTCCAGTTATCCTTGTACCTATTACCCTGACACTCCTGTCTCTCATGGTTCACTCCAATTAAGCATAGCTAGAGGGGAAAGAGTACATGGGGGTTGAGGGGATGATGTTCCCAGACCCTTGTAAAGCAATAATTCAATAGTCTGATAATCTGTCATGTGAGAGAACCAGGTTCAGCTCCTTCTCCATCAAGAATTGTGAGACTGCACCCACCCTAATAGAAGGAAATGTCCAGCCTGGACCAGAAAGTTGCAGGCATGTCCCTCACTCCTCTTTGCTGAAGAGGGTTAGAGGCGAATCATACACATGAAGTAATTATTACAATTATTAACAAAAATTACCAAATACTTCTGAATCCATAAGTGCTGCCGTTCTTAAAAACAAATACACAACTCTTGGCCTCACAATGAAATAACATAAGGATACCTGATGTAACTGGAGGAGTGGCCTCCCACACATGTACTTGTTCAGCAAGGAAGGGCTTGGATAGCTGCTTTGAAGCTTGGCGTGAAGCTAAGGGGAGCAGTTATCACTAACTACTGCATGTGTTCCTTTCTCATTTTCTTTAAATCCATTTTATAAAATATTTCATCTTGTAAGCTGCTGCTCTAGTGAGCTGCAGCAAGGTTTTTGTGGATGCGTGCTGTGCTTTGAATACAGAGTAAGCGGCGAGGTTGCTCTGTCAGTGTTTGCCTTGTGTGAAGCAGCTCTTACTGCATTTTCAGAGTTTGAATCTACTGTTTTCAAAAGCTTAATAACTATGTTAACAAGTGTTTTCTGTTTTGTTTTTATATAAGAAGAGATGGGCACCATTAAGAAAGCAGTATGTAGTGTCCTAAATAGGAACCTCTGAACTATACAAAGTTTAGTCTAACTATTCAGTTTAACTTGCTCTCCATTGTAGGCTCTGTGAGGAACACTATTCATCAGCAGCAGTCTCATTTAACACTCTGAATATATATTAAATTATCCCTGCAGCTTGACTGGAAGAAGAGGCCTTTTAAAAACTGCACTAACACACTAAGATACTCAATAAACACATATATGTTTTGACAATTGTAGAGAGGTATGATTTTATTTCAAAACTAGCCATCCTGGGGTTTTTTTCCCTCTCAAAAGTACAAGGATGTTTGGCAGCAATTATTAAAATCATAGAGCCTCAAGGCACAGTAAAACACCTCTGTTCTTCTTAAAATCCATTCTAGAACAAACCCCATCCTCATCAACAGTATGGATAGGTGAAGAATAGCTCAGAAGCAAGGGACAGGAACAACGCCTTTCAGCAGGATTTAAACCTCACACTAAACACCTGAAAGCCCCACCAGTGTTAAAAATCCCTCTGAGAACAAAGCAATACAGGCAGTAGAGCAGAGGACACTTTACAAATGACCAAAATAGGCAGCTCCACTACAGTGGAAGGCTGAGTACAGTCAGTTTCTCAGATGGATCCCAGCTCACAGACAACCTGGAAGTCCTGAAACAATGCCTGCAGATATGTGCAGAGAAGGACAAGTATGTTTGCAGGATGTTTCCTGCCCGAGATGCTCCTTAGAAAGAGATGCAGGGTTCCTTGCCTGCCCAGGCAAAAGAGACATGGAACTTAGACATGTGGATCCTGGGAATCCACAAACACCGTATTCTAAAGCACCAGAGGATGAACCCATTGTGTGCAGAAGAATAAATTAATTAGGGTGACAACCCCTCTGCTGCATTCCCATCTCCTCACAGACTATTGTGGATATTCATGTGTAGGGCAGAGTGCTGGGGCAGGAATGGTAGCAGAGACATAAAATACACAAACCTGGAAGCATTTGTAAATGGTGCAAGTACAGGGAGAAACCGTGGTGTGTGAAGGGTATTGCTTGATCCTCAAACACCACTGACTTACTGTCTGGAATTTATCCCCAGTGAAGCCATCTCTGGCAACATGCAATGCTACAACAAGATGAGATGCAGAAGAAAATGCTGTCTTTTAGGGAATGTTTTTCAAAGCGATTGAGAAAGAAATTGTAGTTCACAGACAAATTGCTCAGTCTATTTGGTGAGAATGTGACATGGAGTGGTTTAGCTGAATTAGGGCAGTGGGGTTTGCCCTTCAGGGCTGATCTGAAAAATTCTTATCAAGAACTGAACCTTACCATTCGTATTGGCCCAGCTCCTCCTGCTTTTCAGAAAGCAGTAATTGCACACAGCTTGCTTTACTTTGCTTCAGCTCTCCCCCGGGGAGCCAATACTTCTCATTTCAGTGAACAGAGCTGAAGCTCAGAAAATGAAGCCTATTGTTACTTGAGCTAAAGAGGCAAAAGATGTTTGGAACTTTCATAAATTTGGCTCAGAAGACAGGAGTCTTTCCTACCCTCACCATCCACTGGGACTAGCTGAACAACAGGCTTATGTTTTGATAATATGGAAAAATACTCTCCCACAACTGCAGGGGCACCACCCTTCTTCAAACACTTCTGTCCACTGAGCAAACCTCTGGCAGCTCCCTCAGTACAATTACAGTCCATCTCAAGCATTGCATATACCATGTATCCTGATTTCCCCTAGGTGTTCAATTCAGATTGAGCATAAATGAGTCGTAACTACATCTCAGATGGGAAATAAGGCTTCTAACAAGCAGAGAGGATCTGAAACTGTCATATCACTAGAGGAATGAATGGAAAAGGTTTATTTAGTATTAATACAGAGCTTGATCTAGTATTCCCTAGCATTAGAGTGAATAGTTCTCCACACAACCATGAGGTTACTGCGCATACTACTTCTAGGCCCACAGAGTAACAAAGAATTTGCATGAAACTAGTAAGCCACTGGGCTAAAGCTCTGTGCTCTGAGCTAACTTGCTCTCACTGCAGCTGCATCTCCATTTCCTAACAACTAGCTTTGTACATACTAGAGAGCTAGAATACACAGATCTCCTTAATCCAGTGGAAAGATGTGCATCTCCGAGAGTACAGAATTCCACAATATGTGCTAGCAAGCTTGTCCTCTGTTTGCCAGAGAGGCATCATATAACTGCTGCTGAAAACCTTCTTTGTATAAGCTAAGCTACCTTGAAGCTGTAGGACACCCTCCTCTTCCCTTCCTGTTAAAAAGACATCAGTTGAGCCTTCTGTCCTTGGAGTACCTGCCACCCACACCTCTCATTTGTGTACAGCTGGTTATGATCCTGTGAGGCTTATGGCAGGTGAAGGGCAGTGTGGGCCACCCATCTTCATAGACCAGGCCTTGCTATTCTCCATCTAAGGGCAGGTCTGGGATGGCCTGACACCTCCTAAGTCCAGTCCCTCTTTTCCATAACCCTTTGCTACTTAGAAAACTTCAATAAGGAGTTTCCCCAAGAAAAAGCACAAAGGGACCAAAGGTGTTCCACATTACTGTCCTAGATCCTGTGGAAGAAATCCCCTAATCTAAAGCTGATTTAAGATACCGGACTGGTTTTAAAGTATTCCAAATGCTTGATATTTCCCTTCCTGGCTTGGTCTGAATCTTGCAGACAAATAAATGATCTTAGCAAAACCTAAAGGTGTCTTGAGTGCATTTGGACATAGTCTTAAAACTCTTAACTCTTTCTCACATTTTGAAGGTCATTAATGACTCTTGTGATCCTCCTACATAGAATACCCAGCACCTGGGATTCACCTCTTCAACGACTGATCCACCCAAGTTTTCAGATGCTGTATTCTACCTCATAAATACTCAATAAGTTTGACACACAAAAATGTTTAGGAACTTCATGTATCACAGCTGAACCAAAGGGATCCACACCTTTATTAGCTCTAAAATGGAAAGGAAATAAGTGACCGTACCACCACAAGCAAAATGTTGAAAATAGGCCCTATCATGGCATTTCTATTTCTGCTGCAGGAAGGCACCATTTTGAAAGCTTTTTGCAATTGTAAGGGATTAAATTTTTCAAAAAGCTGCTCAGGAAACACATACTGCCAAAAAAGTCCTAACTTAGGGAACACATACTGCCAAAAAAGTCCTAACTTAGGGATTTTGCAAAACATTTACTGCACATGGTGAAGTATGGATTTCTGACAGCTCATACATCAGGCAATTCTAAGCCTAGAGGTCCATCTTGTAAGAATTGTTTTTGTTCCCTTTTTTGGCCTTATTATTTAGCTTCTTACTCCAGATCTGTGATTTTAAACAAGCCTTTCTTTCAAAACAAGACATATTTCCTGCTGGAATTTAAACAACAGTCCTGCAGCACTACATGAATTATCCCCTTAGACAAATGTCAAAATATACAGCAACTCAAAACAAAATAGTGTCTACTGTCTTCAGTTTAGGCTTACAAGCAATAAACTCCAAGAAGCTTATGTAAAAGAACTTGTAATTGTGTATTTTATATGAAATAGCAGAAATACTTTGGCACCAGAGTGCTAGCATGGAGTGTGAAAGTGTATTTTCATCAAAGAATTTCTCTTTATAGAGATCAGGAAAATGGATGAAAGCAAGAAGTTAATTTTCTGCGGAGAATTCTGAAAAGCTGAAATAATTCTCAGATGTTTTAAGCTTAAGTGTCTTTAAAACTTACATATATGGGGGGTTTTGTCAAAAATTAAAATGTCTAGGCTTTTGAAATGTTTAGGTCCTTCCCAAAGAAATAAGACATAAATCTTTAGCAAAACAATTACTCACTGAAATGTTGCTTTCATTTTTTTCCCCCTTTACTTATTTTGTGAGAATGGCACCTTCAGTATGTGGTGATTTGTGTTCCTATTCCATGTTTCCTATAGCTTTAAGAGGATATAAGATAAGAGGATTAAAATTATGTTACTGAGCAAGCACATTTCCCCTGAAACCATTGAGATTTAGGTTGAAATTCAAGAAAATGTCTTTAGGTATATGAATGAGAGCTGTGTATGTGAGGAAGTAAAAGTACTAAGCTTGTTCACTGACTTCTGTGAGTGACTTAACATTTTTTTAAAGTCTGGCTTCTCTTTTGTGGTCCTGAATTTTGTCATTCGGTTTTAAATATCCAGGCTTTAATTTCTGTTGCTATAATAGTTTGCACATTTCATTTTCACTGTAAAGGTTCTGTGTAACTTTATATATGCATATAGAAAATGATATTTTCAATGACACCACAGAATATTGTAGGAATTGAAGTTATATACCTTTTGAATTAATTAATTTTTGAACTAATTGAAGTTATTTACCTTTTTCATACAGTGTAACCTCTGAGTATCATCACTGAAGACAAAGATCTTCACAGTGAATTTCAATGCAGCTACAAGCACAGCTTGGTCCACTCTCTCTCTTCAGGAGGTTGCAAAATGGCCCTGTGCTACATCTTCCCTGTAACACACTTGTAATTACTTTCTGGCCCTGATTTGGTCCTTTGAAACTAAGCAGATGGTCCTGCCACTACTGGTGTTGGCAATCCAATCCTTTGTAGATGGAACCCAGGAGAGACGCTTACAGTGACAGCTGTGGGACCAGCTAACCCTTGACTAATGGGGCATTTGTGATGGCTATGGTTTCTGAAGACACTGACAGTCTTGGAACCACACTGACAGCCCTAGAGGGAGGTCTGGTATTTCACACACACTGTCCAGTACATAATTTTTACATTTGGGGGTTGTGCATGGATGCACATGAGGTAGGCTCTCCACAACCATTTTGAACCTTCCTAGTGCTTGGCAGTGCAGGTGCATTATCTTTCTATTCCTTAAAAAGAACCAAAACCAAAACACTAGGCTTGGGAGGCCAAAAGCAACAAAGCCACAGTTCTGAGAAGTGACTATTAAATTGATGTTCTGGGATACTGTAATTTTGAGGCAACAAAGTTTGTGATCATCACTTTTTTTGCTTCCAGGTCTCTGAACTGATGACCAAGAGCCAGGCCCTTCTGTCTGGCCACCTGTCACGAGGTGCTGCAGACTGAGTGGTGGCCTCAGAAGAACTTGTTCACTGTCACTGGTTTTGCAGATTTGCCACATGGAGCTGGCTAGAGTTTGGGAGTCAGTGGTTTGCAAAAGAGCTGCCTTTTCTACTGCAGTCAGTAGAAACAAAGTGCACTTCTCAGCAGCAGACTCAGCAGGTAGGACAAGCAGAGACAGGAGATCTATCAGATTAGAAAATATTGTTTTAAAATAGGAAATACCTCAGAGAAGGACTAATTTTTTTGGCTCTCTGTTAAGGATGTTTCGACATATGTGATGGAGAGAAAACCTGGAGGTCTCTCATCTATAAGCAACCTATTCCAGCTGTTGCTGAGCCTCATTTCCTGACCTCAGGGAGCTAACATTTGACACCTACTAGGCCATTTTTAGCCTTGTACCAGAAACTGAGATAATGGCCTTGTTCTAATGGGAAGCATGACCTCTGAAATCCTGCCCATGTGTAAACACCCATCCTGACCCAACTTGTACAACTGACACAGCATGGCTGTGCACAGCAGCCAAGTGAAACTTCATACACTTAAAATACTGTTTCTATATAGAGTCAATCAGTAGTTGAAGGCAGGCCTGTCTCATTTCTCACCTGCCAGTCACTTGGCTTGAGGTGCTAGTCAAGTGAGCTCTCCTAATTCATCAGAAGCCAAATCACCACAATAATATCTTTCTTAAGACTTAAGCTTAAAGTAAATATATTTTGCAAGTTATTCTTCAGTGTGTTATATCTGTTATTTATCAAATGCTGTTCTGTTGGCTTACTTTATCTTAATGCTTTTCTGCTGCCCACTCATAACTCTTGGCATTTCAAAATTAGCATCTCCTGCACTTCTTTAAAATAATGAGTGAATTTTCAGAACAAGTGTTCAGTTAATCATCTTTACAGCGCTGTTCTATCAGTTTCTATCCTTCCTCTCAGACCAGTATGCAGCCCACCTGACTACTATTTAACATTTAAGGAACCAGGGGTAAGGAATTTAAGGATTTTGCTCAGACTTACTGGAAAATAAGAGAGGCCATATTTTTGTTTATATGATGCATTTTTCTGCAAATTTTGTATTATTCAGGGGTCCTTCTCTAAAAGCTCTGAAAACTACAATTGTCTAGACAGTTCTAAAATCTTCTAGGGTTAGAAGATAGGGATGAGAAATGCATGCTTAGTGAATTGCTTTTGTGGTCTTTGAGCCACATATACATATAGCTTCCCTATACCCAAACTAAAAGAAGAGCTTTCTTTAATGTTAGGTTTGAACAGAACTTTCTGAAATAAAGTTTCAGCTCTGAACTTGTTTAGACAGTCCTAATGGCTTGGCACCTCTTCCAAAGCCTGTCACGTGCTCTAGTTCTAGTGAAGGAGAGTTGATCAGCATAATTAAGTGCTTATAGCAAAGAATCCAGAGCATAGGTCCCCAAACAGGCATCCTCTCACTGCTCACAGAAAAGATGGATTACCCGACATACACACAAACTGCACTGCTAACATTCATCCTGCCAATTTTGCTCCATCCTGATGTGGATATGCAGATGCTCTTGAACCCAACCTACACCTAAGACATGTCACTCCAGATCTCACTCTTGGTAGGAAGCAGAACAAGCAAATTAAAAAAGCACAGTACTGCCATCTGCTTGATTTTATTTGGAAAAAATATGACCTAAGGTTGATGAAAAGGAAGAAAATTCCTCAGCCTGTTGTTAAAAATAAATAAAGTAGATATATGGATGTTTGCTAGAAGGGAGAGGAGATCCATGTGCACAGGGATCATGAAAGGATTAGAGATAGCAGATGAGAGAAGAAGAAAAGCACTGAATGGGTGAGATGATGAAGTAAGCAGGACAAATTATGAATGCTGAGGTATTTGCTGAATACTCACATCCTGAGCAGCAAGATGACTGAGGCCCCTGGATGGACAAGAGCCATGGCTCTGTAGGTCAGAGCACATCAGGAACCGGATGCCCAGGGCCTAGAAAACTGCTCAGTTTGATTTATCCTAAGAGGAGAGGCACCATCACTTGGACTTGCAGTAGAAGACACCACGACATCAACAGCAATTCACTTGTGAATAGTTTAGATGAATAAACTGGCTTAAGGGGAGGCAAAGTAGAAATTGTAGCTGATAGGGAAAGACAGACACATGTCTCCCTTGGTTTTGGTTTTTGTAACTCTGGAATAGAAGAGCTAAGACTTTGGGATACAGCCCAGGACTGTGATTCCTCTTGGTTGGTCAGTTACAAGTGACATGCACAGAGTACTTCAAAGTACAATAATCTCCAGTTAATGTCAAAGGTAAAGGATGAAGAGGGAGAGGCAGGTAAAGCAATTCAGTTTCTAACCATAGTAGTGTCTTAGGCAGATAAACTCATTTCCCATTTGTCTGTGAACATCTTCCCATGGCAAGAAATTTGCTGAGGGCTATCACTTTTGCTACCTTTGACAGGAGGCATCCTGGAGCTCCTTCACAGGCACCCAGGGCCCTTTGTTCATATGTGGCCAGGTGAGGCAACAGAGATCTTCTGTCTGGCACAGAAACATGGCCCGGCCATCTTTTCTTATCATATCTAAACTGTGTTTCCTTAGAAGCACAGCTCTCTTCTGACTAATACAATGGCTATAAGCCACCCAGTCAATGGAGCCAGAAAGTTGTCACTGGCTGCTGCTGGCTGTAGGGAAAGGACAGTCATGGACTTCAGTATGCTAGGGGTGTGCTACACTTTTGTCTTCCATGGGTTTTCACAGAATTGATCTTGAAACATGTAACTTTTCCACCACTCTAAAGGCGACAGGTGTGCTGAACAGTCTGTTTCAGAAGGCAGCAAACACCATGGGATATCTTCCACTGCTAATGAATTTGGCTGCTAAGGAGCAAAGCTCTGAGGTGGCAAAATTGAGTTGCAATGGCAGTTGTACTCCTTGAGCCTTCAGGCGAGATACTGTCTCTGCTAGCTCCTCCTTGGCTCCTACCACTCCAGAGGCCTCATTTTATTAGCAGGAAATCGCATCTGCTTTGCCAGTTTTCAGAGTCTGTTATTTTTCTCTGCTGTACCAGCTGTACCCTCCATGACACCAACACACAGTGAAAGTTAGCTTCTATTTCTCTTGTAATTTATTGATTGTATATCCCTACGATGGAAAGATAAGCCCCTGGGAGCCCCTGTTTCTTCCCCTGGGAGGGCTGCCTGAAACCCACAGCGATGTCTCACATGCACATATGGCTGCAGGTTGGCTCACATTGCAGTCTGCTTGTGGTAATTCCTTCCATCGTTTTGTTTACAGCTCTGTTTCTGCTTTTTGCTTAACAGGCTGTGTTAGCAACTACTGCTTGGGATTCCCAACGTGTCTGATTTAAGAAGACAGATACCAATGCAAAAGAAGCCAGAAGTGGCAGCAGATAGTGTTGGCATTACTTGTACATAACGAGTGAGAACCACAGCTGCTTCTTCTACTGCACAGAAGAAAATTCACATAGGTAAATCCGAAGTATTAATCAAAGAACAAGGAGAGGTTGGATTTCCTTCTGGACTGATGAGGAGCTACTGAACAAAACTAAAGTTTTCACTCCCTATATCTCTCTCTGTTTCTTGAGAACGCTAAGAGCTTGGCCACATTCAAGTGCTACATGAAGTCTGAGACCAGCTTATAATTTTCCCACATGGTTCTTTATTAGGGGGGCTTGCACTGAAATACTTGTGATTTCTGGCTTCTCATTTATACCCCACTTCAAAGCTTCCTAATTACAAAATTATTTTCTCTGAAGACTTGAATTTTGCTGTATTTGAAAAGAATGAAAAATTGTGCATCAATCAATGAAGTACTGGTCCTTAGACTCTTGGACCCTGAAGAAGTACATAGTATTCATTCTTTCATTGAGACTAAAGTATTTTATATTGTTTTGAATTTTGTGTAAGCAGATCTCCTGCGGGAAGAATAATAAGGGAGTAGGTCAACATGAGATGCTGTTGATGAAAACAGCATTAACAGAAGAATTTGTGAAACTCAAGAACAAAACTGTACACAATACCAGCTTGGTCCCACTGACCCCCAAGCCCATAAGAGATAAAAATGTCTGCAGAAGTGGGGAGGCTTCTCTATAGCCAGGACATCTTCTCAGTTCCTGCTACAGACATCCCTCAGAGCCATTGTCACCAGATGTGGTTCCTATCTATGTCACTACAAAGACACACCTCCCAAGTGGGTAACATGAAGATGGGAATTACAATTTCTTTCCTACACATCTACACAATTCTGTTGACAAAGGCAACCATGATCAGAAGAGTGGGACTATCATTAATGCTCAGTATGAAAATAGACAGGCCTCATTTTTCCTGCTCTAGCTGGTGCCTTAGGAAAATTGGGCCCACTAAAGACTTACTTATTCCAGAGTGAAAAACTGAGAAATCTCTTGGGTAACCCTTTTTCACCCCCTCAAATAAAAGTCAGAATTTAAAACTTAAAGCCATTATTTGCTTACATTTACTGTGAAGACCTTTCTGGGATTTTCAGGGAACTCTGTCTTACAGTGCTCTCATTTTCAGTGAGAAATTTAACAATTCCCAGGATTATGAAAACAGAAGGAATTTGCTGAGTTATATCATATCCAAATGATAGTGGAATCATTTCAATTCAAGGGAGTAAATTTTTCCATTTTAGCATTCTCTTTAGGACACCCCACCCTTTTCTGCAGTCTTGCTAAAATCTCATTCCTTCCATCTGAGCTGCTCCAAGAAAAAAATGAAACTATTTTCCTCAGCAAAAGCTGACTTGGGAGAAAACATTATCCTTTTGAACATTGCACACATCATGCTATCTTATCAGAAGCTGGCTGAAAATATCTTGGAGGCATTTTCTTTGTTCAGTACAGTTACAGGGAGCTTTAAAACTGTTCAATCACTGACAGGCTGTTTCTTTTCAGAGGGATTTACTATCTGCTTTCCATTTGATCCCACACTACTTAATATGTGGATGTTTCTGCATGTCCAACCAACATATCTAGACACAGATGGCTCTGTCTCTAGGAACTGTGGTGGTGGCAAGATGAAAAAAGACTAGTCGAGAATTTTATTCCACTGTTCCAACTGTGTGTGCAACTCAATGTAGAAAGCAGGGCCCATTCTGAAAGTACTCTTAAAACTGCCACTAGCTCTGGCATCTTCTTTAGAAACACATCTGGCTATTAACCCTCAGATCTCTTCTTATCAGGCAAGCTGAGGTGACCACTAGAAAGATTAGTACATATATTTGGAAGAAGCCATTGCCAGGTCAATCTGTATAACCAGATCTTTGGAAACAGATATTGGTTGTTGGGCCTTTCCCTCTCCTTCTCTCTTCTTCAAGCCCTGTAGAAGGAATTTGGGCAGGGCCTTGCTATGAACACTTGAGAGGCCTGAGGCACAGTGCCTCCAATCCCCCATCTTCTTCTCCAAGATGGGTATCAAAACGTGGAGCCTGGCTGTGTGCAGAGTTATATCACTTTTTCACATACTTCTGTAGGATCCTTTACTGCCTTTCCAAAGACACAGTTGATGGTGTCCAGAGAGTGAGCTCATCAGCTATCTTGGATGTCTAAAACATGTTAAACAAATTGGCTCATCTGATATCTGTCACTGTATAAATTGTTCTCTGAATAAATAACCTGCTTCTCAGATGTACAAAGCAGTCACCCCTGCTTTGAGCATCAGCTGGAGCCTTGAGACTCAAGGACCTTGGAAAATTAGGGTATTTATGGCGACTCAGAGAGCAGTAAAAAGCATTTGCAAATAGCAGCCAAGACTCTAACACTTACTTAGTATGGTCAATGTTGAAGCTTGTTCATCTTCCAGTAAACATTAACAGTGCTAAAAAATATCTAGGAGGGCTTTTTTGCTTGGTTTGTTTTCAGAAAGGAGAAAGAGAGGAGTGGAGAGCATGAATACTTGTTAGTGCTTGTTTTCAGCATACTAACTGAACCAATTTCAGTAAAATTCTTCATTATCTCAACAAGACTAGAGATACTGTCAACTCATAGAATTTGTCAGGACCCACCCTAAAAATAGGAAGTGTTTGGCTAAGCCTCTTATTAAAGCTGCCTTAAATGTATATTCTGCTGTTTGTGAAAGTTTGGTAAGCTAAAAATACATGCCATTATGAAATGGACAGTCACTTATGCCAATTCCATGACAGGTAAGGAGAGTTTAATGTTTCCATGCAAGAGATTTGTTCCCAGGTATGGAAATGTGTCTGCTTTGGATTGCCAGCCTTTCCCCTACTGTGATATGCAATCCTGCTTGAGGCATTTCTTGAGCCCTTACCCACATAAACACACCAACTCTTTATAATGCTACAACCAAGCAACAACCTATGTGACAAGAACAGGAACATGGGTTAGTTGTGATATTGGCACAGTTGCTCTTGAATCTCCATTTCTCTGAACCCCTGTAAAACAGATTAATAAAGCCTTCTCTTTGCCAAGCTGTCTCTATGACCCAGATCCACTCCTGCCTGCACCCCCTCCTCTGCTGCAGCTTGGCTGGCATTTCTGTCCCCTGGACCAAACTGGTCAGACACATTCCTTTTGGGACTGACAGTCATCTGTTCTTCTCCTCCCAGCTACTGAAATCTCCTGGTTCCAAAGCCATGACAAATTCAGGCTGCCCTACATGGTACGTGATTTTATGATTTACATATCACATGGCTGCTCTTCACACACGGATAACTTTCATTTTACATTCAGCAAAATTAATAGGTTAAACCTTGCCCTTTTCATCCATGAAGGGGGACACAGATTTGAGTACTCAGATATGACTGGAGTAGGAGAAGAGATTGAGGGAGGGGATAAGAGGAAAGGCTTTACCATTCTTCTCTCATGCTGAGGTATCTGCTTGATGTAAGGAGGTATCCAGCCAAGAGAAAAATTAGGAGAGAATGTTAATGAAGTTTATTGTATTGTTGCAAATTTTGTGTCCAATTTAACTAATCCATAAAGCAAGACCCTCTACAGAGAGTACTCTTAAAACTGACATTAGGTCTAGCATCTTCACAAGAAATGTGTCTGCCTACAAAGTCTCAGGCCTCTTCCTTACAGGGAAGCTGAGGCAGCCACTGGAATGAATAATACATATTTTCGGAAGGAGGCATTTTCTTGGTCATAGGCTGATGACCCTGGTTATCTGATCTTGTTAGTCCACTGGGAACAAGTTATGTTCAGAATGAGCATTGAAAAACAATATTTTTTTCCATTTCTCAGTAAAATAAGTGACTTATCTTTCAGTCACCAGCACAGCCTAAAGGCATTGAAGGATGTTTAACAGCCTGGTAGCTTACCTCAGTCAGCAGGGGCTGAAGTGGGGCATCCCTTTAGGATTTGCCTAGCTGAAGATGTGCACAGTTTGACAAGCCCTGCTCTGCCAGCTCACCCTCAGCCAGCTCTCACTACCCTGCTCACAGGCTTTCCAAGCCTGAAGTGCCAATATAAACAACGAGATTGAGTACTTGCCTTGCTTCTGCTGGTGTTTCAAGGAGGAAAGAAACATCATGACATAAATTAGCTACAAGCCAGAATTAATTGTGTTTTCAGCTCTTTCTTTTTTTAAATAAAAAGTGGTGCTTCATTTCAGGAAAGCATCTGGAAACCTTGTTTCCAAATAAACTGCTTTTAGACTAAACTTTGACAAGCTTCTGAATGAAGTGAGTTATACTAGCAATTTATAAGAGAAAATAGCAAATAGTAAAATATACTCAGCTATAAATAGAACAGCAGACTTAATAAAGTTAGAAGTGTTTGAGCTATACCTGACAAGTTAGAGGGATATTCTATCAGAAAAAACTGTTTCAATGTGAGAATGAGTGAGGGAGTACTGATAAGCCCACACTACATTCAAACTAAGAGTAGCCACCTAGCTTTGCTAAACAGAAAATTCAACCCCAAACGGAAAGGATCTTGTAGTCACTAGGGTCTGTGTTAATGCTAGTGAAGTTAAATCACACAGATACTACACATATGAGCAGCAGTATCTAAAACTCCAAGCTTCAGTTGGACAGCAGCTACTAGCCAAGCTGACCTGCTGAGCTATTCCTAAAATGCCATTAACTCAATATTAGGATACCAATGCCATCGAGATGTTAGAGGGAGATCAGTTGAACCTTTGGAAACAGAGAGTACCATTATGTCAAATTCATAGACCAAAGAAAAATCTATAATACATAGCAGGAACATAGTTACTTGTCTCACCATGGAGGTTCATTTAAGCCTCGTGTGTGGGAAGGCTCTGCATCCTTTCACATCAAGACATTACTCAAAAGTATTTTTGTTTTCCTTCCATGTAGTTCATCTGTATGAACCACCTCTGATAAGTGTTCATGCTTGCTCATTCATGTGCTGTCTTCCCCACAAAGGCTTTTACCAACTGATTTTAAGAGGAAATGCTTCTCAGGGCTGCATGGCACAGCGTTTTGGGGCTGCCTTACCCTATGGGCTTGGTTCCCCCTTGGCATTTGCCTGGCTGGTGGCAGATGGCAGTGGGGGCTCTGGCAGCCAGTGAGTAGATGACAAGCTCTGGGTGCGCTGTCTGCTCCAGCATGCCGCAAGGCAGCCAAGCTGAGCTCCTCAGGGTCAGTCCTCTCATGGCATTCTGAGGATTGCTCTAAATCTAGGAAGGATGTAATCAGACTGTAGCTGGCTGTGATGTGTCTGCAGCCTTAGAAAGCTGATTAATATTTTCTTCGGGAGTATGACCTCGATGTTGTCACTCCCAGCAACCTATTCAATTATTTTTTAAAGGCTTCAGCATCATATATTGTCAGCATACAATCTTACATTAACCACATTTTATTTTTAATATTTACAGAAGCAGTGAAAATAAAGGATACCATAGGCACATCAAATTTTAGGAGATACCAAGCCATGAACTGTATTTTGTGCTGGTTTATATCCCAAACTGTGTCAAATCACAAGACCTTTAGATATGTAAGAGCAGGAATGACCCCACTCTGGAGAGCCATGGGAGTTGGTCACGACAAAGGGATTTTAAATCTAAGTTTCCCAGAAGTTTGAGGATTGAGAAGATTAAATATTGCTTTGGAATCATCTTTCGGTTGTCTGAGGCGTTCAGTCCGGTGCCTTGACCAGACACCACATGCTGCTTGTTCCCTGTGGCAAACCTTTCACACTTGGCAGCTTGGAGAAAAAACAGAATACATTTGCTGGAACTTTACACATACATTAATTCTTGGCCAGAGTTAAAGGAAAATCAAAACAATAATTTCATGGATAAAATGTTAAACCATTGAAAAGAGGGACTTCTAATAAAACTGGTGATTTAATCCATATCAGCAAATTTCCCATAGCTGAACCATAGAATTGTCATAGCAAATAGTCCAGTGTGAAGATTTTAGTCTCTGGGTCAAGAGCACTGGTGCTTCCCATCACCTTCAGAAGCACAATGCATAGCTCAGAGTCTGTGGTAATAGAAGGAACAATCACTTTCAGGTGAGGGCATAAAGTGTCTCAGCCTGTCCTCCACAGGGGAAAGGGAGACAGACCCCATTCAAAACCAGCTGCTAGTGAGGAATGCAGTCTAAGATACCCTGCTGTGAAAGTGGTTAGTTTGCACAATAGTCTTATGAAAGATGGCCTACTATATAGCTGTTGGGATTCCATTGTTGGTCTTCTACAGCCAGTGGGGATTTAACCTTTAGGTCCTCAGATGCTCCCCAGTGCAACAATCTTTGTCCTCAGAAACCCTACCAGCCATCACACTTCTCATCCAACAAACATTTGGAAATTCCAGCCTGATTTCTCAAGACCTCCTAAAAAGTGACTGAAGCAATATCCCCAAGTCAGAGATAATCACAAATGCCTTCCTGATTGCAGAAAGGATTTTTAAACTTAGTCACACAATAGTTCATATAACTTGGCTACTGGTGGGAGCAATGGAAAGGGACAGTCCACCTAAGTAGTGGTTTATTGTGGAAAGGAGGAGGAACTGTGTAATCCATCCCAGAAAATGTATGCTGCCTGAGTGAGGTCCTATGCATGAACAGACTCCCACTGTTAAGCTTTGGGGTGAAAAGCACTTTAACCTCAGGCAGACAAAGGAAAAATGCTAGACTGGACCTTTCTGCCTATTGGTCTGTGAGGTGAGATACTACACTGTGTTAGCTAAGGAATGTGCCCATTGGCTCCCCTAGGTTCATTGAACAGAAATGAATCCATACAGTAAATCTGAGTTCATCCCAGATAAGATGACTTAGTTCCTTTAGAGCTTGGTGATATTTCTGCTTTTTATCTACCAGAGAGCACCATCCTTTCAAATTCTAGGCAGAGGTTTCCCAGGATCTCAGCAATATTTCCTCCTTTTCACTAGTAAATTCAAACAAAAGTATCTTCCCACATGTCTTGGTGCAAGGAGAACCAAGTATTAAATTGCTCAGCCTTCCAGCTCTGCTCTTACACAACTGAACATGTGTGACTTCACTTCAACACTTCAACACCTGTGTTCTCCCCAGATTCAAAAGCCATTCATTGTGGGGCTCAGAACAAGCCTGTGGAAGTTTGCCAGTGCTCAGGTAAATTGAATTGAATTATGTTTCTTTGGGGTGCTTTGAAAGGTTTTAATTAGAACTGGTTAAGCTAAAAACATCTTTCCTTTAACTCTTCTGCATTGCTACTTCCTCAGGAGAGATTTTGAACAAATTTTACAGATATAGATGGCTTTGTTTGTATTGGACTGTTACACATCTTCTACGTGGCTATGAAGTGCAGATGTAGCTGGCATTATTTTCATTCTCCAAGCTGTTAAATACATCAAGCTCTAAACAAAAAAATTATTGGTACTATGCAGCCCCTGTGTAAAAATAATCAGATGTCATAACCATGAGAAAGAAGTCAAGGCAACATCCAAGTCTGAATTTATGCTGCAAATTATACTTGAAACTTCATGGTTTTGAGATCCTTATGATGAGTTCCTTCCTGCTAGGTGGAGGGCTGGCTGAAAAGGTCATTTGTGCCAGGACTTTTCAGAGCTCCCAAGTGGCCTTGCTGGCCAGCTTGGAAGAACCAAATTGCACCAGGGGTAAGCTGGGGAGATGAGGAAAGATGGCTGTTATGGCAGAGCCACTAAGCAAGAAACCTTAAATCTTTCAAATCCAGACATCCAAGTGGCAGAATTTGTTCAAAATGAGATTGATTTAGGAAGGGAGATAAAAGTACAATCACATTTCCTTCTAACTATCATACTTGTAAGGCCTACTTCTGGAAAAGATTTCTGTTTACTCAGTTTAGAATTCAGCCCTTACTTTCAAATGTATTTTCTGACCATCCAGAAATATTTTGCCCAGTCCAGAATTCAGGAAATCCTGTTATACAACACTTAGGAGATAGATGTCTGTCAGTAGGAGATGGATGTCTGTCTGACCTTTAGGAAGCTGAATTAACAGAAGTTATATCAGTCAGAAGTATTTAAAAGCAAAATTAGCAGCATGGAATCCTGTGGAGTGACCTGACAGGGCAGCATGTATTTTCTTTACAGCTTGACCTTCCAGCACTAGAAGTTTAAACAAATTCAGAGATTCTCACTGGCCTTGGTACTCAGCTTCTCTTATCCTATGTCACTTCCCACAAGCTGTGCAAAATAATTACATATGCAATGGAAAATCGCAATTCTTCTTCCCTGCGACTTTTCCCATAATGTAAACCTACTATTTGCCTAAAAACCAACAGGGAGCAAAAGTTATTTAAAGTCAGATTGTATTCTTCTTCAGGCAAATTAATTATCAATCAGAAAAAACAAAAGCGTATTAAGTGATTTACTCCTGAACTTGTTTTTACCATAATCACACATGGCACTTTAGGGAATTGCCAAAACTAGGCAGGTAAATAAATGCACAGAGCTTTCAGAAGACAATGCAAAGCAAAGGCATAAAGAACAGAAATTAGGGACACAGTACCAGCTCTCCTGGGAAACTTATTAGTGAAGGTGAAAGGATTAAAGAGAAGAGGACAAAGAATCTTAATGCTTACTTTTCACTCTTCCTCTCCCCCAGACTTCTCCAGGGAAGGTTTTTGAAAGTTTGAACTCACTCAAACCTAATGGGACAGAATAAGGAATCTGATCTGGCATCCTGTTTCAGGGACTCTCTATGATCTATGGAGCTGACATGACTGCTTTCACACATTATATCTAACAGTAATATTATTGCAGCTGTGAAGAAATCCCAGTGCCTGTATTTCTGGATGATTACAGATGGACATCATGCCCTGGATATAACCTTTTGGTATGACATGTAGTAAAGTGCAAATCTACCATGACAATCGGGAACAGAACTTCAAATCAAGAAGTGTTGGTTTTAATTGTTCACCATTCAATGATACTGGTTGGAATGTGGCAGTCAAAGCAGAACATAAAGCTCTGAAAACATGCCAGTCAAGTCCTTGCTACATCAAAGTCATCCCATTATACTGAATTCAGCATTGGCATAGATGACCAAAACTATTCAGGCACACACACTCAACTCCAATTTAATCTGAGTGATGACTGCAGTCCAACCCATAGGATTTCCATTAAAGTGCATTTAAAAAATAGCTCTTATCTCTTTCTCTGTTTAGCAGCAAAGCTATGCATGACAGTTAAAAAATGCATTTGTCTCACTAAAATATTCTCAGATACAGTTACAACCAAGTTTCCTAGGCTATGCAATTAGCTGGAAGAAAATGGTCTTTAATTTTCACCATTATCTTTGGACCTTCTCTGGGCACCACATTTATCACAAACATTTTTCTGAATGAGGCAGAGACACCGTTAGGGTACTTCTGGTGAATAGTTAACAACAATACCAAGAGCTAGCACTAGCAGGGATTTTCCACCCACCATGGTTAGCTCACATATTGATTTTCTTCTTCTGCCTTGATGTTCTTCCTTTAATAAATATTAACAATTTTGAGCCACTGGGAAAGTTGATTGGAAAAAAAAAATCAGTATCCCCTAATGATGGCTTTGTTAGAACTGATAACCTCTCAGAGTGCAATCAATCAGGCTTCAGACAAGTAATGAATAACTGGGGAAGCTGAGAAGACCTTTTCACTCTCCACAGAGTATTTGTACACCCGCAAATACACAGAGTTAAACATTCATTGCTTATCTCTGCTGCCTTTCTCATAAATGTAATTGAATGTTTCCCTCATTTGTGCCTGAGAAAAATTACCTTGTCAGGCAGAAACAGTAAAGAAGAAAAGCATGGTTGTACTCTTATATCTTTTAAATGTTATGTGAGCAGCTTAAAAGGCAATATCTAGAAAGGTTCTGGTTTGTTTTTCCCGTCATACTTTTGGCACCATCACTCTGGTCATCATTTCCACTCATCTGCTAAAACAGACACACAATGTGCCGCACACTTTGTGTGTCTGAAACAAAGGGCTCTGCTGGGCAACCAGGATGCAGAGGACCCAGCACATCTATCCTGTGCTCCCAGAAGAGGACAAGTGATACAACTGAGTTATTCGATTCAGAGATCTAATTTAATCACTTGTTATTAACTGTACAGAGCTGCTCCCTATTGTATAATTCATCAATTACAGTAATAGTTCATTGAATTACAATAATAGTTCCTGATCCTACTCTCTACCCTTTTGTTTTACAGCTAGACAGTCTACCTATCAGCAATTTCAGGTGTTCATTATTATTCAAAGTGAAGTTTAAAGCCTAAGATAGAAAGCTGTTTTTCTTTTTGAATTAAATCTGGCTGACATTTACTTAGTAGTTTCTCAGATCTACAAGTAAAACAAGAGAAGTAACTTTGTTATTTCAGTCTGCTTTTATAATTTTTCTAGGCCAGCTTGAATTAAAAAACAAACAGGAAGCCTATATACTGGGCTTTGCAAATGAAAAGCCCTTTGAACAGCTAAAATGGTGTACTAAATTCAGGGGTTATATGTCAAGTGGTTCAAGATTTTCATCAGACATAGATACAAGAGTCTGAAACTAAAATCCCAGCTCTGCTTAAATTTAAACCAAAGCTGCATGATCACTTCAGCCCAAGATCATGTAAACCAGTCAAGAAGAAGGAGGAGCTCATCTGCAAGTTCAGTTAAAAGGGGTCTAAATTAAACAGCCTTGTGTGACACTTTGTTGTGAAAGATGTCCCCAAAAGGCGACAAACCACCCCAAACAAAGCTAGAGCTTTAGTGAGATCAAAGGTCTATGGAATTTGGTAGATAATACTTTTATAAAATATTGAAGTCATTTCTAGAGCACAAGAAAAATTTCACCCTGTTAAAATAATCTACAGATGGATTTAAAATTAATGGAATTAATTCAAGAGTTTTCTATTACATGCTGTAGTTTTTCCACAACACTGTTTCTATTATCTAAGACTTGGCTGGATGACTCACAAATACTGGAAGTGATTCATGCTTTCCACTGAGATCATCATTAGGACAGGTAAACCCTGAAGAAAGGTGCTTCTGGCAGGTATGCAGAGACAGTGATTCATGCATGAAGGCAGGAGACAGATGTTTTCCCAGCTGAACACTCCTCGTCATTTTGGCCAAGTCAGAACAAGGCAATTGCAGCGATCGCAGTGCAGAGACCAGCCAGGCAAGGCTCCAATCTGTTTGAGAAAGCAAGTGTTCCTCATTTTTCTGTTCTACCATAGCATCCAATATCACTTTGACTGTTTTCATATCTTTACAGAAGCACTGGCCACTGAGGATCCTGCTATAGGTATCAAAAGTTTTACTAGATAAAAACGGTTGGCATTGCCTCCAGCTATGAGGACATAATAGATGCAACAGAGAAAAGAGACTAGTGCTCACCTAGGCATCATACTGGAAACTCACCAAGCCTATCACACTGTGCTAGCACAGAAAGATGCCCTCCTTTCCTCTTCTCCCAGTAATTAATGCAGATGGAGGAAAATTGGAACATGGGTCATGATGAATGCCCATAAGTTAAAATATGGACTCTGTGGAAAGTGGTACAGCATAGAGGATCTATAACCTGAGAAGATTTTTGTCCTGACCTGAAAAAAAACTACCATGTGTGCAAGATGGCAGAAAAAACCTTTGATGTCAGTTGCTGGAACGTGCAGTAGAAGATAGGTACTTTCCTGTGGTGTAAATGGGTACTTCCAGCACCTATCTTGGATTCCCAAAAGGTAGTAGCTTGAGTGAGTTGCACCACTGGTACACCACATATAGATTTTGCCATATAGTTTTATTTTTCTACTGGCAGAAAAATACAGGTAAAATATGTTAAAAACACAGTGAAATTATTCTCACATAGTGATTGAGAAAGGGAGAAAGAGCAAGACACATAGAAGACATATTTTCTGCATGAAGTAACTCTTCTTTCTGCTTAAAAACGTCTTTGGGGTTCAATGAGGAATTTCAATAGGAATCCCAAATGTTTGATTCCCCTTGAGCGTGTTCATTAAGCATGTACAGGCAGACTTTCAAGCATACTCACTTCTCAACAACTCCTATTAAGAATAATGAGACTTTCTGTACGCTAAGCAAATTAAAGATGTAGCAGGAGTGGGATAAGGAAGCAAAGCCTTCACAAACCCAGCAGCGCCAAGGATCAGCCACTGAGCTCGGCACTGCCTCTTGGCCTGTTCTCTTATGTTGGTGCTACTGGAAACTGTTGTCAGATGAGGGAAACAGTGTAAGCTGGTTTCTCATTGCAGTCATACAGCACCTAACCCTGAGAAACTATGGAAAACTATGTCATTATTTGGCTTCATCATATTTACATTGATCTGATATGTACACAGAGGAATGGGAACTGGGCCCTGAAATTTCACATGCCATGTGGGGAAGGAAAGTCACTTCTTGAACACAAACAGCATGTTCGGTGAGTGCCAAGAACCACAATATATTAATAATATTTTCTCTGTGGCATTAAGAAGCTAGGAGTGAGATCCAAAAGAGTGAAGAAGTTGCTTGGAAAAAATGTTGTGCACTTTCACTGCTGTCGTATGTCACCCTGTCAGCGTGACTGATCCTACAGAAGATGAGCCAAAATAAAGAGTGGGTGATTTCCTTCACCATGAGGACAATAAAGTAAATTTGCTATCAGAAACAAACCATAAAGATGAAAAAAATATGCGGAATGAAAAAAAAGATTACAAAATATTTGCATTTCTTGCCAATACTCAAAAATATAATTAAATAGTTAATCTCTGATTAAAATTATCTTCATAAATGTTGGTTAAGGTAATCTGCTGACAGCAACTGTTTTCCCAAACTGCCAAAGCTAAATCAATAGACGTTCCATTTAAGTCAAAACAACGCCCACCAAAATTTTGCATTATCTTAATCGAACTTAGTACAAGGTGGGAAGGGAAGAGCAGAAGAAAAAAAAGATAATCACACTTTAATTAAATTGACACAACTATGCTCTTAGAAACTCCACCCTGAGCTCCTGGATTTAACAATCCTGCTTGTTGTACCTGAATTTAGAATACCTTAATTTATGCCACTCAATATACATGCACAGTTGCTGCTGAAGCCCTTTAATGGGCAATCTCTTAGAATGTTACTCAGTGCATACTCCAAACAGCCAAGTTCAAACAGGGTAATAAACCCTGCAAATGGAGAAAGAAGGAAGAGAGTAAACAATACTTTAAATGATTAAAGAGAACAACCAGAAATATTTCAGATCAAGTAAAGACAAATAAATAAATAACAGAGGAGCTAATAGTGACAATGAATGGCAGCAATAAGATGATCTCTGTGATCCTAGTGAGTGTATCTTTGGAGAGATGGGAATTTAAGTTTTCTCTTTACATCACAAGGTGGCTGTGAAAATAAGAATATTGCAATCTGCAAGGCATTCAGGTACAAGGATGATGGAGGCCATATTAACTTACAAAGGTAGGAGTGTGGTAACCTAGAAAATAACACAAACCAACAAAAACCAGATCTGTGGTTGCAGCTGGTATGGGGCCTCCTCTGTAGCTACAACTTTCCTACAAATGAGTCTCATACTGCCACCGGCTAATGTTTGCAAGCATCCACTCTATCCTTTACATTATGGTTACAGATAGTTATGGGAGACTAAGTTGCAGCAGCAGTAGCAGGTTAGTACCAGGCTAGGCTCTACAGCCAACATAAAGCATGTTAACGCAGAGCTGCTTCAGCAGACCAGGAAATGTGTAGTAGAAATCCTTTTGTGTTCCAGGTACTAGTACCTTCCTGATAGTTTAAACTTCTGCATTCCGCCCTGCAGTGCAAAACTGGAATCAGTTTAATGAAAGCACTGACTCAGTCTCATTGACTGAGCTACTAAATGTGCAGTTTAGTGCTGTAACTACCTACATACTGATGCAGAAACTTTCTGTAAGGCTCTCCTGGAGTCCTGCAGGCTTATAATGACTGATATATACACCAAAAATATGTAAGTATGGATAAATACACAGGAGAATCCATTTATAGAATTTGAGTTTAACCTGCAGATCCAATCATCCGGGAGAGGTTCTTTGGTTTTGCCATTTTACTTCTTTTACTGTTTTTTGTGAGGGAAACTCTATGGTTATGTATTTATTTCAACCTTCCTCTATTAATTCATATGTTTTATCTTAGTCTTCATCCCTGCTGCATATAAAAACAAAGGGCAAACATGTTAATAGCATCAAGAGATACTGAACGGATATTTAAGGTGATTAACAGGCACACACACCTGCTCCCTCACATTAACCTATATCAATGTGTTCCATAAGTTTCCATTATACAACATGCCATAAAACAAGGTTGCCAGGCCAGAAACTAAATTACTAAACAATTAGATCTGATATTCAGCTGTAACTCATATCAAGTCAAAATTCACTGCGGCAAGATGAAGTAGGGGGAAAGAAAAGGAAAAACAAAGGAATTCAGAAGAGACACTAATTATCTTTCACAGTTCAAGCAGGAGAGATAAACATAACATAAACAGCAAAAACAGGGAATTATCTATGTTATATTCAGGGAGAATTTGGTTTACAACCATTTAATAAAAGGCTGTAAGCTACTATGTAAGAAAATAAGTAAAGATCCATAATGAGGCTGCAGTTATATTCTGGTTTGACTTGGGTGTGGAATTGGGGAGAGATTGCTCATGGGAAGTTTTGGCATCTGTCACAAAAATGTATTTAAAGCAAAGATGAGTTTCAGCTGCAAAGCATGAACCCAGATTTCCCCAAAGCTCACAGATGTTTGACTCCAAGGTTTGGTTCAAGCGTATGTATACGTAAAGAGTTGAATTAACCTGTTAAGATTCACTCTAGTTGTTATTTTAAACCTGTTTTGAAAAGTAAAATAAAAAACGGAATTTGCACATCTACAGTTTAAGACAAATGGCTGATGTCTAAATCAAACTGAGGTGCATCCAGCCAGATCTGAATAATCACCAATAAATTGCACCCCTACTTCTCAAATGTCACTTTTAGTCAAATAACTTGGTATGCAGTCACTGATTATTTTAATTTGCACATTAAGATTTCCATGGTTGTTTTGCAGAGTGACAGTTCCTTTGGCATTTGATTTGCCTTCCACACACCACTCTTCCTGCTTTTGTTCCCTATATCCATTCTTCGGAGTGTATCTGATTCTGCTATCTGATTCTTCTTATTTGTACCTTTCTTTGATGCAAAACAGGAGCAAAAAGCGACTACCACAAACATATTCGATTCTCTGAGGAGCAGCAGGTTACACCTAGAAACAGCTGGGGAGGAGTGATGAGATGTAGCAGGGAATAACAAGAATAGTATTTCTTTTCAACCAAGCCATTGTCAGAGGGGCTCACAAGCCTAGGAGTGTGCAGCAGCTGATGAGGGTCGAAGCTACTTCCATCCAGAATCTCAAGCCCACCCCACTGCTACAGAGGTGATTGGGATTTCTTGCTGCTGCCCTCAGCAAAAACAGTGTGAGCTGTGTTCAGAGACAAGAAATCAAGACTATCAGAAATATTTTGAATGAAGCAACTGTTGCTTGTTCAGCCCTATGGAATTAAAATCTCCCTTTAGGTAACCATATAAACAGCTTATGGTTTTTTCCTTCAGGTAGTGGAGCACAGATCCATTTATACTCTGAACTGTTTTGAGTCACAAAGGCCTAGAGCCAAGGATTTCTCTTCTGTTAGCCTTATCATAGATGCAGGTCACACCTCTGCTCCAAACATGAAACACTCCCATTACTCAAGACATGCCTCCCACATCCTCCCATGGAATGAATAAAAGCCTTTTCTTTAGCTGCCATCAGTCAATAACCAGCTGCAGTTTGCCATTCCTTTCTCATCTTACCATTTTTTTTCTTTCATTTTGACACAGTTCTGACCTTAGATATCCTCAAGGCCTTAATGGGTGGCCTAATCCTCCTCCTGTTGCCTACGACTTGTGAAGGTCCCACAGTGACATTTCATTTCTGCACCTGGTGCCACATGTTCCTATGAATCACCTCACTAAACACCTGTGGTCCATCTGCTGGTGACCATTTACCCTGCAAGATTTCTAAACCCAGAAAATAGCACCTAAACATCTCACTGCTGGAGAGATTTTAAGAAAACAGCATGGCCTCTGTGGCTACAACTACTATTTTTTTTTACCTAAAAAAAATCATAGGATCATTGGACAAATGAAGTGTGGCAGCCTATAACTCAGTTTTCAGTGGAACAATCCTGTCTCAGCATCAGGATACTTGACATCTCTTGGCAGGAAGTGGCAAAGGGCATTCAGGTAGCGCACTAGAGCCTACACACCAGCTCTGGCAGATACAGCTTTTCTCTTGCAGCCTGTCTCTGGTAAGTCCTTTGCGTATTATCCCTCACCCTGTGCTGGGTGACAACAAGGATAGGCCTCAATCCCAGGACTGAGACCCCAGGACCAAGAAGTCCTGGATGCTGCTCACAGGGTGAAAGCCATACTGGCACTCACCTCATTGCCAAAGAGGAAGGACCAAACCTGTCAGACTTCTCTGACACTACCACTCTCAGAGGAATAGCTTTGGCTTGTCACAATTAAATAAGCCTTGAAGAACTAGGGAATGGCCAGATGTGAAGCTTCCCTACTTATTCCAGGCTCCATTTGGTTTATAATCTCACCGAAATGTCCATGGCAGCTTTTTCTGCACAGCACTGCTCTGCTTCAGGCTATTTGCTGTTTGCTCATCCCAATCCCCATGGTCTGCTCAAGTAACTTCATTAGCAAGGGACACTATCTTGCTTTGACACCTGACTGATTTGTTTGCAGTTTCCTTGTTCAATACTAGACAGAGGTATTTAGGAACAGTACTTAGAACTGTGTCAAGCTTAATTTTTTCATTACAGTCTTTGCAAGCCACTTCTTGGTAATACTGAGTGTGGCATACTGTCTCAAGTACTCTGAAGAATGCAGTTATGTGGATCATCTCCCAGAGAAAGAAAAGATGGTTCATTACTTGTAGCTTGAATTCTTTGAGGTATGCTACCTACATGTTTGTTCTTTTTCTGCCTCTCTCACTTCACTTTTGACTACTTCTGTTTGACTCACACTTTCAGAAGAGCTGAAGGAAAGGACACTCTCTTTAAGCCCACATGTACATATAAGAGAGAGACAGAAACTCAAACCACTATTGCTAAGGAAAAAGAGCAGCTTTGTTGTTCTTCTTTCACAAATGCTGCATCTTCTTGGCTCACAATCACAAACACACAACAGGCACAGCATCTTAAACAACTTTGATTATGGGAAAGTGGCACCACTTGGGCTTGAGAACATGGGATTTACTATACACAGGGTTGTTTAGATATTCTCAAATTTAATTAAATATTTTGATTCCTATTCTACAAGAAGGAGAAATGACTCAAGGTTGCCTTATTGCCACAAATAACTTTGTCCAATGTAGCTGTAAATGTCACAGATGTTACATATTTGCTAAGATAGCTAAGCTTTACCAGATATTCCTGGATTATATACCTATGTAAGCACAGATTGTGAAGAAAGTATATTACACTTGGAGTCACTTCAAGCCTTCTTTTGCAATGGAATTGTTATTTCTGGGTAAAGGACCTAAAATAGAAAGTAGAGCACAAAGCTGGCAGCGTTGCTGACCTGTCATAAATATGCTTATGATTCTTACATATTTACATTAGAAGTAATTTAAGTGTTCCTGTTGAAATCCCATGCTTTGGAAACATCAGCAAATCACATTTTGAGTGAAAATAGAATCCCACTTTGATGACTGAATAAGTAATGGAATTACAGGAAAACAATCCTCTATGTCTCCTTTAGCTTAATTAACCTTTTGCCAGAATTTCAACTTCTAGCTTTTCCTATTGGCAGGGATTACACACTGGGAAGTATAATTAGGAATGTGCTCCTGTGGAATAATTTTGGGTATAGCAGCCAACTGAAAAACACCTCAAGCTTCTATAAAAGTAAGAACAAAATGGCATTTTTGAACAATAACATGGTGAGACAGGCCCATGTCTTAAGTATTGCCCTCCTTACTTATTTCTACCTTGTCTTAGGTACATACTTTCTCTTAGGTATTATCTAACCATGCTTTCCCCCTTTCCAACTGCTCTTGGCAAGAAAACATAGTTAATCCAGGCCTACAGCAAATCTTGAGAGGCTCAGACATTTTCCCAGAGGAACGACACCCTAATCTGGCTGAGGCACATGAAAGTTTGGATATTTCTAGGGTCTCTGCATTCCAAGACAAATAAAACAGCAAACTCTTAAACACACCTGCTCCACTCAAGTGCTGGCAAATCATCAACCCTCTCTTCCTGTAGGGAGACTTGGATAAGCAGCAGTCTTCCTTGGACTCCAGTTGCTCTGCAGGGAGAGGGTAAAGACCTCAACAACCACCCTACCTAGCTGGCAGTCCCAGTGCAGTGACCTCCAATTCCATCCTGGAAACCTGCAGAGAAGGTCTTGCTGCCTGGCTACAGGTTTAGTCAGCATCTTATTTATACTGTTGATGAGTAAATGAATTTTTTCTGTATCAGTGCCATCTCCTTTGCCAAGAGCAGCTAACAATACACATCTATTGGAAAATAAGGGCACAGATTTCCATGGAAAGAAAAAAAATAGCTTGCTGTTGACACCTCCTCATAATTTTGGTTACCTCATGGTAAATACCACACCCAATAATATATGCAATAGATTTTACCAGTTGCTGATCTTCAAGCTCTTGTAGGATATAATCTCCCCTCAGAAGGTAACCTCACCTAAAGTTATGCAAATAAATGGAATCTTCATTTAAATGCCTACTCTCAGTGCCTTGCCCTTTGTTAAAAAGAAAAATAAAGAAAATAAATTCCTCCATTAGCATGTGAGCTAGAAGCAAATATTTTGTTGCTTTCCTGGGTAATTTTCCTGAGAAACCTTGAAAGAAATGGTTCAACATTTTAATTTTGCATAAACTGAAAACACATTTTGACTTTTGAGATTTTTATCTTTGGTTTTTTGCTATCAAGTCCCATTTAATGAATAGTGAGAATCTTGTTTGAAACAGCACATTTGTTTCAAAACACAATTCATTGGGGATCACTCGCCCATGTGTAGAATAGCTCAGTGCAGACTTTTGTGCAATAGCAGCCTCCCGGTGGACCATACTGACTGATTCTCTTCAGTTCATACAGATACCACAGCAGAAGCTCACCACTGTCTCAGGAGCCTTTTAGTCTCTTTGTTCTGGAAGATTGTTTTATTTTCTTGGTGATCATGTAGTTAGTTTAGACGCATTCAGCAGTGTGGTAGCATTTTCTTCCTCTCAATTTTCTAGACCAGACATAACCAAATAAATCACTGCTGAGAAGAGTTTTATATTCTCTGTAATGTTCAGACAAGTCTTTCTAGAAAAGTTAAATTCTGTTTTTTCGCCTATCAGTAAATAGATCCCCCTCTTGTAAATTACAGCTTTTAATTCTTTTCACCCTCATGGGCTTGTACACAAAGAGGGACATATACTTTGGAGTATCCAACCAAGAGGGGCCAACCTTCTAACTTGAAGTCAGCTCATTGCTGGTAAAATCAAACACACTCAATGAAGTTAAATGACCAGCATTGAATGCTCATGACACCAAAAATAGGCAGTTACTGTTAACCGCAAAAGCAGTTGTCACCTAGGTAGTACAGACACTTTACTTCCTTCTTATGAAGAAACATATATACCATAAAATCCTCTGCATGATTTGCAGGGCAACTTCCCTGGCAGAAGAGGTATCAAACATGAGTTATGAGATTAAATAGAGACTAGCACCATCATACACTTTCCTTTGCTGCAAAGCCAAATTCAATTTTGTGCTGTTGACCCTCGCAGCCAAAATAAATGTACAGCTGGGATGAAGTTGGCTGGTGACTCCTGTTTGCTTAGCTTTGCTGGGGTTAAGGATGCTTGGAGTACTGCAGAGGCGTTGCCTGCAAGTCTCCAGGGCAAATGCCTTTTGCAGAGGCATACTTCAGTGACAAAGTACACTGAGCATCAAAGCAAACAATGCAAAATAACTATAAAACAGACACCTGGAAGATGGGGAACAGATCTGGACCTGAAAAGAGACACCCTTTTCTCCTGTATCTTTCCAGTGTCTGTGCTGTTCTCTTTAAAACACCCAGCACAAAGCTGGGTGTAGTAAAGCTGAAACTATGGATAATACAATGATTGTTAAAGTTCCTGATGAACTTTCCTTATAGATCACTTTTCACATTTTCCTTGAGAAAATCTCATGCTCACCTATAGTCTTTTCATTTCAAAGTTACAACAGAGCTCACGTCCCCACAGCACTGGATCTTAATTCTTGGGAATATATACCTCACTTTGGTCCATGTAGCTTTCATGAGACATATTGCATCCCTTTCATGTGCCTCTTCTGTGAAGACAGATGGGCATGAGCCCCAAACCAAACTCAGTTTTCAAGCAAGGCATTTAAATTCACAAGAAGCTGCTTGCTTAATTGTTCTGCCTCATGCATATTCCAACCAGTTCTGGAGAGCATCAGAAAGCTGGAGCCACCTGTAGCTGAGGTGGCCAAACAATAAAGACTCTCTAGTACTTTTCAGCTCAAAGAGAATGCCAAAAAGAAAATCAGACAAAGACCAAGCAGATCTCATGACACTGCATCCCTCTGTGGTCCAGATTAATTCCTCACTTCCACTCTAGCCCAGAGCTAACCTGTCCACTTAGGTTATAACACTCTGGCAGCCTGACACTGCAATCACAGATACAGATGCTTCTCCTTCTCCCCAGCAATTTTACAATAGCAATTTCCCTTCAGCTGTGGGTATGGTGAGCATATGAAGAATACTTGACTCTACAGGTTCTTTAGGGTGGATGATTAGAAACACAAGTGATGCTATGGGGATGCCCTGAGACACACTGCCTCAGCTTCTTTGAAAAGACAGCACTTTCTTTAGATTGCAATTACAAGGTACTCAAAACTGATAACGGGTAGCAGCCCTGCACACAGCTGTAACTCATTTAGAGAGCACTCTTCCTTTCCCTGGAGCTAATGCCACAGAGAAGCTGTTCCATCCTTCTTTTGGATTGGTTTGTTGTAATGCCCTTTTCTATTTTGATCAACTTTATTGCCACAGAGGTAAATTATTGTCTGAGTTATTTCACATGCCTAGTTTATACAGCACATGTTGAACCATGTCTTCATTTGTACTCCAGCATATAGAAGCTTAGCTACAGCCCCAAGTGTTGCACCAATGGTCACTATGAATTCTTTTATTCCAAAAGTGCTTACATCTTGTCATAGGCATGCACACTTATCTCAAATAGGAATGTAATTACAAAGAAATAAATAATGATATTTTGTGTTGCTCTTTTTGCCTCTTTGCTCTGCTTGGTGCTTTGTTTTGAACAGGTACATTTACTCCTTTATATGGTTCTGAGTAGAGACTGAAATGTGTCACCATTCCACCTGTCCCTTCTGATGACAGAAGTCAAACTCTATAGACCAAACAAGCCTAGCAGAGAAACACAGCACTCAAATATCTGTTTTTGTTAGAAAGCATAGGATACTGTGGGGCAGATTTGGCCTCAAGCAGATCAGTAACAATGGAATCCAGTCTAGTGGCTGTCTTTTGTTGCTCTTGCTATGATGCCTACCCTTTCCATGATGCCCAGCTACCTGCCCTGCTCTGACAGTGATGGTCTCCCTGAGCACCATAAGCTTGGCCTCACTACCATCAGTGACAACAGCATGGCCAAACTTTCTAATAATTCTGAGCACAAGATCTGAGCAACCAACACAGGAGTCAACAGATGTTTAGGCCTATAAAAGAAGGCCTATGTACCATTGATGAATAGTCACACCAGGTTATAAGCTGAAGCCAGTGATCATGCATGCAGGAGCTAGAGCTCACAGAGAAGCACATGGATAATTGTATTCCTATTATTACTCCAACTATTACTGAGTTATTAGAATCACTAAGTTTAATAGTCATCTGCAAAGAAAGACAAGTTATTAAGGCAAGGCGATCAGCATAAAGTACCTTACAGCAATCCTTTGAAGGTTGTCATTGGAGAAGCAGAGCCTGGATAAAGGTCCTGCTGAACTGGTTTCAAGGAGCAGGGCAAAAATCCAGGGAAGCACAAAAACAAAGCACTCTTGCTTCAGTGAGGACATTGGGCTCTTAGCCAAGTGCAAGGATTGTGTTAATGTTTTGTATTATGCCAACATAAATGCAAGTCCTTTCCCATCTTTCTCTTGACTAGAAATACTACAGCAAGAAGACAAAAGTTCTGACAGATGATGGGGAAGGCTATGCCCTGATTTAAAATAAAATTATTTTTATCAGATGATGGAGAACAAGTTTGATACAGGCATTTCTCAGCATAAGATTCCAGTTTAAAGGACCTCCACTCAATTTGTTAGCACTCTCTTCAGTCCCTCTATAATCTTGGAATAGTCAGACACTGCGTTTCCCCTTTGGAAAAAGCAGCAGGCGGTGCTTCCCTGCCTCCCTGTGTTTGTGAGGACGTGCTGAGGCACAACGCTACAGGCTGTCAGTGTCTGGGGAAGAGACGCCAGTAAGGCAATGGGCCTGAGTGCTCCATAGCACCACCAAGCTGTGGTTCCAACGCTCCCCTGCCATCTTCCACTCTCCAGGGCACTTATTAAACTGGAAATACAAATACTCCCCCTCTTGTAGATTGGATGTACTGATTGCCTCAGGAGTTCTCAACCAGCAGATGGACATAAAATTGTGTTATCTGTCACTCACTCAAAATCAATAAAGAAAAATTTAAGACCCATTTTTTAGTTATCTAGAAAAGCCAAGTAATTTATTGGCAATCTCAATACAATGTATCATAAATTAATGCATTTTAACAACCAATGTCACCTTACATTTCTGTTGCAACTTGGTACATTGGTGAGACAATGAATTCTGGAAATAGGCTAATCACAAAAGGCACTGTGACATATGAGAGTTAAGCAAATACCAGTAGTTGTACCTCACTCCTAGGTTACATGTGTGCTCACTGAGTTCAGTAGCAAAAGTGACATCAAGTGTAATGACAGCTGGTCTGACAACCATTCACTTCTTAGTTGTGAACCTCGAGGGCCAGAGCTACAGAAAGCCCAGCTTTCTGCAGAGTCCTTGCTCTTGATCCTGAAATGGCACAGCAGGAGTAGTTCAGTCTTACTGTGCTGCCAGAGATCACTGGTGGAGACCAAGGGCACTGCACTCATCAAACGACAAAAGCAACTTGCCACATAGAATCAATGGAGTATGTTTGTCTAAGCAAGATTTTCTGTGCTAATTAAAATGGATATATGCTGTTCAGATCTGAAATTAAAAAGCAACAGAGAAATCCTGTCTATCATTATATTGTTTTGTTACTTCTGAGAATGCATTCCCATTCATAAAAAAGTCTTTGACATGCACAAATATCATCTAACACTCTCAAGAAGAAGATCCTGTCTCTTCAGAAACTGGTTGAAGTACTTAAGGATGCAGAAAAGGAATAACTTCACCAGAGAAAAACCCTTTCTGCAGTTGTCTATGCATTAGCCTGCAGTAAAGAAGCAGGCATTGGATATTTGGAGCAATTCATTCTGGTGGGACAGAACTGACTTATGGTACATGGGCAGTCTCATGTCAGTCACTTTCAGATGTATGTGAAGGATAAACCCCTCAGCAAGATTTATATGCAGTGAGGAGGGCATCAGGAGTGCAAATGTTAGGTATGTAGATCAAACAGAATGCCCATTATAGTAACTGAAGAAGTCCTTAAAACAAGCATTTGCTCAGACATTATTTTTTTTCCTAAATACTGTGGTTCAGCCATAGTTGGTCACTGGCTGCCCCATTTTGCCTGTGTGGTATGCAGGCTCTCAGATTAAAGGTTGTGGTTCATGGCAACACAACTGGGTGGAAAATCAGCTCACTGAAGGGGTGAATCTTATCTTTAATGTCTTAGAAACATATAAATTTTAATCCTGGGGACGTTAGGACTGCAGGATATGGGAACAGACAGAATGCTGCCAAGTACCTTAGCTCAGTAGCAACGGCCAGCTCCCAAAAAGGAAACAGCTAGGCCATTTACGGCCAAGGGGTTGGTTTACTGAGGATACAAAAGGTCTTTGCTTCCAAGCATGGCTCTTCTCTGCTCTCCTCCTTCTGAGTTTGCTTGCACACGCCTGTAACTTACACCTCCCAGCCACACAGTGAGGCTGGGGGGTGTGGCAGGGAGCCAGTTCTCCCTTCTTTCCTCCTGCACCTTCATCCCAGAGATGCCAGTGCTGAAATTTCTAAATGTATCAGGCTGCTCACAGACCTCAAACTGCTTTTATATACAAAGCTGCTTGTTGGGAACTGGTTAGCCAGCTTGAACCATGAATCAGCTTTATGCTGCTGTGTTTCCTCCAGAGCATTCACCTTTGGGGCAAGAATGCCATTTGTGTGTTTTGGCTTTCAATCCACACGTTTGACAGGAGATGGTGTATGGAATCAGGCTTGCCTTGTGATAATACCACTTTTTCCCCATTTCTACAGGGCAGCTAAGCTCACAATAAGAGCTAATGCTCATTCTGCAAGTATATAAATGTGTTACAAAGAAAGAGAAAATATGGATCTAATATTTTCATTTTATAAACTTAGTTTTCTCATTTCTTGTCTGCACACGCCAAAGGAAGACAGGAATAATTTTCTCCCAGCTGGCACCACACAGGATTTTTTTATCTGTTGACACATATAAAGACCCAAGCAGTTCAACTGTAGCTAATTTGCAGAGCTGCAGGTGCAGAACCAGCTAGTCAGTACAACTAAAGCAGAGCTGTAGAAGCTTGTAATACATTTAGAGTTTTTTATATCTTCCAAAAATCAATGGGTTGTTTAAGTAACTTCTATCTAATCCCTTGTCTGTTACCTCCCATAAAACATTAAACAAATCATTTATTAAAGAAGAAAAATCTCTTTTTCTCTAAATTGCTTTTTTTTTTTGCAAGGTTCACTGTATTTGACCTTCTGCATCTACCCCACAAATCCTTGTATTTTAACTTTCATAGTGTGACCTTTCTTATTGTCAGCTGCTTCCAAGTTAACATTGACTGCACAACCTAAAGGCCTTTTAGGAAAAATAGATATCTAATTGAACTTTGACATACTTAGAGAGAAGAAATGCTCTGGCTTACACTGTACAGATCTCTGTTGTACTCTCAAAAGATGCTATGTCTCAGTTCCTTCATTTCTCCTCCATCTTTCTGCACCAAAATCCATAGGTAGAAACAATTTATCATTCGCTACATGTGTCATATTGTTTCTTATGTCAAAGCAGGTCTTGCATGAAATCAACTTGATGTGTCCTGCCATTAAATAATCTGACATTTACCCCTTGCAGGAGAGGAGGAAAAATAGGAAATGCTGCTATTGATCATTAGGTTTCATGGCCATGATTTCCTGCCTGGGCTAGAACAACTGGGTTTTATTTATTTTTTTATCTATCTGTCTGTCTACTTATTTATTGATGCAGGATGCATTCAAATTGTCTTGTATAATCTGTGACTACAGAAAAGTCAAATTTGGATAGTATAGTCACATTGATGTTATAATACAAAATGAACAGACTATTTGATGAGTAAAAATTGCATGGGAATGGATGCAAGAAGGCACAAATCAAGGGACATCCTTTCGATCCTTCCTGACAATTCTAAGCAAAGTTATTTTCACACCCCTTTGATGTTCAAATGCTATCTGTATTGTACACTATGCAGCTCTATGGCCTGGAGAGTAATTGGATTTATGCAGTCTGCTAAAATCTTTCAGTGGGTGTCACCCCTAAATTTATGCTACGTAAACACTCAAATGTTGTTACCTTTTAAGCAAGGGCTGCATCTGCTGGATTGGTTCTCCTAATGCCTGTCCCCTGCCTTTAGCAAGAAACAGATTGTTGGTGTCCCTTATATAGACACAGAGGGCTTGTTTTGGGATTTGAGAGCAACAGCTGGGAAAAGACAGTATCTGTTACCAAATGCAGATATTTCAATATAATGTATGCAGAATATATACAATTATATCGTGAGGACTTAGGAATTCCTCATGTGAAAAGAAGAATCAAGGCGCTTCCTGGTTAGGAGTGGTATTTGTACCATGTGAAGTTCTGACACCTTTGTAGGTACAACTGAATATTTTAGTGTAACTAACTACAGCTGCAAGACTCTCCAAGTTAACACTGCTAGAAATTCTTCCTAAAATGTTGCATTAGCCCACTGAAAACTGCCTGAGAGCAAAGAGACAAGGCAGAAATAATTTTCCCGCAAATTAGAGTGTAAGTAATGTGAAATATTGATCTGAAATCATAAGCCCATGAGAATCTTATTTTAAAAAGCTGCCTGAAATGGACAACACATCCTTCCACATAAAGCAGTACAATTTTCTCTACTATACCTGGTCTCATCAGCTCAAGTCTGGTTTATTATTAATTACTTCTTAGAGATGCAGCTGTAGCTGGGAAAACTAAATGTGGTGGTGTCTGGTAGAGATTTTTCCTTCATATTAATCCCTTTTATGTCTGAATTAAAGCCAGAGGCTATGGAAGTTAATTCTATGCTGGCCATGCTAGAACTATAATAACCTGTGAAAACTGCAACCTTGACAAAGAGAATTAATCACCACTTACATGCATGGGCTTGTGAAACCAAGCAAAGGTTTACATCAGTAGGAAATGCATTCTTCTTTTGCTGATTGAAGGATGTGAATCTACGTGCTCCTTCAAAGTCTTGGCACCATAAAACTGAGATTAAAAAAACAAACGTTTTTACCACTTTTACAGAAGAAATTTGATTTGCCAAGACATTTAAAAATATAAAGTTGAAAGATTTATTTGTGCAGGATTAAATGAAGCAGCTGAGAAAGTGAAGGCTGGCAGCAGGGCTGGCAGCGTAGTTACCCTCAACATGCAGCTATGTTCCTGCCTCAATCAGTGCATTAATTTTAACATGAAGACAGTAGATTGTTGGTGATCCAGGAAGCTCACAGCATGTCCTGAGAGCATATCCTAGGTCAGGATAGTAATCTCTGTGGCATGCAGGTTCCTCCATACAATCTCTTATCCACAGCACGAAGCCTGACTTGGAAAGCATCCATCTGAGCAGCAGACTAGTTAGTCACTCAATGTTAGCTGTAAGGTCATCGAGGCTAGAGTACCTAACAAAGGATCCAGATTCAGATCCTTCTGCTACAGATTCAAAATACTCTCCCACTTCCTAGGCGTGTACTTTCATCCACATACTCACTGAACCATCCTTGTTTAGGTTGTGGGATGAAACCAGGTTGTTGTGCAGCTGGCAGGAGCTGTGAGGCAGAGGAGGCTGAGCAAAAAGTGCTGCCACTGCCTGATAACCAGGCAGTGGCAGCGCTGAAGTCCTAGGGGGTTCATTCTGAGATGTTGCTCCTCATACAGGTATATGTGCTTAACTTGCTTAGGTTGTCAAACACTGAAGGAGCACAGTTCCAGGCAGCAAGCACCACCTTGCTTTGCACCTACAGTCTTTGATTTTTTCCCTCTCCTTCCAGCTCCCTGTTTACAACCCTTGCTACATGTACATTAAACAAACACAACCTGGAGGTTAGGTCCCTCTTTTCAGGATGTGTGGGATGTGTAGCAGCAAATCCCTTTGCCCTGAGATAGGAAGTGATGCAGGTGATGGAAGTGATGATAGGTAAGTGCTTGAACTATTAGACAATTATACAAATCAAAGGAAATAGAACTCCTACCTCATTTTTTAGGCAAGAAGCTGGATGCTGAGCTTCGGTCCTGATTACTTTCTGCCTCTAAAGCCATTAAGTCTGTTCACAGATTTCAGGATTATTAGCCCAGACCCTCTCTGTCTCATTTCTGAACTGCTATAGTGCTACATAAGTTGCTAAGCAGGCAGACCTTAAGTTCTTTGGAGAGAGGCTTGCCTGTTGCTCTGTGTTTGGGCTGCATCCAGATAGACACATTTAAATCCCCTTGAGGATATGATGAATCTAAATGCCTATTCAGTATCCCAGAAGAATTCTCCAGTGAAGAAAAGAATCAAGTGGAGAAATTTTCAGTCTTTAATCAATTATTAATCTGTAAGAGCATCTACTCCTAAGAGTACTGGTGTCATACTTTGCCCAGGTTCTTATCTTTAATAATTCACTTTGGACTGAAGAACCCTAAATTATTAAGATGAGACCCACTTTTAATTCTCTGTATATCTATTGAGAGTTACTTATCTTTGCTATGGCTAATAATTATTTTCTCTTGTTTTCCTTTAGTTATGCACTAAGTTAAATAGTTTATATAACCTTGATCTTTGCTCCTACATTTCCATTCAAATTTTGCTAAACATTCCCCATATTCAAAAAGAAGCAAGGGCATGCACTTTTTTTTTTCCAATTAGGAAGACAAGAAGATACAGTCTTGACAAGAAATTATATTTCTATGACAGCACTTTCTAGTTGCTATGTTGGTTAAGCCTGTAGCCAGATAGCATTTGCAGGTATTTAGAAGAACAGACATAGAAAACATGATTGCTCAAATTCTCAGTGACAGCTCAGGAAACTGCCACAATATCTGCCATGATGAATGAGTTGAGACCCTACTCATTTTAAAGAAAGTTGCCTTTGCCTGAGCATCTCTTAAGTGATAAAACTCCTCAAAACACTTTCATGAAACCTCCCTTTGCCTCTGGATTTTAGTGACAGCACTGTTCCCCTGCTCTGTCTCACTGCATTGGGCTGCACAGGGATTTGCTTACAAGTCATGAGAACCCATGTCATTCTGCAACACAACAATTACTGCAGTCAGGTCTTAGTGCCATTGCAGCACAGAGGACTGGAAATTATCTCACATTAAACTGGCAAATTTCTACAGGCTCAGACTGAAGTTACAGAGAACAACACAGACCTCAGCATCTTTGATTCATAGGCACTTCCACTAGCTGTTTTTTGTAACTGGAGTGACTTTCCTAAAGCCAGTCCTTAAGTACACATCACACCAGTCACAAGGGAGAAAGTTCAGTGGAGGGAGTTTACTCATCCTCCCAGGTCTGTCTGTCCTTTCCACAGCCCCTGGGACAGTTTCATTTCAGGACAAGTGACTGAGATGTGAGTCACAGGTGAAGCACTGCCAGCTTGTGAATGGCCACTGAATGTTCAGGATGAGTAAGAGTGCAGACAATGAGATGAAAGGAAAGACAGAGGGAGGCTGAAGGGACCTGCCTCCCAGACTGAACAACTACATGAGGACATGAAAATCCCCAACATCTTTACTAAACTTTTCAATAAATGGGCATGTAACTTCCTTTGCCAGTCAGAGTAAGTAAAAGAAATAACAAGAAAACTGCAAAGCCAGAGAGGGTCTTCCTTCTAATATAGGCCATTGGCAAAAGTGGGCAATGCCATTGGGAAAAACACAAACCAAAATATCTTTTCATATTCTTATGAAAACACACTTTTCAAAAAAACCCAAACCCAGTTCCTTTTTGATCTCCAAGTGCTGGCAGTTGCCTCATGCCATGAGAGAGATTATGCCCTTTCTATAAATAAGGAATAACATTATGGGTTCTGTAATTTTCCATATAAACACCAAATCCTCTTTTGACTCCCACTAAAGTATTTGCTTTGCTTCAGGCTCAGGGCTTCCACAGTTTAGTTGAGCTCCATATTGCACTTTACCTGTAACAAACTCTGTCAGGGAGATATATGGGACAGGTATGTTATGACCATGTTAAGGCAAGATTAAGCCTCTGCCTACACTGAATGATACTACCTGCATTTAGGTACAGCAGCAAGAGCCACATCTGCCAAAATGCAGAGACGATGTCGCATGACCCTCTTTCTTTCCTCAACTGCAAGTTTGGTTTTGTTGAGTGTTGAAAAGCTTCATTATATTCTCCAGGGTTCATTTACATGGTATCTGTAACTTAAGAACCAGACTCAGAGTATGCCCCATAGGAGCAAGACCCTTGATGTGACAGGTCAATCAAAGAATAGTAATCTGAACTATTACTAAGAGGAGTTCTTAAGGATCACAAAGCACTTCTCAAAAACTCAGCATTTATTTGGACAGTGTGGCTTTCTGGAACTACATTTTCTTTACCATTCCTGCAATGGAGATACTGCTTTTCCAATTTAATAATTTCTACATTTGGAACTCTTTCCTAATACTCATTCTTTGTAGGCTGATCTAGCAGAAGAAGATGAGTCAATGGTTACAATCCTGCCTGAGACTCAAGACTCATAAGGTGCCCACTTTGTATTGGGTTCACCCTGGATTTTAAGCAACTCACGAGTTTTATTTTCCTATTTTCCTTTTTCCTTATTTTCCTTAAATGCATTGTGATAATAAAGCATCTAGCAGATAAGGATGATACAAAGGCATATTCTTTGTACCAATGTGGAAGATGTAAACCTGTAAGATGAAGATAGAGAAGCTGTAATAACATTATAGAGAAACTCTTCAGCTCTTCATACACCAATGAGGTGCACTGCTTACTGGATATTGAGAAAAAACTGCAAGGAAAAGAGTCCTGATCCACCTGAAATTCATAATCTGACTGAGCTCACTGGAATAAGGATTAGCTTTTCTGTATTTAAAAAAGGAGTAGTACAGTCTGAAGCAGGTTTTGAAATACTGTCCTGGGGACAGGACTGTCAATCGGCAGGTGCACAATAAATCTGTACAGCCCCAAATTATCTTACACTATTATGTAACATCATTAAACATATTTACATTTCCACTTTAGAGCATGGAGTTATACAAGAACCCCTTCTCCACTGCCAAGGCATTGCCCAGCCTTGTTAAGACCTGGGATCATCTTTCTGTTACGTGTCCAGGCTTTTCCTTTCTGATGTAGACTGGTTTGATTCCCACAAATGAGCCTGGCAAGCAAGTGATCACATTCTTTGCATTTCGTGCAGATGTATGGAAACCAGCCTGTTCCATCAAAAGTCTGAAAGCTGCCTGGGGAGTGTGTGGGAACTGGGCAAAGGGGACTTTTCTTGTCCTTTACAAAAGTTTAGTGCTTAGGTATGGTGTTAAGCTCCAGGAGGAAATATGCCAGTAAAAACCACACTTGCCTGAGCTTGATTAGAATCTGATTTTTTTTAGCAACTCAATTGTCTTTTTATCCAAAGAGAACGGATTCATTTACTTTTTAATTTATATTAAATAAACAAAGATTTATGACACTTGGGAGAAATCTAGAGCTTGAGCAGTGACCACAAAGAACTAACTTCCAACAAAGTCAGAGCACAGTGAGGAAATGCACACCAGGACACTATCTCTGACCAGGTCGTCTGTCTGAGATTTTGGGAGTGTGGCATCCAGCCTTCTCAGATTTCTGTTTCTTTTAACCATTTATATACTTGGATAATCTTTATCTTTGCAATACTTGGTTACATGCATTCTACCTACCCTGAATGCCCCACCTGCACAGCCGCATGATATCCTCAGACACTTCATAGCCCCAAGGCCTGCCTTGGTTAAGTGAACTTAGTCACCATTAAAATGAGAAGCTGAGCAATGCTTTGCTAGATGTAGCAGCACTAACTGCTTATTGCTAATACCTTTCCCAGATTGGGTTAATAAAACATAGAGCGAAATGTGCGGGGCAAGTCGAGTAATTTCCCTCCTACAGAAAGATCAAAGCTGAGGAAACATCAGCAACAGTGATGGGCGAAGGTTATTGTCACAAATACAGTGTGCTAATTAAGCATGTGAGGCTTCTCATTACATCCATTGGAACAACTCCACTGATGCTGGGAGGTGTCATAAAACAATTTCTTAACGTGGGCAAGCAGTCCTAGAAAGAAAGGGAAGCCTTGTTGGGTGGAAGATGAAAGTAGCATGGAAAGCACTTATGTCTTCAGCCCTGAAGGTGGAAGTGGGACACCTCTACCTTACCCCAAGGCAGGACTGATGCTAGTGCTAATCTTTTAAAAAAGCCACGAGGAATTCCGTGTTTTACATATGAGAATACTGTCATTTTCTTGCAGACTTTTTTGTTTTTGTTGTTGTTTTTAAGAGTGCACACACTTAATGACGTTTTTCTTAAAGCCTTAGCTCCAGGAAGCAAGTGATTACATGAGAAATTCAGCTGTAAATTTAAATTATAAAGAACAGCTTCTAGCCACATAGCTATACAGAGAAGAAAAATGTGAGGGAGAAAATAGAATCCCTAAGGTTCAAAATCAGTAGGTCAAAAGGTCCAATCCCAAAAATTAGCCTGACTCTTTAGTTTTTTACATCTGTGAGAGATAAACACTGATAATACAGAATTACAATAATGCCAGCTACAATAAAGAATTGTACAATACCTTTGTCAAGACAAAGGTAAAATGCAGCTGTCCTGGCACATTTACCAGCTTTTGTCCTCCCAGTCCTCAGCATTTAAATACTTTCCGTTAGAAACAAGCCTTTGTCTTCCTTCTGCCAACAGAGACTGGAAGCTGACTTGGCAGAGCACAGTACCCACCATGCTCTCTCTCCCTGTTGGCTATAGGTGAAGAGACCTCTTTACACACAGAGCCAACTCCTCCATTCACTTGATTTTCCACGGGTTTAAGTTACCCTGCATTCTCCCTGGTGAAAGAGCAGATATTGGCACAGGGCTGTGAAATGCTTTGCAACTCCTCAACATGAAAAATACAGTTAAAGAGGAGGTGTAATTATTAACACATGAGCTAGAGGAGACTATCTGAGAACTTGGAAGCAAACCTAAAATTGCAAGCAAGATCAAACTAGTCACCTGAGGGAGGGTGGAGTGGGACAATAAAAATTTATTTCTCAGGGCAGAAAGGCAACAGCAGTCTTGTTGGTGCATGCTAGCAAATGTACCCATTTCCCTCATTTTCTATCTGAAAATTAAGGTTATTATGAGGCACATGTATCCTTCGTCATACTTCATGAAAACATGTGGAGCCAGACTCTACTAAATAATACTCTGCACCTCACAGCTTGTGCCTCTAGGTATGCCATTAAAATTGGTCCCACGTTTATTGGTTTATGCTTGCTGAGGTGTGAGTGGCATGTTCGTGCATATCTGACTAACAACTGATAAACAATGTGAACAGAGTGAGCCTTTGTGGATGAAGACAATTTGTTATTTATCAGGTACGTTTATCTCCTGTGTTTCTTGGAGCTCTGTTGTTCTCCCCCAGGGCTCAGAAACAGCGGTTGGGTGCCTCAGGGCTGGACCAGTCCTCCTCTGAAGCCTCTGTCTTGCATACGAGCTTCTTCCTTACGTGTTTCAGCAACACCTCAAAGACCCAAAGAGGATCAGCATCAGTTTACACCTTATACAAATTAAAAGGCACTCCCTGGCTTGAATAACCACAAAACGTAAACACCCTCCTCTTCCTCCACTATCATTTGCCAGCCTTCCAGCTCTGTGCCCACCCTTGAGCTCCGGAGAGCAGAGCAATGTATGGGCTTTCCAAAGCCTACCTGTCCTGGTGGAATTCATAGGCCCCTTCCCTCGTGCTCCTGCTCCTCTTCTGCACATACTCCTGCTGTTTCTCTGCCAATGAAAAGTTACCACATGCTCTACATGGCTGAAAAGCAGCCTCCATGTCATGACCCACAGAGCAGGAGGCACATTTCCAGCAGGGGCGTGAGGGATAACGACACAGATTTGATAACAGCCCCCTTTTTTTAAAAAAAAACTTAAATCTTTAACAAACCTAGAATTTCTTTTCCCACAAGAGCAATGCCTCTGGCTGCCATGATGCCCTATGAGACCTGTAGCAGGAATGCCACATCACTTAATGAGGCATAATCAGCATCTGGAACACAGCTGGCCATGGCTATCTAGGTAGGTGTAGACTGAATTTAATCAAAAACATTTCAAAAAACAGATGAAAGGAGTGTACACTTTGATATAGAATGTAAAAAAATGTTACAGGAGAATTTCTTGTTAATTAACCTGTCATAGTAATGTTTGCTACACCTTCTAAAGTAGCCACATGGATGAGTAAGTAGAAAAATAAAGAAAGGGAAAAAGAGATAAAGTAAACCACAAATCACACTGTTCAAATTTTACCTTAAGCAAAACTTTATGGAAATCTGACCTGTTTCACCCCAAATATTTATCCTGTGCTTCCTAACAAATGGGAACCAGATCTAATTCTTTTGCAATGGGGCTCTAATCTAGGATGAATTATAATTTTAGCACAGTTACCAGCTTCATCCACTACACTGGATGGCAAATTATTCAACCATCCTGTGCTTCAATTCCTTGGTCCGTCCAATGATGATACTTTTCCCAGCCTTCTCTGAACAAGTTCCTCACAATGTCTCTCTGAGAAGGCTCATTTCAACATGTAGCAGAGCCTTCTTCCCCAGTTTCAAGCGGCACATGATGGTTACATGTTGTACACCATGGATTTGGTGGCATTTATTACAAAATGGCACCGCAGAATTTTGAAATTAACCTATTTTAGACCTGCCATTGGAGGGAAAATGGGCAGTTGAGTGTGGTACAATGAGTGTATCTGAACGAGTTCTCCATTTGCAGCAGCAGAGATCTGCCCTTTCTTCTGTAACTGGGAGCAGGAATGTCTCCTATGGTTACACTGGAATGGACCAAATTAAATAGTAACCCTCATTGTTCTTCGTAATTAATATTCTTTCCTCACACTGCCTCTTCCTCCTTTGATGACTTAAACACCAGCTGTAATGAGCCATCCTTTATGCTTAAGTTTCTTAGTCATAGCTTCAAAAAACCCAAACCATTTATTTTGTTCCATGACTTCCATGGAACCATATTCTCCCCCCTTCTACAAAGTACATACAAATCAGTCATGATACAACCATGTTCTGCTCCCTTTACGACAGAAATCCTGTGTCTTGACACAGTTACAACAGACTTGAATGGCTTTTTTTTACTCAGTACTTGGACTCAAATAACACTTAAACATGATGCATTGGGGAGTAGATCACTAGAGGTGGTGCTTTTGTTTTTTGTTACCATCCAGCACAATGAAAGAAGTCAACAACATAGTGACAAGAGAGAGGGGAGACATTAACCTTTTATCCCCACCAGAAATGCTTCCTCCAGTTGGACTGAAGCCACTGTTGTGTCCCTATCAGCAATATTGCTTAAAAATAAAATAAAAATCCCACCCACCTGATGAACTCCCTTAATGGGAAACTGTCCATCTGGATGGACTGTTTCCCAGTACAAGCAGCTTTTGTTTTACAGAGGCTGCTAGGTATTGCAAAGCTGAAATTCCTGTTTGGACTTACTTGGATCACAAGTCCCAGGACAGCAGAGAAAAGAAAAAGAAGTACCAAAAATAAATACTCCAAGGATGAAGTATCAGCTGCCTCATCATTACAGCATAAACATGCACTTATTTTATTACTGTTTATTAATAAACAAATCAAAATAAATAATTACTCTTCCAACTGTTTTTCTTCTGAGAAAATAAAAGTTATTCCATTACACAAGGCAAGAAACTGTGACTCTAAGTCTTCTTCTATTGTAAAATACTGTTACCTTTTCATACCCATCTCCCTTATTTTTCTTACATCTTTTGAAAGATGTGTCATGAATACTGATTGAAAAACCTTTTAATAGTTACAAAGCTAAAGAAGGAACCAAGCAGGAAATACACAAAAGAGTGTTTTGATAAGCAGAAGAATAAATTAGGGTGGGTAACAGCAGTGTGTTAATCTGATGCTCAGTCAAAAAGGGTGCAAATATTTTGGCACAGAAAAAGGTTCACTTCCTAGGAGATGTACGGGAAAGGAGAAAAGCACAAAAAGCATAAGAAGAAATTCCAGGTCATAAATAAATTAATCTCACTTGCCTTTCCAGGTTAATTTCTGGCTTACCAGAAGCCTTCTACATTTTATACCCCTATTTTCATTAATTTTATCTGCCCTCTTACTGTCTGACACCTATGTTGCCCTTCACACTTTCATGCCTGATGAATTTCTGTAATTCTGTGGATTAACTGTTCAAAAGGAATGAGAGATCCAGGACACTTTTTTCTTCTATGGAACATGATTACTTTTTTTAAGAAGTCTTATTCAGGGACATAATTTCTTGCTTTCAAGTAAACAAGGGGTAGCTGCTTCTCAGGTATTTCACGGAGAGATATCTATTTCTGAGTGTTACAGAAACAAGAAAAGCACTATTAGCCACCAGTATAGCCATGAAGGAGAATATGTTGGCTTGCTCTGCAGGTTTTTACTGAGGAAGAAAGCTGTTCTGTTTACATGGACACCTCACCTGTTTTTTCCAGGCAAAGAAATGCTTGACTCATGAATGCTTAAAATATTTCTCTCCCTTTTCCTACAAGCCAGATTAGATCAATTATAAACAGCTGTCATGAATAGACGAGTCTCCTTCTACCTTTCCTAAAACTGAACCAAGAGACATTTTCAGGTATCTGCATCCAATGACACCTAATTTATTAGTGGTACTTCCTTCCTTAAATTATTGGTATGAGGTGGAAAGTGTTTAAAAATATATATATATATTTTAAGGAAGGTAAATGTCCTTTACATTAAAAAACCCATAGAAAAAAAAATTGTAATTTAACTTTTTTTTTAACATACATATTACTCAAATCTGATGGCTTCATGACATATCTTGTCATATATCATTTAGCAACTGCAGGTACCTATACACATCCAAATATTGTGATACTGTCTACGCTTTTTTTACATATATCATCACATCATAATGAAGATACCTTTAATATTCCAAATTTTTAAGACTGCTGTTAAAAATTAAGAAAGCTCTCAACAAGATTTAAGAGAAACAAATAGATCAACTAGGGTATTATCTAACTTTTCTCAGAGTTTGAATTTCTTCTCTCTATATTATGTATCTCCCAGATAAACAGTGCTGGGAAACTGGTAAGAACAGATGAGGAGAAGGCTGAGGTACTCAACAAATTTTTTGCCTCAATCTTCAACAGCTCTTGGAGCCTTTTGTGGTCAAGATGACCCCAAGATGTGTA
>VWYI01046546.1:15571-31043 GCA_013399455.1 Anthoscopus minutus | reverse complement strand
TATATAAAAGTAAATTTACAGGCCATAATCATACCTTCCATTTTAAAGTACTGTGGACACTAAATCTTTCCTTCCTATTTTTTGTGGCTCTCATTTTATATAAAAATGCATATGCACAATTGAACAAGACTGTTGAGTTCCCAGAAACATTAATGGGCTGTAAGATGTATGGAACTTATAATGAGTCTCTTTGTCATCCTCATGGTTGTTTAGGCAGTTTTCAAAGTGATACATATTCCTGCTGCCCAGCTCTTGGTATTGGAACTATGAGTCTGATGCAATTTCAGTCTGTCTATAGAAAATGGAAAACCAGAATCACTTTTATGATCAGAACAGAAACATTTAATTCAGGCACCTAGTTCAGGATGATAAACTGTGTCCTCTTCCCCCCAACCTGAAACATCCTTCTAGAATCTGAAAGAAAGAGTAACAGGTTTATAGAAGATACATAGGAGCAGTTAGAGAGCTAATAAAGCTGTTTCCATTATTGATTTCACTTACTGTTGTGGTTCACCAGTCATTGCCATTTTAAATTTTTAAACAACTCTGTTGTGAAGAAAATAGAGGCACATGTCAAGATGAATTCTGGCCTCTAATGGTGAAGAAGGAGACGAGGGTATGTAAAAGTAGAAGTGGATTTTCTATCCAAAATACAGGTCTCAATGTTCCTAAAGGTTTGATCTCATTTTCATAACAGCAGCAATTTTAACAAAAATGAGAAAAAAACCCCAATGTTAACACTAATAGAAGAATCAATAGCAGAGGATTTTTTGATCTGAAAAAAATTATTATAGTGTAACTGAAAACATACTTGTGAAGTCATAAACATTTCAGAAAATGACTTTGCTCTGTGCATGACAATAGACTAGTACTTTAAAATAGAAGTTTTGTAGCTGAAAATACTGTATAGGATTAGCTCTACCTTCTAGAATTTACTGAAATACCAGAAAGTGAGATTATTATTCTAACACAGCTGTCTTTTTCCCAGACTCTTTTCCTTCCACTTTATAATAAGCAATATTCTTATGACCTGTTGGTGTTCAATTCCATCTTAGAGTTAGTTAAAGGAAGACTCTAATTGCTTTCTGATGGTGAATACTTAATTGGCTTAATATAGTTATAAGGACATTTCTTTTCTCATGAAACCTGAACCAAAAGTTTCCTTGTAGAATAGCAGAGCTGGAGACTGGGACATTGCTGGCACACACCGTGCTGGGTTGCTCTTTTTCTTATACAGTCATCTGCTACTGGCCACTCTGGGAAGGAAACTGGGCTGGATGAGATTCCCACCTGACAGAAGCCACTTCTCTGTTCTTTTATACCTTCAGAATATGTGTCAAGTACAGTATGAACAGCTCTTCCATGAAATAAAAATCCAGAAATACTTAATAAAATTCTGCAACAGAAAATATTAGTAATTTTTTCCCCCTCTCTCTGTTCATGAACCTTATGCCTGTTCAAAATGCAAAATGCTTAAATATTCTGGAACTCAATGATGTCTGCAGCACACTGGCTGTTAGTGGCAGTTTGTAAATTGTATCTGCTCTTTTTTGCAAGGCTCCATTGATTAGTATTATAGAAAAGAGGAAAGAGTTAAACCTCTATAAATTGTATTATAATGATAATTGTAAACTTAATTAAAACAATAAGTAGTTTAGCATCTTTAAATGATACCTGTTACTTCCTCTTGAGAGTCACTGCAAATCTTCACATATTTTCACTGCAGAGATATGAAAATATATAAAAGTGTTCATGTCTTTTAAAGTGTAGCTTTTAATTACTGTAGGTCCATAGGTTTTTTGTCCAATCTAAATGCTAGAGAATCCTAATCATCTAAGAAACATGAATTTCATAATACTTATCTCCTAAGAGAAAATCCTGAGGTTTCTCTGAGGAAAGTATTTTCCTTGATTTGTTGAGCTTTACAAATCCCACACAGAGTCCAATAGAAGCCTTGCAATGCCAAGTTGGCAGAGGCTGCAGTATTAGCTACAAGAAGGCTTAAGAAAGAGACTGTCAACATTTCCTCCTACAGACCCTAAATAGCTATGGGACATGAACGGAGCTTTGTATAAAAATGTGCTCTTGTCCAGCAAGTGGAGAAAATCAATTCTGAATTCATGCTATGCTGTATCATGACAGTGCCTCTACTTCTCTTCTCTAGGTTTTTTATCTGTAGAATTGCAGCGGAATATAGTCTCAGCCTTCCATTTTTTAATGTTCATCATTTCAGTTGTCTTAAGTGGTTTCTAGTAGAAAGACAAGGATTAGCTTTTGAAAGAATAATAACTCTCATTCTCTCTCCTTTCCTCTATCATAAATAGAGAGACTGAAAAAAATGCATGTAGTTAGGAACAGTGAAGTACATTAAGCTTAGAAAGCATTGGATCATGATTCCACTTCATCATTTGATTTTACTAATAACTCCTATTCAAAGTCTGTGACATGAGCAAAAATGCTGCTGCTTCTGGCCCAACAGACATAAATCCATGTATCTGTGCTGCTTTCTTTTTTCTCTTTCAGCAGTAAGATCTCTCTGTGATGAATGCCTTTGTTTTCTTCCACCTGTCCAGTAGACTGGTTATTATATATTGCTGTGGAACATCATCTCATTTTAAATAGAATTCAAGATTTTCATCTTTGAAAACAAGCCAGTAAAATGTCACTATGCAAGATTAGACATTCAGTCTCTCCTATGACAATTCCCAGCGAAGCAGACATTCACAAGGCATTATTTTGTTAATTTCTTACATTCTATAAATATAACAGCTACCTGAGAGTAAACAGTTTTTTATGAAATGAAACCTCAAATATTACTCTGGTAGTTGCTGAGCTCTTAAACAAAACATAGAGAACAATTAAACTAGGAATGATATTTTTTTTGGCTTTGTGTAAGAACAAATTTTTTAACAATAGAAGTCTTCTTCTGCCATGCTATTTCAACTACCGTGTAAGCACAGATATTCAATTTCTAGCAGAAAAAATTGTTTGTTTTTTTTTTGCTTCACACCACACAGGAAGAGCTCTTACAAGTTTTAGCTCAATATGGATGTGCTTGTTTTAAGTGCTGATTTGTTCTCACCAAATTACCTAAATTTTGTGTCAGAAAGACTTTTATCAAGGAATCCACCATTTAGAATTGTACCAAGTTAATTTTATCCATCTTTTATGTTCTTCTACTCATTAGACTAAAGCTTTTTTTATTTTTGAAGGCATTTTTCAGTGAAATTATAGTGATATATTGCAGCAAGATGACTTTTCTGAAATCAAGCTTCTCTTATGAACTTCTGATGTGATATTTCAAAATTAAGTTTTTCTTTAGACTTAAAATGGTAAATCAAATCTCTGTCTTCTTCATGAGGAAGAAAAAGGCCCTGGGGAGTCTACTTTTGACCTTTCAAACTCTAAATGCTTACATTTTTTAGGACTTCTGAAGGCAAATGGAAGAAAATAATATTTCTTGCTCTTCAAAAGAATACATTTTTCCAGATCCTTCTGAAATCAGCTATTACATTGGTAATTTTCAGCAGGTTTTCTTCCATACTCTGGAAATCATTTGTTCTTGGCTCTTTTTAATTTCTGTTCATTTCACTTAGGCTTTCATACTCATACTTGATTTTAATAGAGATTACAATCTGTATAATTTCACTTTTCTTTTTGATACTTCTTTGTAAATACATTTCATTAGTCTTTACTGCATTTAAGATCGATTGGCTGGCTCTGGTATTTATTTTGGGGACTCTGTGACTGAATATCTGAGGCAGGGATACCATTCTGGAATAAGTTATCCATCCTCAAGTGTCTACATGAATAACCACATCTCTGCCATGTGTTCAAAATTTCGTTATCATAAATGGGCACCTGCTAAATTAAATATCTAAAGAGCAATTGCTCTCCTTCTGAAGTAGTCACATGGAACAGTAAAATTAATTTCTTGCCTCAGGCCAATGCCTGTATTGGCATTGGTAGGATTTTCATGTGGCCACCTGTTGGAATTTGGGGTAGCTGAGACATCCTGGTGCTGCTGTGGGGCACAGCCTGCAGAGCCCTGCACCTCTCTGGGTGATGTGAATGAGGGACACTTTTCATCTGGCAATCCATGCATCTGCTCAGGCTGCTGAACCAGGCTTCTGGGTAGGGTTTGCTGGCTACCAGTGCAGTGCTTGACACACTGCTTAATATTGCTGCCTAATAAATCTGTTTAAAGGTTTTACTATTTTGGGGTAGAAGCTTCTCTTGTTAAACAAATGTATTCTTCTCCAAGTGAAAGAAGTTTGTGACTTTAGATTGCATGAGTACTTACGAGAAGCACGTGCTGAAGCTTCTGTAAAAAAATATTGGTTTCTTATGTTTGCATGGGTTTATATTCCCAACTTCATGTTCAAACTGAGGGACTGACTTTTTGCCTATTTAGTTTTTCTTTTAGTGCAAGCATTGAAATACTTGACTAGATCTAGAATACCTTGTACTTTATTTTGCTCTTATTTATTTCTAAAGGTAAGATGATAAATTACCAACAAAGCCAAGTGAGTAAAACAGCTGCAAATAGATACAAAAAGAAATACCTGACTTTATTACAGTTAGAATGAAGCCGGGCTGTGTTGTGTGAGTTTATGTAAAGATAATAAGAACTTCTGCAAATGTTACTTCAAAAGAAATGTAAGATTTATAATGCTATCAGATAAATTCACTTCTTTCTGGGATGTGCATTGTCTTGGATTGCTGGATTGCCAATTTGTCTATTGTGTTGTCAGAAATTGCAAAAACATAATTTTATCAGCAGAGAGTTTTTCAGTTGCATTTGCTTTCAGTTAATAAGACCATATTATATGTGGGTTTGTGTGGGTTTGTCCCCACATCAGATTGTAAATGAAGAATGACAGAGGATAAAAAGCATTTAGTCTTATCATTTTTAAACTAAAATAAAGCTGTCTGAGGAACAACAAAAAATATCACACAACTGCCAATGTTACTAATTAGTGGGATTTACAGGTTTTGATATATTCAGCATTATGACTTGTGTTTGTGGCTAAAAGTGAATGCTATTTATCGGTGTGTTCTTAAAATATAGATACTGCGTTGTCAAAAACTGTTATAAATGTAAAGAGTCTTTAGTGCAAAATCCTGAAGGGCAAATAAATACACCTGTAATTCCCAAATAAGGTATTATCTTCTCATTTATGCAGGCAGAAAACTTGTTTCAAATCAAAGTGTGTCTATTTTCATGTGTTTATTTTCACATGAGTTTCTTGATCAAGTTTAGAAGGTTTTGTATTGATTTTGCTTTCTGTTTCAAGAGAGGATGAGTGTCAAGTGAAGTCAAGTAAATAAAATAGATGGAAACAGGTGGACATTTGACTTCAATGTTCTTTGAGAATTCTCTATCTGATTATATCTTGTATTGACTTGTCATTATCAAACTTAGGTCCAGCTCTTCACCTACTGAAATTAATACCAATTTCTTCATTTATTGTGCTGGTTATGAGTTTCACATTCCATTTTTCTGGTAATAACCCCTTTGAAAATTAAGCAATAGCTTTTGTTTTCTACAAAAGGAAATTAGACAAAGAATAATTACCTTTTTTATTTTTTTAAACAGTGAACAAACTTAATAATCATACATAATAATCATCATAACATTTAACTGCACATAATAATCATACATAAAGTATATACATAAGACTGTGCATGATAATATTATGTTCTTTCCTCTGAGAAAAATAATGCATTTCAATACTCGATATAGTTCTTCAGCTAATTTTCTGGAATACAAGTGAGTCATGGAAGACAGGCAAATGTTNGGAATACAAGTGAGTCATGGAAGACAGGCAAATGTTAATTCAAAGATATAATTATGTATCTGATCTTTAATCAGTCAAAATAAAAACTCCACTTAAGGGGAAAATGTAAAGATTTAGGAGAAAGTGATTGGATAAGAAGCTGTTCTAATAGAAATAGAGAGGAAAAGGAGAATCTCATGCCAAGTTTAGGCTTTCTTCAGAATTTATATCTCTCAAGGCAAAGAACAAAGGAAAATCAAAATCAGCTGCATTCACCTGTTAGTCAAACAGTCATTGTTGGACAATTTAAAATATATCCACTGATATTTTGGCACCAAAATATTCTCGAGCTTTGAGATATTGATAAATATCCAAGAATAATATTTGTTGTATGGCAGTACTTAAGAAAGGATAAAAGTATTCTAAACTCCTTTGAGTCCAGGTTTGTCTGTCTTTAAACTTCATGTAACTTTCAAGGAAAATAATCCAAAGACCATTCCAGATGGAAAGAGAAAGAGTTGACAAGATCTTATTGCAATGTTGTAGTGTTTTGGCACTGTGTGGATTTGGGAGAGTAAATGATATTTGAGAGAGAAGGATTGATTAAATTGGAGAAACTGGAAGTCCAACTGAAGCTTAGAACTTTACTAAGGAACTACGATGAATAACATTTGGAGGGCAATGAGGAAAATTAAAGGTGGCAAGCCTAAAGAAATTTGGGCAAAAAATAGTTATATTGCAGAACTGGAAGACCTTGTATGTAGGAAATTGATCCAATGCAAGCTACAGAAGCCTGCATAAGAAACTGAAAGATAAGAGGAGGAAGAGAAGGAAGTGACTTAGCAAAGGATTAGGCTTTAGATTATTAGAAATTACACAACTGTAATTTCTACCTGTCAATGAATTTGATGCAGGTCCCTAAAAGCTCATTTGTCTATGACAACTTATTACAGACATATTACTCTGAAAGGAATAAGAACTTTTCAATATAAAGGTAGATGTCTGAGAGTCAGACTGTTCTTCCTTCCTCTTGCAGAATTCTCTTGATTTATTGAGGCCTTTCACTAATCAGTAATACAGTACTTTTATTTGCTAGAATGAAGCAAAAAAAATTCTGTATCTAGAAGATGAAGGAAACATCATTCTTCAACATAACTAGACAATAGCAATTGCACCTTGAGTTAGGGGACTTCTAAGAATAAAAAGATATTTCCAGATAGTGGAAAGACAACTAAACTGAGAAATGGAATTTAGCAGCAACTGTTGCCTCTATGAGAAGGGCAGAAAATACTTTCCTTTGGAAAGATTAAACAAGACTTGGTTACTTTATCAGCTGTGAATATATGGCATTTATGGAAAGAATATCAGGTACCTACTATGCTTGCTGCTAATACCAGTACTCCTTCAAGTTTCACATACTTGGTACTTAGTTCTTGCACATGCTGCACATAGTCCTCTAAAATCTGAACTGTATAGTTTCAAGCTGCATTTTTAAGTAGAATTTTGATTAAACGATGTTCTTTGGTCTCTTTTTCTTGAATAAGCAAAGATGACTTCTTCATTTCAGTCTTTTCCTTCTTAATTATCTAGTGACAAATTCTCATGTTGCTGTTTCTGTCTAAATACAGTCAGAATATAGTGAAGTGTTTTGTGATGTATGTAATTTGAAAATGCATATCAATGTATATTCTTTTTTAAAAATATATATTTCTATATGGTTATATTTTTACTGTAAAGGTAATTAATGTTCTTAAGGACCATCAAGATATATCAATCTGTGAGTGTCATATTGAACCTTGTAAATACTGAATCTAGTAAGTACTGGTTGGCTGTCTTTTTTAAGATCAGTTTGAACCTGGGCATGGAGATTTTCTGAATCACATTTTGCAAAACATTGGAAAAGCATCTGTGTACTATATCTTGTCAGAGGAAATGGACATTTTTGAATGAAATTAAACTAAATATTTTCATTCCTCACAGTCTAATTCTTGTAAGTTGTGTCACTTTTATCCTCTCTATTTATTCTAAAGTTAGTGGTTTATTAAAAGTTATTGAATTATGATTATAAAAATATCTATTATAATAATAAAGTTAGTGGTTAGAGTTTGTTAAAGTCTCTAGTGATCTGCAGAGGATGTTGTGCTTCTGATCCCAGTCCTTTTATCCTAGTAAGTACTGAATCCATTCACATAATCTAGTATTTTTTTTTCATGAAATTCTTGTGATGTTTGCTGCATTCTTTCTCCTCAGAGTTGCAGGAACTGGAAAACACAGTACACAATTTTTTTAATTACGAGTTTCACTCATATTACTAAATTACAGTATTGCATCCCCTCAGATAGGCCTATTACCTGGCTTAGGAAGTTATTCTTCATGCATCCCAGGAGTCTCCTGGAATGCCTACAGCTCACTGGGATACTTTTCCAGCAGATGCTGAGGTGGTTGAAGTCCCCCAGCAGGACAAGACCCTGTAGCTGGAGCAAGAAGGCTTTGGCAACAGGCTGCCCTTGATCGAGCAACAGACTCCAAACACTGGTTTTCCTTTGTTGCCTGAGTCTCTGACTCTTACCCATGAGTTTTCAACCTGCTCACGGCTATTCCTCAGAATGTGCTTCTGTCTTGATGTAGAGTGAAACTTCAGTATTTCGAGAGGTCTAATATATCTATAGCCATGTGAATATATGGAAGACAAACTCCCAACATTCATCTGTAAGACTCTCTTCACAGTTTTTGAAAGTGAGAAACTACATGTAGGAGAAAAGAAGTCTTTGGAGAACTACCCTTGAGTGCAATAGTGCTTTTCTTTTTATAGATATAATACTATTCCAAAAATGAGGCGCAATTCCCTAGGCCCCACAGCCACGGGTGGGTTCCAGCAGTTACTTGGATACTGACTTTGCTGTCAGTATGTGAAGGGAGGAGCTGGATGTAAGCTGGTCTCCTTGCTCTCTGCTCAGGTGAGGATAGTGTGTGACTCTGTGAGCAGAGAGCACCAGCAATTGCTTTTACCTATTGAAATGAATCATTCTCTTTAGAGCAATGGAGTAGAGGAAAATTACAACATAAACCTTTTTGTAGTCTTGTTGCTAAATACATGGTTGAACAAATACAGGATTATTGCCACAGTCATAGATATTTTTCATCAGATTTTAAAGGTTAGAATGATAGGCAAGCTATTGACTTTCCTTTCAATGGAAACACAATGTAATATGTGTTAAATTATATATAATTTCTTGGAGTATACAGTAAAGTTATTGCAAGGAAAAATCTGAGCCTTTGGTGATTGCCCAAAAAGCCTTTGCTGCTTTTCATTGCAAAGAAGTCTTGATATGAAACAGATTGCTGTGCAATTAAAATATTTCTGAAAGAAAATTAATTTCCTCTATTATAAAGCCTGCTTATACAAGAAAGGATTTGACTGAAATAATTTTATAGTCCTGTAGTTACCGATCTCGGCTGTACTGATCCAGAGAATTGTTGGCTTTCAATTACTTCAGAGGGAGGTAAATGCACTCATGATTTTAAGAGCAGGACATTTGCCAAATGTCATAAATATATAAAAGAGATCTGCTGTATCTGGAAGCACATGTTTTTATTGCTAGTCAGTTTACCACCTGGACTATTCTAACAGAAAGCATGTTCATACATATAGAAAACTCTATGTAGACATAGAGAAAACTCTGATATAGAGACTGGGAAAAATGTCATGGAAATTGAATTATTTATAAGTTAATTGTCCTTTCTAGGTTATTTCCTTCATTTTAGTTACCCCAAAGTTTTTATGTGTAGTTTCTTCTTCATATGTTATTGCTAGCAGAGCAACAGGTATATTGTTTTGATGTCATTTTCTAGAACAGAAACAGTACATTGCTAGCCTGGGTGCAGACCCATCTGTCAGTCTCAAACACATTGAATACTTCTGTTGCCCTTGAGATTTTATTTTATCATTTACTTGAACTAATATAATTTTCTTTATTTTTAGATTAAGGTCCACCACGTAAAATTTCTAGGTATTCTAAATAATATTAGAAAATAAAAAAAAAATATGTTGCTTGAATATGGCTCTCCAAAATATTAAGTATCATCCTTCTGAGTCAAATGAGCATCTAATAAGAATGATATATCATTTTCCTTGCATATGAGAATAAATAAAAGATGTAGGGAAAGAAAAGTAGCATGAAAGGCAATCAAAACTCTTTTCGAAAACAAGCCTGTGCCATTTTCACCCCTAAAATTACTATTTTCAATTTATATGTTTGGAACAAGGGTATCCTGAGTATACTGGCTCTTCATGAAAAGAATGAGTTAGACATAACCTTCCTCAGTTTTCTCTTAGACTCTAAAAAATTTCAGAAATTGCAACCACTTTTGCTCAGACCACTGTCTTGTAACAAGGCCTGGTTTTATGAGGCCCTTCTTTTATAATTTCTCTGCTTGTCTGTGACACATTGGCTATACTCTACCTTTGCATCCTATTAAAAAAAATTCTTATATCATACCTTTTTTCAATATGTAGCATAACAGTTCCAACTGCCAAAAAGGAAAAAAACCCCAAAAAACCAATAACAGTGTAAAAAGTCAGATATGTCAGCGATAATATTGGACCTGTGATTAATTTTTACTCTTTATCTTCTATATGTTGTATTAAGGGAAGTGATTCACTGCTTTATGTAAGTCTAAGTGATTTTAACATCTATCCTAGAGGTATTACAGGTGTTTCAGCTTGTTTCATTTATTGGAGCATTCTGTATTTATCTCTCGAGTATCTTCCTTCAAAAGGGATGTCTACTGCATTTCTGCATCATATCCAGTATCAATCCCTTTGATTAGGGTCTCACTCCACAAACCAAACAGCTTTTCTTCCATGGCAGCTCCATATGTTTGCTGCAGCTGTTGCAGTTTCCAGGCAGAATGTGACCGTACTCTGTTCAGAGTTTGTGTCCCTGTCAAACAGGCAGGAAATTATTCCTCTCTGCTTTGATTTGCCTTGAAGTTGAGCGACTTGAAATCTGCCCTACAGCTAGACTAGAGTTGCCTACAAAAGCAAACATGAAATTGCAGCTGTGTTATTTTTTCACAACTGTGAGTCCAAAGAGTGCACGCTGCCAAGGCTTGTTCCCACAGCACTGACTGAATCTCAGGTCAGAGGAGTTTCATTGCTGGAGAGGTTCCTCCACGGAGTTTTTAGCCCTGATCCAATGATAGAAGAATAATATCATAGCTATGAGCATGAGATATACTGAGATTTATTAATGATTTTATGGTTTCTAACTCAGGAAAATATTTCTTTTTTGTTGATTATTATTTTTTGTCTTGCACAAAGACAGTATGTAAAGCTCTGTGATACACTCTACACTGCACTACAGTACAGTGTCAGTACTACCACAGTACACTGAACACAGTGCAGAGAATGTTCCAGTTAGGATGTCCATCTCTATTTGAAGAAATGCTGTGTGTTTCTGTGAAGGACACCTTGAAGATCCTCAGCTTACTATGATTTAGTTACATCTAAGATAAAACAGAGAACTCAATTTATTAAAACACATATGTATGAATGTGACTAAATCTCCACACCAGTAAGGAGAGGGGATTTTTTTTAAAATTCTGATCACTGGCTAAATCCGACAGTAGCCAGCATTGTAAGAACTTTATTTATCCTGAAAACATATGCACTTGTTCAGCAACTAGGCATTTCTGTGTCACTTTTTTTTTCATTTCATTAGCCGGCTGCAAAAAAATAAATATGCATCGTTACTTTTTGGTGACAAAAAGTACAATTTGGCATGCCTTAAATATGCTTTTAATGAAATTTCTAATAGTGCACATGATCTGATGATAAGTATTTTTAAAAGCCCTGTGGGTCCATAAACTCAGTTTGACAATTAAGGTTTGACATAGATGAATGAATGTAATGTATTTGCTTTACTAGAGCTATGGAAAATTACTTCAATATCAGAATATCTTACTGTTCCCGGATCCTCTATCTCTGTGACTGCACATTACAGATCTGGTTTTAGCAACTCAGTAGCTGGAGAGGCAAGTTGCTCCTAATGATACCTGGACACAGTTTTTCTGTGTGTGACACCAGGGTGTCTGTAAATAGTAGAGCTGTCACAGCACAGAATTTTCCTGTTTCCCTCCAAGAAAGAAAAGCAGGAAGCACATGCAGAATGTCAAACACATGCACCATGGCAGCAATGCAGCAATTCTTGCAGGAGCTAAGACTGTTTCCATAAGGAAAGTAGCTCAATGAAAAATCCTTCTCACAGTACAAAGCAGTATCTAGAATTTTTAATTGATTGATGCAGGTCTTTGTCAGATTGTTTTGTTCCCTCCTTCCCAGGAAATGTAAATTTTGGCTGAATATAAAAAAACGTGCCTTTAAATGCTTTTCTTTCTTCTAATATACAGAAAACAGACAACTAAAAGCAGCAGAAGCAATAGTATCTGGGTTTTGGTTTTCAATTTCCTGACAAAGTGCTTAGCCTTTTCACTGGAGGCAGAAAATCTCTATCCTATTTCAAAGTCAAAATAACTTTTTGTTGATCTAGTAAAAAGGCTTTCTAAAAAATTTTTCCTGGTTATGGCAAAAAGATGGTTCTTGAACTCCTGGATAGGAACAGGAAAAGTACATTTATTAACTGTATGAATACTCTTGTCCAACAAAGCACTTAACTTGAAAGTGTGAATAAAGCCACAGATTTCAGAGAAACTTAAATGCTGCTCTGAACAAGGTTGTAGAGGAAAAAATTTTAATTATTAAACTAGCAGAGGGATATATTTAACTTTAGTTTTGTTCTCTGCTCCTCACACACTCCTTTCCCTAGTCATTAAGTGCTAAAGTGAGGGTTCTTGTTGTTGAAGTGTGACATAAGAGATGAGAGGAATGAAAATGCTGAAAACACCAGAGAGGAGGCAAAAGCCCATCTGGGGAGTCCCAAAGCACTGGGTGCCCAATGGTGCCCAGTGCTTTCAAGGTTTCAAGGGGCTCAAACCCATGTTGAGCCCTTCAGCAGTAATTGCAGTCTGGCTGTGATATGTGAACAGCTAATATAATTTCTGGTCTCCCAGGAAGATTAAATGCTTGCAGATATGTGCTGGCTATAAACCAGTTTGTGTTCTGGATCCAGAAGCGGGATTTCTAGCTAAAATTATCTTCCCTCTGTAACTGTGACACAGATGACATTGGGAAATCAGTTGTGGTTATTGGCTCAGACCTCAAATGCCAACACTTTTTGAAGCAGGCCCCTTCTCTAATTCAGATTACAAAGCATTTTTAAAAGAGTAGTCAGTGTATATTGCTCGTTAGCAGAGTATCAAAGTAGCTGTATGGTAAATGTTTTCAGATTGTAATTAATGGTTATTTTGTGTAGGAATCATGAACAGTGAGAAACATACTGCAGTGTGTATGAATAATTCAGACATCATCCAAAAAGCTAAATGTTTTCTGGTAATTTTTGCTAATTACAATTTACCTGTATTTTACTCTCTGTGCTGTTACTTAGGTATGTTTTAATTGTGGTGAGTCAAAATCTAGCCATAGAATCACACTAAAGAAGAATAATTTTCTGCTAGATTTTCTATAATGTCAATAGTCAATGGATGTATATTGAACTCTTATATTTATATGTCATTAAATAAAGAAGCAAAGTTAATTTAAAGTTAAACTTATGCTTATCTTACCTGTGCACAAAGTCAGTCAATCACTCATATCTATTCAAGAAAACCCTTTAGTTGTACTCATTTTAAGAAGTAGGATGTAATTTTGTAGTCAGTAAAGCGCTTTTGAAGCTCTCCAGACCAGAAACAGGGCATGGTACTGCCCCCCACACAACAGCTGACTAAGGTGGTTCTTCGTTAGGATCAACTATAAAATATTTTGATTTCTTGTTTTATTGTATGTATAAAGTATATCTTTGTACTTTGTTTTGTACTTTGTAACATATTATTTGAATAAATTCAACAAAAATCTTATTGAAGATGGGAACAACGACACAGACTGTTTCCAGATTAGACATCATATATCCTAGATTCTGGGGTGGTGGTTGCCATGAAAACTTCATAGGTCTCAAGCACTTGGATCCTGTTTCACTTAATACTTGGCATTTTATTTCATGTGTTCAAATGAATTCTTAGTAGCTGTAATGAATCCTTTCTTTTCTGTCAGGGAATTATATGATTCCCTAATATTGACTGAGTTCCCTTGAATATTCAATGCAAAATCATTGGAGATTTGTTAATAGAAGAATTAACATGTACCAAAAAGGAATTGCATCAGGGAGATTATATTTGCTAATAGATTTTTTTTCTGCTGTGCTAAATTATATTCTTTCTCTATAAATCTTTATTAAATGCTGCCAATTCAGCATCTTTAACCTGATTGTTTCATTTGCATGCTTTGCCTTTGTGATTGGATTACAGTTTGTTGTGCTTTACTCTTCATTATCATCTCTCTGGATGTGTAATTATGCATTACTATTTAACATTCAATTTACTTTGTCCAGTATTTGAGTATAAGTTATTGAGGCAATAATATGCAAAAATATTTTTCCACTTCTTCAAGTCATTCTGCAACCCTTCACCTCAGTCCCTGTAACTGTGGAAAAAATTAACTAGCATTAATTTTGGTGCCCAAATTTCAAACATATTTTAATATATTCTCAAGGAGAGCAAATTAGCACAGGGAAACAAATAGTGATAAAATATACAAGATCATATCATAGATAAATTACAATTATATAAATTTGCTTTCATAGCAAATAAAAACCCCAACTTCAAACTTACAGAACAAATATATGTATTTTCTGACTTACCTAGATTTAAATCAATAATTTACTCAGTTGCTACAGTAGAGTGACTTAAAGTGTACCTCATAGAAATAAAGTGAAGAGCTGTAAGATAAAGAACTGGATAACCAAGACAATGCAAAATGTTTATGTTGAGAGTTCTCTAAATAGGGATTAGTAATTAAATTTTTCAAGGATAATTTTTCATATTCATCCTCATTAGTATGTTGATTAATGACATTGCAGGAAGAATGACAAATATGCCAAAGGGAGCTTTGGTGATATTGAAGAGGAGAGGGGCAGTTCATAGCTAATAATGATACAATCCAAAAATCAGTTAGAGATGGTAATTCAGGAAACATCTCTCATTGAATCAGTCTCTTATGGATGACCAAACTGCAAATATTATATACCTCTGGAAAAGTCTGTCCTGATTTTAGTCATTGATAGTGCCCAGATAGAACTTTATATTCTAGTCTCTTCAATTAGGAAAGAACACAGTCTCTTCACAAGTAGCCACATGAACAAGGTAAGGGCAGCAGGTACAAGTTGCACTGGGACAGACTATCTCAAGAGACATTTTTACAGCAGGAACAATCAATCTCTGCAACAACTTCCCAAGAGACACAGAGTCATAGAACAGTTTGGGTTGGAAGTAGACATCAAAGATCTCTAAACCCTCTGCCATGGACAGGAGCACCTTCCACTACCAGAGAATCACAGAATCACTGGGTTGCAAGAGACCTTCAAGATCATCAAGTCCAACCCAGCCCTGACACCACAACTAAACCATGGCATCAAGTGCCACATCCAGTGTTTTTTTAAATACATCCAGGGATGGTGACTCCATCACCTCCCCAGGTGTGGAGTCACCATGCCAGTACTTTATCACCCTTTCTGTAAAAA
>VWYI01046546.1:0-15243 GCA_013399455.1 Anthoscopus minutus | reverse complement strand
AGCACTGCAGGGGTTATTGTGGCCAAAATGCAGGACTTTGTGCTTGGACTAATTCAGTTTCATCCCACTGGACTCTGCCCATCCATCCAACCATTCCAGGTCTCTCTGCAGAGCCCTCCTCCCTTCCAATAGATCGACACACGTTTCCAGCTTAGTGCCATCTGCAAATTTACTGATGAAAGACTCAATCCCCTCATCCATGTCATCAATAAAATAAAATACCAGACCAGGCTGATCAGATCCCCATCCAGCCTGGCCTTGAACACTGCCAGGAAAGGGACATCCACAACTTCTCTGTTCTAGTGCATACCTTCATATTTCTAAGCTAAACCAAATCTCTTTCAGTTTGAAGCCATTCTGCCTTGTCTTGTCACTATGTGCCCTGGTAAGTTGTCTTGCCCCATCTTTCCTGTAAGTTCCTTTCAGGTACTGGAAGGTTGCAGTTAGATCTTCCCAAAGCCTTCATTTTTTCTAGACATGGTAGAGTCTCTACTGCTGCTTTCAACGTATGTTTTTTAGAATATATTTTTTCCACATATTTGTTTTCTTAGAATTGTCTTCTAATTATGCACTCTCATTTCAAGACAAAACCCATGGGACATGGCAGAAAAAATTACTCTGTTACTAGACAATTCTCTAAGTCTTTGTCTTCCAGTTTCACCTGAAAGACATTTCAGTTGAAGAACTGGGCACTGAACAATGTTTGGACAAACTAGAAGAATTGATCTGATTAGCTAATTGAATCTAAAATTTCTGAGCCTCATCAGTGAGTCACATGGCATTAAGACGGATGGTAGCTTGCTTTTTTGTTTGTTTTCTAAAGGGTCTTCAGTATATGTTTTAAGATCATTTACTCATGGCTCTGGAAGAAAAAGTATTCATTGCAGGTCACTTTTAGCAGAAGAACTTGGAGGTCCTTTGCAGGCTTGATCTCAAAATTATGCCTGGAAATCAGCTCTGGATTTAAATAACAAAGCTGTAAAGTCTTGTTATCTTCAGATATGACTACATCAAGCTGGTAAACATTTAACAGTTTGCAATAAAACCTGTGAGATTAAGCAGCATCATTATGTCTAGCCTTCTGTATCGACTCCTAATGAGTCACTGCAAGAAATAAGTAAATACTAATTTAAATACCCATGCTGACTAGACAAAGCCATTTTGTAAAATGAGAAACAAAATAATTTAATCTGAGGATGCTAATCTTAGAGATAATTTCTGTTCTGAAATATTAAAATTTAGGGAAGAAATTAAGGAAGGGTTCATCTTTAACTTTTTGTAGTACAGAACAATAAACAGCTTGACAGAAAAAATTAGATAAGCCTCCCCATTTTTTCCAGCCCGTCACTAAAAACATGTGATTATACAATCACTGATTGGAAAAACCTGTCTGTGGTATCTATATCATTTTAGCATCAATATTGATGCTCTTTGTCTCTTTGTGACAGATAAGTAAGTGTCTTTCCTGAGGTTGTTGTGGCTTGATAAAACCCATCCCCGTAGTATTTCAGTTTGGCTTGTACTTTTCAGTCTTTGTAAACCTACTGGGTTTCCTGTCATAATATACAGCATTGCTGTAAATTAACAACTTTAATTACTTTTCAGAAAACTACTTTAAACAACGTCTGAACTAATAGTCTATCTTTCTTTGTATTTTTTCCCTTCTCTTTAAAAATGAGAGTCATACACTTCATCAGTATAACATTGGTATACATGTGTGTATATATATATGTACATATATAAGTATAAACATATATATGTATGTGTCTGTATGTACATATATATATGCATATATATATATACACACATATATATATAAATGGATGCACCTGCAGAATTACATATGAAACCCTACATGAGTTTAAAGGGCCAGGCACTTTTCCTTCCAAGTTACTATTGCTAAGGAACCAGTTCTAGTTCCTCCTGCCTGCTGCTCTAATAAAAAATGTTTTTAACAGAGCTGCATGAAATTGTATTTCTCCTGAAAAACTCTTGTGGTCAGTGTTGGAGGGCTTCAGTCACAGGCTTTTTAAGAAATGGAACATTGTTAGAATTGATGCTCTAACAATACTCTCGAGGTATGCCAAACAATAGTTCAACAAGCTCACTTCAGCTGCCTCTTGGTAACTTTAACAATTTTAAAACCATCTTGAGTGGCTCTAAGTTTTTTCAGCAGAGTCATCTGTTTTTCAGTACTTTGAATGGATTGATTGTCCTTATTGTGTATAGATATGTCTGAGTTTGTAATAAAAACTCAACATTCTATTCAAAGAGTCATTACAAAAATATGACTATTACAGGAACATATTTCTCTATTTGCCTTGTACTTGAAGTGTTTTTTACTTTGTTAATTTTTCCAGCTGTTCATGGTCCTTCTCTGAGGAAGACTGATCAATTGCCACACAATGCCTGGAAATGCCTCACAGCTTGGAAATTTCTGACCGACAAAACTAGAGGTTTTTAGCAGAACCTCCTTGTAAATCTCTCAAATTTTATAGGAAGAGAAAAATAAGTAGTAGAGTGACAAGAACATGAAAAAGTCCACCGGTTATTTTTTAAAACACTGGAGCAATATCAGCCATCTCAGGAATTTAGACTCAAAATGTCATCTCTTAAACTTCATAATGTCTCCTAGGTTGTTCAGTGCAGTGAGACCTGCGTTTAGACCCTACATCTGAAACAATGCTTTTGTAAATCCATAATCCTTCAAGTGGTCCAATTACAAATCCTCAGTTATCCCTGTACTGTATCCATGGATTCCTCCTGTTCTCTCATAAGGGACCTATTTTGTTGTTCTGCACAGGATTTGTCAGGTCCTTAGCAGACCTGACCTGCTCAAGTGCTATGATTAATAATCTTTCTGAGATTCTGCTGATAGAGCAGTTTCCACACTACAGATTTGCAACTGAATAATGTTTACATCCTAAACTTTTCAAATTGGAAGAATTTTCCTGGTAGCAACTATTTGTGACAGCTAAATGATAACAACTTGCACAGGAAAATGAACATTCTTGGTGCGTGGACTAATGTACCCCATTCTACCACCACCCTGAGCCCTGCTGTGATTGAGATAAAGCCATTCAGTGACCATGGGTGAAATGTTTAATATCTCCATGCAGCAGTTGCTCTGTATTTAAAAACAGAATACAGATTACTTAACACATTGTACTCAGAACTCTGGACCAAAATGTACAAGTAGGAGCATTACATCCACTATCACTTCATGTGCAATGGATTCACCATCACTCCATCATGTGGAGAGGAAAGACATTCTTTGTAGGAATTTCAAAGGAAGGTAGTGCATTTTTATTATGCTTTTAGGGTTTCCATTTGCCTGCTACTCAGCCAGTTTTCTAAATGGCACCATTCTGTGATGTCATCACTTATTATTGAAAAAAAAAACCCAAAAAAACCAAAAACCACATGCCTATACTTAACATTATTCATACGTTTAGCTGCAATACAAAAACCTGACTGCTTCTTGGATAAAAATCAGAAGAGTTATACTAGTGGTCGTAAGTAAATATTTAGGAGGAAAGAAAACAGAAAAATCACAACACAGGTGATTTTATAGGCAACATGCAAGAGTTTTTCCAGGTATGAATTTACAACGCCTTTTATCAAAAAATAATTTTAAAGTATGATTTTTATTGTTTGCTGGTTGTAACAAAAATATATATAAAATTTATTGTGTATTGTCTCTCAAAAATTTACAAATTTGACACTGTACTATAGGACAGTACACTGAAGTAGTTTCACTATATAGCAGATGACAAAGCAAGTTTCCTACTGTCTTGGGTATTTGGGTTTTTTTAGAAAACAAAGCCAAAAGTGTGTATTCATGTAGGAGGGAGTGGGAAGGGAAGGGTATCATCCTGAGGCTCTGAGGATGTGCACAGTTATTTACTTTTTAAAAAACACTTTCAGTAGATACAGGTAGTTTTTTAACAATTTGCCACGTCATTTAGCCATTATACTTAGCTATGTAATATGTTTTTGTTATCAATGGAAATTATTAGCTGCAAGAATAAAAATATCTTTTAACTTAGAAACAATTGCACCTGCTACTTATTTGTAAGAGGTGTAGTGATAGCTAAGGCATTGTCCTAAGAAAACATAGAAATCTGTTGTTACAGTGACAGACAAAAAAATGCAGGCATGGAAGAAAAATCTTCATTTTCAATAGCTGAAGAACTCGGTTACTTTAAGGCAAGTGGAATTTAAAAGAATTTATTAAACATTCAAAGTTTCAAATTTAAGCATTGATACTTATGGAATTAAAATGTTAACTAAAATGTTAACTAAATTTCCAATTAATTAATATGATTCTAATTGTGACTTCTCTTATGTGACTTCCTTAAGGCTTCCTTTCATGGAAGTATTTGGTATACTGTAAAGCACAGAGTCTCTTTCAAGTCTCCCCATTATTGAAATGCCAGTATGTGGTGCCCTTCAGTTCAGGGAAAACAGCAAATGCAAGATTATACTGAGTATAAACAATTTTATATTTTTTCTTTCTGAGGATTCTGAGGTTGCTAACCACTGCAGGTTATACATGTTGACCCACCCCAGAAGTGCAAAGTGTCAGCTGCTCAGGAGCACAGAGCAGAATTCCCTTGCTCACACTGCCAAGCAGAGAGTGCTACAGCCAGTTTAAATTGCAAATGGAGCTAGAAAGGCAGGGTAATTACTCAGGGTGTCTTGGGAGTAACACTTTTAATCCTGTGAAAAGTGTTGTGGGATACTTAGTGACCCACATGCTTGAAGTGTCCATCACCTCCCTTCATCTAGAAACATTTACCCCCTTCCAGTCGTTTGAGCAGGTTTGCTTTTTTTTGTGGACTCAAAGGAAAAGCTGTGTCTTCTGTGAATTTAGATTGCATCTTGGCCTTTCCAGCTGCACAATCCCATGAAATTTATCCAGGAACTCATGAAATTTATCTTGACTTTGGATGTAGAATCACAACATATAAGTTGGTTAGGGTAATACAGCTTTATGTTGGGAATTACATTAGGACTTGTCTACATTAATGCAATTGTGAAAGTTAACCCAAATTGACTAAAGTCGTGAATTCAGAGCATCATTAATTAAAGTAAATTAGTGGTTTCACATCCTGAATAAATTAAGTTAAATCAAATGCAAGCCCTCTTTAATTCTAACTGAGAGTGTCCAGGCAGGAGTTTAATATAGTTTCACTAATCCATTTTTAAAGTTAATTCTGATTGATCTTAATGGGTGTCCATGAAAATGAGGCACGCAAAAGTGGATATCTGTATGTGTGGGTGAGCTCATACAGAAACTCAAAGAAATATAATCAAATTAACAAAATGCAACTTCGTTCATTTACATTTTCCATTTCAAGAAGTATGCTTATTAAAAATTCAAAATTGTAGATGTGGCCAAGATAAAAGTCTTCCATGTTTCCAGAGATATTAAGTTTGTAAAAATAATGAACTTTTAAGGCCAAACTGCATGTAGGAAAACTTTATTCACTTTTGTGCTTGGATCATTCTCATTAAGCCTCCTGTGCCCTTTAATAGGTATGTCAGTCTACAGAGGCAACAAGAATAATTGCCCACACAGAAAGCCTTCAACAAGGTAGTATTATTGCAGGCAATAAAATAAACCAAACAAACTTGACCATCATACACACAGTATTCCCTTCACAAGGCATAGCCTGTCCTCAGTGCTGCAGCGACACAAGCTGGGGAAAACCGAAGGGGATAAGGACTTGAGGTTTAAGGACAAAATACATTGCAAGACTCTTCAGAGCTTGTTTATTTTTAATTTCCCATTTAATTTGCAATATATATTCCCCTTCCATATTGTATTGCTGAAAAATTTTCTTCATTGTGTAAATTATAAGTTGTGTTTCCAGCCCTGTTGGAAGGACACTTGCATTTCCTTGCTGTAAATGTCCTTCATACTAATGTGGTGACATACACAATATTTGTTATTGCAATTTTTACTTCCTGAATAATACTAATTATTATTCATGGTAATAATTACCTATTTGTTCAGAAAACTTTTTCAGCTGAAAAAAAAGAATTACTGGGGAAGCAAACTTTATGTGCTGCACAGTTAAACTAGTCATAATGTGTGGGGTTTAGAGTGGAATGAATGATTTCTATTTTTATAATATTTTCTGCTAACCTTCAATTCATTATTCTTCTCTGAATCAACACCTTGCAGCAATGAAACAATGCACACAAGAAATTTATTCTAAGTGATTGCAAATTTGAGCCAAAAATACAGGTAATTTCATGTAAAAATGAAATATTGTCACATGCAAATTGATAAACTACTGAAAATAGAGCGTATGAAAGAAGGAACACTGATTCTTGGGCAGAATGTTAATATGCTGAACTCCTAGATCACTTTATCATTAAAAATAACAGTAATATGTAATGTGGAAAGTTTAACACTCAGTAGTGTGAACAATGGGAAAGGTCAGATATCTAATTACTGAGTTTATCATTGCATGGAAGGATTTGTAGGAACTGTAATGGTAAATCTGTTTTTATATTGATTTTATGACTGGTCCCAGTTTTTCTTTCTGTATTTGCCAAGTTCTTCACTGGGTTTAGATCATACTTAGACTTTTTAAGAGAACTGTAATCTCACATCTCAGTGCTAAAATGTCAGTTAGATAAAAGCCAGAAATTTGTTAATACTTTCCTTTTTAATAGAATCAGAGAGCATACAAATAAATTTCTAGCTCTTAGATTCTGCAGTACATTTGCTTTAGAATTATATTAAATAAACTTTATAAGAGAAGTATTAAGCTAAAATGAAATCCTGAAGTTTCATCTGTTAGTTTAGAATATTGACATTTTAGCCATACTAGTCCAATAATGCCATATTTCTATAACATTTCTTGAAAATCTAATTCTCTAGAGATTATGTTTCAACTCTGTATATTAGAACAACTACCATCTTCTGTCTCTTAAAATGATGTCTGGGTTGCATTCTGTCCCCATGCAGGCAAGACTGGATAACATGCAATCTTCCTTGCCTTGATTTCTGTGGAAAGGTCATGGAGATGTCCAGGCCAAAGTGGTCCACAGCTCATGGAAGAGTTCAAAACTTTTGGGACAACAGATCTATATATGCTGTAAAAGTTCAATAAACCCTTCCTACCTTCAAAAGATGACTTTTACAACGTTTTTTGTCTGACTGTTTCCAAAACACTGGGAGACTGGGATCTGTATCTATGAACTGGTTAGGATGATTAGAATATTTCCTGTACAAGGTCTGGGGAGTGTTATCCCAGGCAGAAAGTCATAAAAGCTTGTATTCTAAATTTTCAGTACAGAGGTCCATCTTTGTGCCTTTTGTTCTTTGAGGGTCTTCAGCATAGAACTTGTGAATGGGGAAATGCCCTGTGTTGGGTATTTCCATGTTGGGTTGTCTCTGTTTATGCTCCTCAGTTATTTACTTTAGAAATGGAATAGAGATTAAATCTCCACTCTAAACCTCAATGGGAATTTAGTTCTGTTTTTCTGTAGACCCCTGCTATCATCTGAAAGTTTCTTGGTGCATTGCAGTCACACACACCTGTGGGACCCCTGTGCTCTGCCCCCTGTGCTACCGTAGGCTGAAACCCCTGCCTGCCTGCCCCCTCTTTTTTCTAAGCTGGGGAGTCTAATTCAGCTGTGCTGGGTGATTAGGTTTTCCAAAGGCAAGAATTGCATGCCAAAGCCAAGTGTGGTGTGCCAAAGCCAAGACATAGAAAGCAATGTGACATCCAAGTTTCAGAGTTATCACATTAGAAGTCAGTTTTGGAGGCTGCAAATGGATTTTATCCAAAAGGTTTAATACAATCTGGGCTCAAATATGTACTCTAAATGTCCTATGTGTTGAACTTTTTGGCAAATGCTTCACTTTAAGAAAAAATAAATATTTTTAAAATATCTGCAGTATTATTGGGACTCATTTAATGTGACGTTATCTCATAAAATATGGGTTTGTGTACATTGCTCTATCTCATTAAAGAACGGTTAGAACAAGGACAGCAGCTATTTATTTTTTGATGCTTTAAGCATATTAGGAAAGGTTAAGCTCTTGAAATTATATTGTTCAGTATGACACAGAAGAATTAGTTTTCTCCTTTGCCCTATTTCCATTTTCACAAAGAGAAATGAAATGAAAGTTTATAAGAGAGATTATGTCAAATAGGCCAAAATTATATAAAATCTTGATGGCATATGGAGCCAGAAATTTTCCTAAACAGGAAAACTAAAGATTCCTAAGAGGTCACAGACTACTAGACTAAACTGAAGGCATTGCAGCTAATATCCTATGTGTCTTGATAGGTGAGGACAATGTAATGGCCCCTGTGAGACAATCATTAGGCAAAACCATTTGAAGCAGTTTTGTCTTTGCTCTGTCTTACAAAACAAATTAGAGTGCAGCTGCTGAAGGGATTTAGACAATACAAATATTGTCACATTTTCCCCTGTTTTTCTCTTTCAGTTCTGACAAAAAAAAGTCTACAGATGTACTCAGAAATCTGTCCAGTAGTAATTAGATTAGCATGGTAATTGGACTGTAACTTCATTTATTCATGCAAATGAAGACTAATCCATTTTTTCAAACATTTTTTGTTGTATTTTTTTTTATCAAATAGAACAACTTATTTGGTGTCACATTTAGTTGTCTTTTTTTTCCCCAGGTGTCAGATTTTTCAACATGTGAGGAAGTTTCTTGTGGTTTAAAGGTTATATATAATCTTTGTATATGAACCTGAGGTCTTGTCCCTTCAGTAAAGTAACACATTTAAGAAATATATAAAAATAAAGCCCAAATATGAGGGTTAATTTTATTGAATATAATTTGGAATGGACTTGGTGTACTATTTCCTTTTTGCATGTAATATTATTTATCAAGCAAGAAAAAGCAAAAAAAGTAGAGAAGCTAGTGACCTATTTACATCTTAAATATCAAGATTAAATGTACATTTTGCTCAATTCTAATGTTTTCTATTTGGCCTAACTTTACAGGTCATAGATTTCTGAACTGACTTCCTCTTCAATATTATTAGTACCTAATTAGCTGTAATCTTCTATGAGGATAAATATTTTTTGCTTCTTGTTTCTCAACTGGCATCCTTATCTATTCACATGCATGCATACGTGCACAGGTACACACACACACACAAACACATATATTTCAACTCCAGTTGAATAAAAACAGTTTTCAAATTATGCATTGTCACCCTCAGCACCTGAAGGACAAAAAAGAAAGCTCATCTGATCTGTGAGCATTTTAGGAGTTGTTTGACTGAAGGGTTGTTCTTTGCTTATATGATATATATATAAAACAAACTTAAGTTTGTATTTTGATACATGCTTATGCTGTAAAGTTCAAATGCCTTCAAACTGCAAATACAGCAATGCTTGAACACTTGAACATACAAAACCCTTGAACTTTCAAAAAATACCAGAAATTACAGGAAGAACTGCAGGGTAAAATTTATTTGACAAAGTTGAAGAGATTCATGTGTTGTGGAAGAAAGTCATTTGTGCAAAGCATGATCTGTGTTTGGAGAAACAAAGGCTGACTTCACCTCAACACCTAACACAGTTTGATTGCCAACTGGAAAAACAGTGTTGATAAAACTTGTGAGATATTTATGTCTAGCAATGTTGAAACAGAGGTGAACATTAGTGGACATTTAGTCTGAGGTCTGTGATTATCTGTAGTATAAACAAGGATATAGCCTTGCCCTTTTGAAAAGGTCAAGTGCAACATTTCCTTGAAGAGCAAGAAAGGGCAAAGAAAGGTATTCAGAGGGAATGTGGGATGCACAACCAGAAATGGTATGTTAGCATGGCTGTGTGACCAAGTTAAAATAGGGGAAACAAGCATAAACACTGATAATTAACAGTTTTGGTACTCCAGGTCTCAAGAAGTAGAAGATGGATTACACATCCAAAATAGAAGAATGGAATTATTTTCAGGATTTAAACTTCATAATACCCCAATCTCAGTGGTATAGGCCACCTGGCAAAGGATAAGAAATTAAGTACACAATTCCTACCTCCCACTCCTGGTTTCCTGCTTTCCTGCTTGTAGGAAGTCCTTTAAGTGCAAATAGGATATATCACTTTGCTATTTGTTGGGGATTTATGCAATTTTTTAAGTGAAAAAATGACTAAGCTAAAACCAGGTTAAAGTTCTCCCCTTACACACACACACACACACACACGTGCACACACACACACTCCCATCAAATCCCTACTGATTGCTCCCATTTTATGTATATTTAAACTGGTACTAAATGAGAGGGAACTGTGAGATTTAAAAGCCACTAAACTGCTGTTTCTGTGAGCATCAAATGAGCCAGTGCTGTGGTTTAAACTCAGTTAGAATTAAGTCCCAGCCAGCCACTTGTCCACTCCCCATGGTATGGTGGGGGGAGAGAATTGGAAAAAGGGAGGAGACGTGGTTTGAGATAAAAACAGTTTAATAGGCAAAACAAAAGATACGCATGCAAGAAAATAAAAATGAGGAATTCATTCGCCACTTGCAATGGCCAGGCAGTTGTTTGGCCACCCCAGGAAAGCTGGGCTCCATCACATGTAATGGTGACCTGGGAAGACAAACACCATTGCTCTGTGTGTTTCCCCATTCCTTCTTCTTCCCCCAGCTCCAAATGCTGACCATGATGCCAAATGGTATGGAATATCCCTTTGGTCATTTGGGTTCCATCTGTGTCTCCTCCCAAATTCTTGTGCACCCCCGATTCCCTTGTTGACAGGATAGGGTGAGAGACAGAAAAGGTCTTGACACTGTGCAAGTGCTGCTGAGCAATAGCTCAGACATCCCCGTGTTACCAACACTGTTTTCAGCACAAATCCAGACTGCAGCCCCTATGAATCCAGATTCTAGCCACTATGAAGGATATTAATTCTATCCCAGACAAAACTAGCACAGCCAAAATTGGAATAAATAGCTCTACGTGCCTTAAAGAGATAAATACACTTTTATGTACTTTACCAAGCAGGGAGAAATTTAAGTCCAGGCTTACAGTTTTGTTGAAGTGAAGTAAATATGTATGTGTATGTGTGTGTATATAGATACATGTCTTTTATCACCAATGAAAGCTCTTAATCTCACTTAAAATCCTATCATATTCCCTTCAGTTCTTTCAAAGGCTACTGAAAACAAAACCACTGTGGAACTGAAGTGTATTTTTTTCTCACTGTAAGGTGTGAATTTCTGCTGCAAATTTTTCTTTTTGCCTAATTTATCTATTAATGAATTTGGCTTTCTGTTCAATTTGATGAAATTAGAGTAAACCAAATGATTTGTGTTAATGTAATTTCTCTAGTTTAAAACTGATCAATCTTGGCTAATAAAGATAGGTACTAGGATAATTCAGTCAATGATTCAGAAAGATACAGAGCACGCTGGCATGCTGAGTAAGAGAGGAACACTCAAGGAGTGTCAGAAGGTGACCAGGTGACAGATTTGTTTCCCAGGTGTTGTTGCTGGCACTGCACCACTGTGTCTACCTTGTTCTTTGGAGGCTGTGGCTCCACATGCTCTCTGCAAGGCACAGGGCAGGAGTGATCAAGTGCTCATATGAATCAAAGTGGTTGAAAGAGAAGGGAAGGTTAAATCTGGGCTTAGAGAATCTGTTTTACTCCATTTCAGTGTCTGCTGAGAACACCAACTGCCTGAAGCCAAACTCTGTAAGGTTAGCTGAGCCTTTTCAGCAGTGCCATGCTCCCAAAAAACTGTCAGCAGTGCCTGGCTAAAAGCTTTCTGTGAATATTATATTAAAATGCACAGTTTCAGACTTTCTTTTTTTTTTCCCACTGGGAAGAAAAGACAGTGAGGATGCTGGGACTACTTCACTGTACCATGACCTCTAGAACCACAAGCTTTTGTAATAAAAATGTCTTTCCAAGAGCCTTATATCTAAAAACTTTGCTTCACTAGAAAAACCCAGTGACAGCATATACAATTAAGGATTACGTTTAAAATTGTTTTTTCAATGTTTTTAAGTACATAAGAGATATAAAAATTTTGTTTTAACCATATGTGTTTTAAAATATGTGGGATAAGTGAAAATATTTTATTGGATCTTGATTAATAATGAAATGGAGCCCCGCATTTTTCTATTAGCAGTGAGGTTGATTTTTCATTCACTATGTTGCAATTCCATTTTTTTTCTGTTTTGTAAATGTCCTGATAAGATTTTAAATATCTTTTTATTTCTCAATATTTTTTTGAAAAGGGTGGGTGTCTGCAGTAATCTTTCCTTATAAGTAGTTCTGAGAAAGTTTCAGAAAGACAAAAATGTTAAACTTCAGTGTTAGGTCCAGGCCTTCACACAATCCTGGGACTTACTTTGTGACCATCCCATATCTCTTAGTAATCAGAAAAATCAATCACTATTGCCCATCAGAACAGAGAAAAAATAATGCATCCAAAGATATATTAAGACTAAGAAAAAATCCTTTTTGACTCACAGAGAAGAACACAAAATGTCAAATGGAAAAGATTATATTATAACCCTTACATGCTGAAATTCCCTTCAAGGCCAACTGTGCCATTTACTGAATAAGTTGATCGTTATTTCCGTTCTGAATTCAAAATGAAACACAAGCAGCATGACATTAATTTGCTTTTCAGGATGATTTGTATTTTTCTGTCAGGTACCCTAGATTTAGGAATTTGCTGTTTTGCTGTGACAGACTCTGATCTGATGACTTGGAGGTACTAACATAACATTCTTCATTTTTCTCATGGTGAGTTGAAATGAGGTATTAAGGAAAATATAAAAGAAAAAATCCAGTTAATCTCTAAAGGAAATAGCCATATATGAAACATAGTGGGGGTACATGCAGTTAAAGGTATCTGGTAACTTCATATGCTCTGATTGTTTTAATTTTGTATTTCATAAAGCTTCTACACCTTGGAGTGAAGATGAAATGTAAATACACCTAAATACAAGTGAGTGCAGGCCTTTCATGTATGTGGAATCCCTGCTAATTTTAATATACATTATTTCCTCCTGAGCTGTATTTTATGCCAAAATCTTCTCAAAGAGTATGCTGTCTAATAAATGAGCTGAGACTAAAAATTAGTGCAAACCAGTAGCAAGAAAAAAAAGCTGATAAGAAACTAGGTAGTTTGGAATTCTAAAATGGTCTCTTGTGTCTTGCTTGAATTTTGAAAAATACCTCAGCTACACGAAGGTGATTTTTGAAGACACTGAAAATATTAAGATACCCAGTAAGAATTCTAAAATAAACCACATTGCATCAGTGGGACTTGATGGGCTGAAAATAAGCTAGAAACCTCTGTTTAGAGCAGAATTCTCATGGACAGTAAGACCATAAATATATTTTGGCCTTTTTAAATGAAATCAAATAAATTTTCAGTGGGAAATACATTCTTCTTTTATAAATGCCTATAGTGCATTTGAAATACATCTCAGAAAGAGCCTCCTGCTAAGACTGATCTCATTGATGTCATAGGTAAAGTTCATCTGCAAGGAGAAAGAAAAAAGACGAGAGAAAACAACAACTGCTGAAATTAGCAGCTTACACTTTTCTCTTGCTTTATATTTCTGTTTTCCATTTAGGTTAGATTAAATATGATATTTAAGTGGAACATAGATATGTAGCTTGGAAGTAGAATTTTTTTTAGTCTCAAAGCTCGAGTAAAGTTTAGGAATTCATGATGGAAAGTTGCATGCTTCCTCTTTGAACCATGCATTCTTCTTTCAACATTCTGACTATAGTTCTGCCATTTGTCCTCCTCTATAATCTAAAAGCCATTACCATTTCATAGAAGTTTAATATAGTGGGGAAAAGAGTGTTACAAATTAAAAGGACAAGGAAGAGATTATTGGATGACAGATATGTAGACATTTTTCAAGTAAATTTTTCATTGGATAAGATGTACTAGTCATTCAAACAGCCATTTTTTATTTAACTTACTCAATTCAAATCACAATGTTGAAGTCCTAAAGTTAATGAAAATTAGAACTTTTTCAGAAGGAAAGGTTAATTTTACTCCACATCATATTTAACTTGACAGCATAGTTACTTCATGCTTGAAGAAAGAGGAGGATATTTATTTATGTGAAATATTTCTGAACTCAAGTGTCATACAATTATAAATTGCTATATTAATTTTATTTGTTTTGGGGTTTTGGTTTGTTTGTTTTGTTTATTTGGATTTTTTTATTGTAGTTTGCAATAGCTGATCTCATGCTCTTTTGGGACAGAGACCTTTCATGGCTTTTTCTAGGGCACTGTGAATCTGTGGGACAAAAGAAAAGCTAAGATAAAATAATAGGTCAATTTTTTATGAGCAATCTCTGTGGTCAGAACATTATAAAATAACTAAGATAATGAAATTTTTTTTATCTGCATAAATTTTTATAAATTTGATAGAGTTTACACAAAAGTTTGAAAAAGTGCATTTTTCAGAAAAGTTTGGATTCTGTATGTTAAGATTTTTCTTATGTTAATGTAAGAAAAATGCTGTGTTTAAGCAAGTTTATCATAATGAGTCATGCTAAAACAGGGTTCGTGTTTTCTATGAATGTTGTTCCTATTATATTATGCTCTAGCAAGCTAAAAAGCCCACAAGGTTTTGCCTCATCAAGCAGCCTTTGACTTCTCATTGAATGCTCACAATATCTTTTTTAGGGAAAAAAAAACCTGCCAGGAGAAATCAGAAGACAGATACAGTCAACTCACATTTGGGTAGAATACATTCCCTACCCTGTATATTTGCTTTTGGTGTGTTCTATTTTTGCTTTACCTGCCAAGTCTGAAGTACCTGTTGGCTCCCATGCCAGACTGCAGTGGCGGTCTCAGAGAAGTGACTCCATTTAAGTGTTTCTTTGGCAAGGTCATAAAAGGATTCAAAAGTGCTTGCAAGTATTTGGAAATATATTTTTAAGAAAAAAACCACAAACTTTTTTTCTATTAACTATATCCACATGATCTATGTCTATAACTGCAATATCACTCCCTGAAGTTTGCAATATCGCTCCCCATTAGTTTGACAGTGATGTTCTGCAAATTTGAACCATCAGATTACAAAAAAATGGCAAGTTAGAAAGGAGAATCACATTTTCAGAAAACTTGAACTGTTCAAAATCATACCAAAACTTGAAAATACTAATGTTCAAGAATTCTCCTAGGAACAGAAGTGCCCAGTTATTATCCCTGATGCATTAGTTCCCTTTGTTCTCTATTAACCCCCTTCCA
>VWYI01046539.1:0-37133 GCA_013399455.1 Anthoscopus minutus | reverse complement strand
ACAAGCAAGTGGCAGAGCAGAGATTTTTTTTTCCCAGCAAGATTTCCTGTGATGATCCAATCGTGAGGTTGAACTCAGCAGTCTGGGATCTCTCCCTCTGCTTTAGGTAGAGATCTGATAAAAGAAAACAAGTTTGCTCAGAGCAAAACACTGACTCCGATTAAATAAATAAGAATGAATTCCCTCCCTTAGTTTCTCTGTTCCTCCATTTTTCTTTTTCTTTGTAAGAGTCACATATTGCTTCCAGATACAAAATTGCTCAAATCATATCTTAAGTTACAAAGTGATTATGATAGGTTACTTCTAATTATTGACTGGCACCTCTTAAGATTTGAAGTAATTAATAATAGCTTTATGATACCACTGCCACCTTAGTTTTCTTCTAAGATCACTGAAATTGATATAAAAGCCTCCCTTTTTCTTTCCTGCGAGGCTTTTGGCAAAGGTTATACCAAATTACAAGTAATATCAAAATACACTTTTTGTGTGGTCCTTCCCCAAGTTTGAATCACAAAAATCCCAAAACAAAACCCAAAACAAAACAAAAAAATCGCCCACTTAATTTGTTTATTTCATTGGAAGTTGAAATTGAGCCTGGATTTTGATAGCAAGTACTTTGGTCAATATTGCATCTTGCTAATGATCTCTCTGTTCAAGTGTGTGTTTTGTTCTTCAGGCTAATGCTGCAATCAATATGTGTGAACTTGTCCATTATCTATTTGCACTGTATTATTCAAACTTAAATGCTGGGCTCTCTCCGATAATCTAAACAGAACTCAGTAACCCTGCACTGTTCAGTAATCTCCTTTTCCTAACTCATGTCACTCTCTTTTAATCAGATAGTCTGATTCACCCTCTTCCTCTGACATTTCAAATCCCTGGCAGCGTGCTATGTTTAGACAGTGTCATGGCATTTTCTGCAGATGACGATAGAAACGTGTGGGTTTTTTGGTGTCTCATGTTAACAGATGTGTATGGCTAGATAGTAATCAGGTTAATTAGAATGAAGTGAAATAAATCTCAGCTTGAAAGGATCATATTCCACTGGAGCTGCTGTTGTGGCAGATACAGCAGGTGAAGCTTGGGTTGAAAATTCCCTGAAATGTGGGTTGTGCCGACCTAAAGCACAGCATTTCATCTCCCAGCTGACAGCAGCCCAGGCTTCAAACAAAACCAAGCTGCTTCTCTGGTTAATAGGTTACCTTGGTACACTGGGAAAAAAATCATGCTTAAGACTGCAGTGACTCAATCCAGAAAGTTTTGTTTGGACTTGCCCCCTCATGGAGTGGTTTCTCTAAACATATTGATCTGGTCGCTCTAAATCCATCAAATGTTAATAAAGTATGGATGCAACTAATCAGGTGATGAGTACAGATTTCTGCTACTTAAGAAAGTGATGCAATATTGAAATGCACTGTTCCCTGAATTGTCACACCCTATTCTCCCAAAATAATGTTTTCAAAAAAATGAGGGGAAAAGTTCAATGGATGCAGTATTTTTTCCAAAGACTAAAAATTGCCCTTATCAGAGTCACTTGTTCAAAGATTAAGTCTATACTGATGAAAAATACTTGGGCAAAAAAAAAATCAATTTTATTTTTTCAGTGTTTTTACAAGACTTACCAGTAAAATTTATGTGGTTGATAATATTAATGGTATGAAGTATATGGGGAAAGGAATAAAATTAAGAAATGTACACATTTTGAAGAAATATACACATTTTGAAAAAAAATATACAAGTATATAAAATGAGCCAGGTTGCATGTTTGATGAAACATCAAGCATAGAGTGACAATTTCTGCCACTGGTTATTTGATAAAACAGGGAACTGCAGAGAAGCATCTGTTACCACAGTTTTCAAACAGAGGGGCTGTGTATATCTTTTGATGTATCCTGTATTAGCACTCTCAGAAGGGTCACTGGTACTCACTAAAGTACTCCATGGAACCTTTTGTATAGATTTCACTTTGCACACCAAGAATCACACATTTTTAAATAAGTGGACTCTTCTCTGGGCATGGAGGTTATGGAACAAATCTGTAGAATTGCTGTAAGATGTAATATATATAGTAGCTATATATATATATATATATAGTAGCTAATGCATACTCATGTTAATGGCAACTTATTTTTATAGCTGTTGCCAGAGGTGCTCTTGTGTGTGTGTGTGGATGGTAAAGGAAAATATATATTGTAACTGGAAGTGACCATCCACTGCACAGCTGTTATCAAGGCATCCAAAAGCCTCTCTGATTTCTCTTAAAAAGCTCCATCTTTTTGCCTGTTCATTATGTGTCTTAGTGTTACTTATTCTTTTTCTTTAATTCATTGCTTTCAGTTAGAAAGTGAAGCAAATTAGCAGGTATTTGCACCATAGGTAGAACAAAGCATCTGCACAGCTCTATGGAAACCCCTCAACAAAATTACTGAAACTTCCTAGCATTGCACTGACATAAGTACACCATCCAACAGACATAAATGACAGCTCTATAATTTTACTTTCCAGCATAATGTTCTTGGAACCTCATAAAAATTCAAAATGAATTCTTGCTAACAAATCCACAATGCTATATGTAGTTATATTCTCAATTGCCAGTGAAAATTTCCTTTCGAGGCTGATTTAAAAGTAGTTGGAAAGAGGGTCAAATACCATTTTATCTTGATAAATGTCACCCACAAAAATAGGAAAATTGTTATTATAAATTGGATAGATAACATTTCATGCTGTACTTTGAAATTCTTACTTGTTGTCTCAAGATCAGTGATGTGCAAGTCACTGGCAAATGTGTTGGGGAGTGATTCTTATACTGATAGGAGTGTATGAAAACCCACTAATAGTTCATAATAGTAGCACAAGGGGGGAATAATTGACTGTATTTTGTCATATGGGAATACCTTATAATCTAACCAGAAATCAAACATAATCATATTAATCTATATGAGATGTTTATAAGCTGTCAGATATTAAGTCATAGGAGAATAATACTACTTCATAAATCAGTAAATGAGATCAGTTAAATAAAGTGGTGAGATTTTTGTAAGGACTCATGGAGTATACTGTGCTCTTTCTTGGCTTGCACCCTCTCCTTTTTTATCCCCTTTTTAGGATTTTTCTTCAACTGGTTGAATGTTTAGAAGGAGGAATATATAAAATGTAGAATTTATGAGAGCTTCTGACATTTATGGTATTTTTGATTAACACTTTTATTAGTCTTGTCTGAAAAATAATTCATTATTTCAGCTTTTCTTTGTAGTTCTCTAAAAAGCTGCCATGATCATCAAATAGATCAGGCTATGCAATAAAAGCCATACTGCTGGTAGTAGAACATACTGTCATATAACCATTAAGACTTTTCTAAGAGCCAAAATGTTGGAACTGAAAGTATTTTTAATGACTTGAAATTGCTTGAAGTGCTTTCTCTGAGCTGAAGGGTGCTGATTTATTTATCTAGTGTACTTACCTAAATTAATTTGGATAGAACTACTTTGGTTTTAATCCTCTTACAAGTGAAATTTATGGTAATATTTTTCAATGGCATATTATATAATGTCTGAAGGAAAGAGTTAAATAGTACTGGGCTGAGAAGTGTCATTAAATAAGAAAATGTGAACAAACTGTCCAAAAAAGCGTTAAGCAGTGCATCTTACCTGGATTACAGTAATAATTTTCAGAAGTGACCTTGCAGGAAATGCAAATGTCAGTGCTATCTTCTCTCAATCTACTTTTAATTAGTGTTTTAGCACAGCAAGTCAGTAACTCAAGTACATAAGCAGCTGTTTCAAGTAATTGTGTATCATATACAAGTAAATTAATTTATTGTTACAACTTCCTTTTTTTTTTAGCACATGCACTGATTTTATGATTTCAGAAAGAGATCTCTTTTCCTTTCTCCTCTTTGTGTTCTAGCATGTCCCAGGCCAATGAAACCTTCCAGTTCTCGTGTCACTCACAACTGAGGGTTATTATGGCAGGCTGTGCCTAATTTATTCCTCTTCTTAAATGTGTCAGAATTATGCAATCTCTGCCAAAACAGCTGGGCCTGGGATCCTGGTTCTCACTGCAGAAAACTGAGCAATGCCATGGAGCCCTGGAGGCACGTGGGGCTTTTCCTTGTCCTGAGCAAGTAGTGAGAGGAGTTTCTTTGGCCTGCTGGTTTTCTTCACTGGTAAAGTTGAGGGGTTTTTTACATCAAGGAGGATAAAGAGGTGATACATTAAAAAGCCTCTTCCTGGTAGGGAAGTAGTGGTCATTTTTCCTGCAACAGACCTAGTCTTCCAGATAAAACTGGGACAAGATGCTTAAGAGGTTGGAGATATATATCGTGCTTGCATAAAATTTAACTCACCAGCCTGTTAATCACATACTCTGTAGGAAAAGAATGATTTCCCAGAAAAGCCATATATTTTATGAAACTAACTAATGTATTTCTGAAACAAAAAAAAAAAAACAGGCCAGCTTTCAGGGAAACAAGACCTCTCAAAATCTGAAAAAAGAAATTACAGTCTTCTGGTTAGATGCAGGTCGTAAATAAGTTTGATCAGTATAACATAAATGGTTGGTTTTGGTGAAACTAGCTCCTATGAGCAAAAATGCAGGCTAGCTAAGGAAAGAGCAGTTTGATGTTCTTGGCTGGTTAGCAGCACCACTGGCTCTCAATATTTTCAGTCTTCTGCATCAGGCTCTATCATTCACACCTTTTACCTGTGCACTTTTACTGGTGCCCTCCAAATGCTTGAACAATAACTCTGCAAAATGAATTGAGAAAGCATTGTACTCTAAAAAATACCTCAATTTTCTTTTTTTTTTCTTCTAGGTTATTTTTAAGGTAGATTATTGCAGTAGTACAGCTTTCAGAGCAGAGCTAGCTTAAGAACTGAGCAGTCAGTACACAGGGACTTTTAAAGGAGATGCTGTGCTCTAAAGCTGATATCTTAACACCATCTTTTCTTCCATATGAAATAATTTACAGTGATTTTTACACTAAAGTACCACCAGCAGAAATGGCATGCCATAGCACATGCTGCTGAGGGGGGTATATCCTTTAGCCTCCAAATTAGAATTCAACGCTGTCATTAAAATAGGTTTTCAAAAGTATCCAAAGGCCCTTAGGGCCTGAATATGTTTGGCAGGGAAGAAGGGAACTGGAGCTCAGGTGCAATAGAGCAAAAGTGTCTGTTAGAAAAAATTGAATTAATTTGAGTTAATGGCCTTTTTTTCATACTATTTGAAGTATTCAGTGTATCTACTGCTCAGTATAAGAGCTTTTTCATTGAAGACGGTAAGCTAAAAGACACTATGAATTATGAGATTTACTGATGCACAACATGATTGTTTGTATCCACCTGAGGAGAAGAAAAGAAAAGGGGGTTAACTGTCCTAATGCATGGAAAGCAGCAGCAAATCTGGAAAGCAGTCCTTCAGCACTCAACCCTTCTCATAGTCACTCATATTATATGTAGGCGAGTTGATGGAATGGGTTTTAAACTTTGCTCGTAATAAAATTCCATTTATTGCTTTGGGTTTCTATTCGGTGATTTAGAGGTTGTTGGCATTTGTGGGTTTTGTGGTTTTTTTCGATTTAAGGTAGTAGTTAACAAAACTTGGATGCTGGCTAGCCCTAACCTTTGTTCTGTATTGTTGTCTTTAATTCTCCCCTTTTTCCCCTCACTGCTCTGGTGTAATTTGCTCAGTGCTGTGTGTGTGGCAGCCACCTGGGCCACGGGGGCTCAGCACAGAGCCCTTGTTATTGCAGGAATCAGCAGATGGAGGTGCCAATAGCCAGAGACAGGGTTGGGGACATGTTCCTGCTTCCTTAGGACAAAAAGCCCCCCAGCCCCTGTAGCTGAAGAAGAGGAGCACAAGCTGGTGGCTCTTTCTGAGCAGGTGAAATGCTCCAAAGCCTGTTGCTGCGTTGGTGGCAAGTGCAGGGCTTTTGCCTCACAGCCCCTTGCCAGTAATTTTGCTCCTCTGAGGAAATAAGGAGCAAAATGCTCCTATGAGGAGTGCTTTCTCTGCACCACCAAAGCTTTCCCCTTGCCAAGGTGTAAGATGTGACACTGGGAGCATGGCTCAGCCTCTGAAGGCAGAGCTCAGCAAATATCAATTGCTGTGTGACTTTGAACAAACACAGCAAGCTCCTCTCATGACACAATTATCTATAAAAGCAGATATGAGAGCAAAACTACCTGAATATTTACTGTTTAGTCAAAGGTGAATGCTAGTCCATCTACAGTAAACAATTTAATTTAATCTATCATAAAATCCTATCTCTTATGGTATTTCTCTTTCCTTGGCATTGCTTTTCAGTTAGAGGCTCCATTAATTTGCCTTAGGGAAGAGGGGACTCAGTTCCTTCATAGGATATAAACTGATATGTTTGCAAGTATTCTTTGCAAAGTACATAGTCATAGATGAAATTCATCAATATTTCTGCTTCCTCTTGCATTTATAACACCAGTTGTTCCAAACCTTTAAACTTGCCATAAGCTTTTTTATATTTAATTCCATTCATATTTTTAAAAAAATATTTGACATAGCTGTGAACCCCTTTATTGTCCTCATTTCCAAAAAAATCACTTTAATAATAGCCTGTTCACTTTTAAGAAAAGGTTCACTTTAAAGAAATAGGCTTGTTATAACCTAAGTTTATGTGCATTTTTCCCAGCATGCTACCTACTGACTTAACATTCAAGACCAACTGCAACTATAATTATCCTGTAAGATCTTCAGATATCAGGAACACGTAGAAGTTTCTCACACTAGTGAATTTTAAGCTTCACTAACTAATATATGTTGTCAACAAAATAAGTAGTGCACCTTCTTGTTTTATTAATTGCAGGGAAATAATCTGCATCTAGGAGAATTCTGCATAAAGGAGAATTACCCAGCTAGTGCCTCTTACACACCAAGAACATAACTTTGTTATGTTCTGGAAGAGTTCATTCCTTCAAAGGAAATGGTCAAGAGCTGTTTGGGTTGGTTTTTTTACTGTGAGATTTTGTGAAAAATTCCTTAAAGGAAAGATATATCTTAATGCATAAATTTTGTAGAATGACTGACGAAGTTGAAACTTCATTCCAAAAAGCACTAGGGTTTGTTTAACTCTGTATTTTTAGTATCCAGAGTTACTGAACCAGACTTTACTTAATTAATAACTATAGGATGTGAGGCAGTTCCAGTGCTGCTTTTTCTATTAACTTGCAATTTCCTCTAGGAAATGAATAAACTGGGGGTTGTGGGGGAGGGGGAGGCATGGCTGCTGAGAATAAATGTGGCATCACTGTACATTGCCAAATTCATTTGAACGAGTTAAAAACCATGGGTTATAAACTGAGTAAGTTCAATTCTGTACCTCATGGAACACATTTTTAGGAAGAACAAAAGCAGAATTTCCAAGATGAATAAAGACTGAGATTAAAATAGCCAAGAGATAATTTGTAAATGTTCATTGAAAGAGTACTTCCGTATTAAAATTCACTTGGTAGTTTATCACTATTAAAGCCACATGTACATACAATGTTGAGACATATTTCAAATATAATTCACTTCTTTTCAATGTAAACCCTATTGTTTTCATAGGATTTGTATTTTGTCACTTGAAAGCAGCTTCTGGAATGCTCCAGCTGATAACAATTTTGTAAGGCTTGGGCTAGACAGGACTTACCTTTGTTTGGAACTGAAAATTTACCAGGGAAGTGTAAAACTGCTGAAGCCTGTGGCTATTTCCTGAAAGTTGTGTTAGATCTGGAGGGACTGAACCTTTCCAAACATTTTCCACATGGCTGAAGAAGGACAATACTAATACTTGGTACTATTTAATTAATAACTTAGGCATAGTTTTACCCATTAAATTCAGGATACTGATGTTTTTATTCTGTGTTTTAAATGCTCTAATTTTAGGAGGCTATAACTTATTTATTGGGAGGTTTTGTAGTTAAGTCATTCAATTGATTGTAGGGAGTCTTAATTGAAATATCTTGTATTCAATGGTTATCCATTATGAATGTCACTGAAGCAGCAGTGTTTAAACACCTCAAACACTGTAAATTTTCTGTTTTTTTCAAATTAAATACTTCAGGACATACTTCTCTTCCTAATGTTGGTAATTTTCATTATCTTTGAATAGACAAGAACCACACTTCTGTTCCTATATAAACACCTATTGAATGTGTACAGTGAGTTTTCCACAAGTATTGATTATACTATCATAGATACTACCATATATATATATGATATATACTATATCAGTATATATATATACTATCAGAAATAAGACTGCACTAATCTCAAAAATGCTGCAGTAGTTAATTGACTGCTAGTGCAGTTCTGTTCTGAAAACCCTCACCTACAAAATAAGAGTTTTTCTTATCTACATGTAAACACAGGGCAATAAGAATCTTCCATGGTATAACCACAGTGTAAGTCTCAGTGTAGTTCTCACTTGTGCTCTTTGGGGAATCATCCCAGCTCCCCATTTTTTGTTTTTAGACCCTTATGGTCAGTGCCTGTGTTTATAACATCAGAGGTTCATCAGTATGTGGATACCACTTTAACACATTTATCTTTTGTTTAATTTAAGCTGTGTATAAGTATCTAGTCATGTACCTGAAATTATTCCTTGTTCTTGATTAACATGTGCTCGTGAGTTCATCTGAGTGTGTCTTGTTATTAAGCTTCTTTATTAAACTCACCTTTTAATTTCCTGAGTTAATTAAAGATTTCTGTTATTTTTACAATCTCCCTGGTTATGTGATGGCAAGTGAAGTACGTTTTACTCATTTGGTTTCTTGTAATTTATCATGCTGTCAACAGAGCTGTTGAACTTTTACTTTGTGTTTAGGTATTAGTAATGAGTGACTGAAACAAATGATGTTACAATAGCTAACATGTATTTGTAAATGATATTAAAGTGCTATCTTTATTTCAAGCTGAGCATAGACATTGAAAGAAAAGTGACACTATTATATTGTATTCTTTGTCAAGAATACAGTATAATAGTGTTGGCTTAAATTTAATTTTCCTTAGTCATAAAGAGCTAACTTCATTTTTTTTACATCTGTTCTTCTTGTAATAGGTAATTACATATATTTTTTTACACTCTGTTTCTCTGTTCTTTTATTATTGGCTAGTGAAAGAGCATCCCTTACTCCCAGATTTTTAGGCTGTGTGATGCAGCTTCTTAAAATTTTGGATATTTGGAATTTTTAGCGAAATCGTTGTAACTAAATATAGACCAAAAAAACCACATATAATTGTTTAGGCTTAATTCTACAAAATTAAAAAAAAAATAAATTGTAAACATGTAAAAATCTTTCCCAAATCATTATGTGCTGCAGAGATGTTGATGGTGAAGGCATTGGATGCACTGGAAGTTACAGAACCTTGGTACCAAAACCCAAGCAACTAGAAATACATGATATGTAAAATCCCTCTTATTTATCAAATGCAACCCAGATAGGACAAATGGTGAATTTTTGATGAAAATTATATATCTGAGTACTTTATAGTTTAAAGAAAACTCATTCATCCTAATCCTGTGCCATGTGCTCTGGGATGACATTGCTTGAGGACCCCACTGTGGTCCCTTCCAACATGACCCACTGTGTGATTACACAGTTAGATTAACAGAAAGTGGCTTTATATTCAAAGAGTTTGTTTTTTTAAATATGTAAGAGGAAAAATTCCAGATTTCTAAATTACTTATTTTTCTTAAATGTATAATGCATTTAGAGTGGGTAATTTTGTGATGTCAGTTCTGTGCTTTCTTCAGCAGGACTTGCATAAACTGTGGCCTTCCTAAAGTGATATTCATTGGCTGTTTTCATCTTTTCTATGTGTGTGAGCAAGAGTTTGGGAGGACTGCATTACTCAAAAATGAGAAATATATGAGTTATAGGTCACACCAAACAATCAATAAAAGCTCTGTAGATCACATTGCCATACATTATGCATATGGTGCATGTTTCACAACAGAAAAATAAGAAAATTAGAGACTGGGGTATGGGCTTACTTCTTGTATTCTTAGATTATAAAGCTAATTCCTTCATTTGTATCAGCTGAAATATAAAAACCAGAAGCAGGTGTTGTATATCTTAGTGGAATGCTGTGATTCTCCCAGTTTAGGTTATTCAACCTTTTAATTTCCAGCTCCTAGGACCATTATGTAGGAGGCCCAGAAGTGCTCACTGGTGCTAAGTGAAATATTGAATATATATACCATGAGATTTTAGATAGTTTCCAGATCTTTAAAACTGAGAAGCGCCTTGACATTTAGAGCTGGGGAAAAAACTGTTACAAGAAATATTTATATATTTTTTTAAATCAGTCTGTCTCCCAAAGAGGAGGGGGTTTTTGTCCTACAAGTATGGAACAGGTGAACAGAGGTACAATGGATGATATCTGACACAACAGCTGTGATGATGGTCTGTGTGGGATACAGCAGAGCGTTCATTTTATCATCTGCATGTACATGCTAATGGGAAGGGAAGACGTGATTGATGCAATATTGAAGAGCTCTGGTAACATGTTTTTAGATGATTTGATGAGTTTGCTTTCAGAAGAATCTGGAAAATTGCAAAGACAAGATGTCTTGTGTTACATAATCTGTTGAATCAATATGAAATGGATGTGCTATAACAAATCTGGATCTTGAGGGAGATCACTGAGTCAGAGAAACATAGAACTGCAGAAGGTTAGATCTCTGATTTGTGGCTCTGCTTTCTCCCTTCATAAATTTTTGTTTCCAACCTTTGATGATTACCAAATTCATTTTATGTCTTTATTTTCTTTTCAACTCCTAATGATCCTTCTCAGCTCCTAAAAACTATATAATAGGGACCTAATTACATACAAGCACTGTTCAGAAAACAGTTCTATCAACTGGAGAATTGAAGACAAAATAAAGTTCTTTGAACGTGAGAGTCACAATGATCACTAGCTGAAAAGTATATGCTTTCCTTGGTGGAAAGCATAAAAGAGTACCATTGAAATATTAGTACTAAATCAAAATTATTATCTGCCTCTAAAGTCATGTGCCAGGTTTTGTGGATTCTGTCATGCTTCCTGCTCACAGGACATGCTGTGGAAAAGCAGTCACTTCCACATGTTTTGTGCAAATGGTCCAGTATTTGTGCTCATCACACAAAATCTTTTCAGGTGTGGATTAACAGCAACGTAGGTAATACCTGTAATTTATAGTAAGGTACTGAACAGAAGAGGGAAGGATGAGAAATAGATATGATGGCAGGACTGGAAGTGCCTCAGAGTAGCTGTAATCCCTTCCATGTGATTGAGTGGCACCCTTGATGGGCTTCTGTGTGGTAAAAATGAATAATGCCTCCTGACACACGTCGGTGAGTTATCTGCTTGTAAGAACAGAGAAGATGGTTTCCTTTTGTGCTAGAAATTGCTCCTAAGCATGGACAATAACAGTGTCTGTCTCTGTCACGGCTGTGAGCAGCCCATAAGAAAAGAGCTACAGGGTGTGCATGAAGTCTTTGTGAGCAGATGTGGTCCATAACAGCATGCTGGGAATGGGATAGATATAAATATAGAGTGCTTTAAGTGGATAATGCCAAATATATGATAAGAAAAGAGGATACCCTTATTGCACTGGCACATGAAGTATCCATGTGCTCCCTGGGTGGTTGTGAGGGACCAGATTTATTAGGGAGCTCAGTTACCCTTCTGAAGCTGGTGAGAGACTCCCGTGATCCCTGCAGAGTGTACAGAGTGCTACACTGCAAAGTCAGGGAGATGTGAGCTTTGAAAACAGTCTTAAAGGAGACTAATATTGATTAAAAAATCAAAAATCTGAAAGAATTTTCTAATGACCCATTGGTGTTCTGGCAGACCAGGATCTTGGGAAATGTGCAGAATAATGTGCTTTTCTTTCTAGGGGAAAAAAAACCCCTATTTTTTATCTGAGGAAGAAATTTTATTTTTAAAGACTGTCTCTCATGACTTTCATCATAGGAAAAGTATGGTCTTCTCTATCCTGGCTTCTTACAGCTCTGGGATACACAACTCTTAGTGCTGCTAAAGCACCTGACACCTCCTGGGAGCAACAGACACCTGCAATTTTTAAAGGTTTTTCATAATAACAATGACTCAATTAGAAAGAATCCAGTGATCTGCAATCTAGACTCTGAGTCACTTGTCTTTTTCCAATTACTTTCTGTATACTGAGAGAAGTCAAATATTTACAGCAGAGCTGAGAGGTAGCAGGAGGCCCTTACCAGCCTCTGCTACCTCACAAGAAATTCCTAAGCCCTGTTATTGAGCAAGGGTTTGTTTACAGATGGTTAATTAGGGACCTAACTAAATCTTTTAGAAGGACAGATGCAAGTTGATTAATGTCTATATCATCTACATGAGTAGCCTTTAATAAGAAGGCTCTTACAAGAAAAAATAAAGTGATATATCCAATTAAAATCTTCAGCTTGCTCAGCAGTTCACAGAAAATTAGGAAACTGTGATGAACAAAAGCAGGCAGGCTGGAGGAAAATTATAACTATACAAAGAGGCCTTTTATGTGAACATAAAAAAAATTATTTAAATATATAAAGAAAATATAAAAATTATAAAGATCGAATGGGTGAAATGTTAATGATCCAAATTAAATCTGTCATTATGTATATGTTCAGTTACTTCTCGTCACTGCAGATTGCCCAAAGATAATTTTTTTTTCTTAAATGAAGAAAAATATTAGTCTCTGTTTTAAATTAAATTAGTTATGGTAAATTCATAGAAGTTTGAATAAGGACAAAACCAATTGGAAAGTGAAGGGCAAAGATTGCTTGAGCAAAGAGTGTTAGCTGATAAACAGACCAAAAAAGATAGTGTTTGGAATTGCAAATTTCTACACTAGGTGATTCTGCAAAAACAAGGACTTTACAACAATCAGAACTGGAAGTCATCCAGAAATGTCACAGCAGAAAATCAGGGACAAGAAAACTAGAGAGTAGAAACCATTCTGGCAATTTATGATCAAAGAGCACTAAAAGACATCTATTAAATTCTTAAATATATTGATGGCTCTAGAACCTTTCAGTGCAACTCATTTCAATAGACATTTGGGGAATTATGAGAAATTGCTCTGCCTGGGACTGAGGAGGTTTTCAGGAAGATTTTTCATTCAAGGTCTTTGACTAGCTTTTATTACGCTTAATTTTTCCCTCCAACATCATATTCCAGAGATTTCTGACAGCATAGTAACAAATATTGACAGTTTTTTTCATGTAAGTAGCCTACCTGCACAGATATACGATTCCATATGTTTGGAGAAAGTCAGCTTAAGATGTGGCCTTAAATGGAGCTTACTCAATTAAGCTGGGAAGTAGGAGGCAGTTGGATTTCTTGCATGGCTGTTCTGATCCCCTGAGTGCCCCTATCCAGAGGATTTGGCTTTGGCCACATTAGGCCCAGCCATCCATAATTCCTCCTTCAAGGAGAAAGCACAACCTACTTCACAGACACGAAATCTTTTAGGATGTTCTGAGTATCCCTAGATAGCTGCCAGTTAAAAGGCAGCTTGTGTGTTCTCTGGACCCCTAACCTTCCTGTAATTACAGCACTTCCCTCTCTGGACTTTGGTCCACCAGGACATGTGCCATGACTTTATGGCATTCTCTGCATTCTGTCCCACATAGTCACTTCCAAATTGTAGCTCTATCTTCATCATTTGTCTGTGACCTTTTTCCAGAATATCTTACATCACACATTTCTCACACTTAAAGTCTTTTATAAATATTTTTAATTTTATTGTTATCTTCAGCACACCAGTGCAAGAGAACAAATCACCACAACTGAAACTCTTTAGCTGGCTCTTTAGTTGTGCTCTTTTGTTTAATGCTTTCCTGCTCTGGTGTGTTATAATAGATGCCAGCGGCACACACAGTCCCATACTTCTGTATATTCTTATGGAAATCTAATTGTGCTCTGATTGCATCGCTGTATTTTAAAACAGATTTGTTTTACAATAATGAAAAGCAGGAATCCTTAATGTTACCCGAGTCAAGGCCAAGTTTTAAATTAAATTATAAGCCCTGGATGGAACGAGTATGAGGGGAAAAATGTAATTGTCACACACCTCGAAGATAACTGAGAAGTTTCTGAAAGGTTTGGGTAAAATTGTCCTATTTGAACAGAAAAACAGGGTAAAAAGTTAAAGGAGGCTATAAGCACATGGAAATGAGGATGAAAATTTTAATTTTCATTTTAATAGTCAGAAGTTGTGACCATACCTGTCTGAACACACTTATACTGTGAAATATTAGTATCATTTTATTCTTTATGAAGACTTATCTGTAAAAGGAGATAGAAAGGCCTCAGACAAAGAATATTCACAGTGTCCACACGGTACATTCACTCTGTAAGAAAATTCCTTCTAATTTCCTTGCATAGCCTTAAGTACAGTGTTATAAGAAGCCAGCTGCCACTTAACCTCTGTTTGCAGTTTGCCCTGTTCCCCATCTATGGAAGCTGAATTGTAGCAAGGGGCACAGGTGGTAAAAATACCAAGCCCAGGCATGGGACTACACCTGCCCCTTCCCCCTGGCACAGGCCATGGTGCTTCCAGGTCACCCAGCAGTGACATCCATGGCCTCTCCTCCCCTGTCCCTGGGGATGCCCTCAGAGCCAGGGATCCTGCAGTGCTGAAGCCTCACTGTCCCCACTGGAGCTGGGATCCAAACTTCCCCTTTTGCCCAGTGCATTTACCAGGAGAGCAGCAAGTCTGACACTTGTGGTTGTGACATGGCCACGAGAGATGCCTTCTGGGTGACGCATGGGCTTCACAACATCTGCTAAAAGGGAAGAATGGTTTAATTGCTAAAGAGGCTGGGGCTGGCATTTAGTAACCACTGCTGGTTTTGTGCTGCTGATCTAACCACAGGAATTAGCAGTGGGTTCCTGTCTTCCACTGTTGCTGAACAGGGAAACACTGATTTGAGTGGCTGCCCACAGGAGGGGGGAAATGAAAGAGACAGGAGTTTAGTGCTGAATGGGTACACTGTGTGTCATTTTATGGATGGCTGGTGCTGTGATACAGTCTCTTCTGACCTACAGAAACCCTGTCTTGTGGTTACTATTAAAAGCAAAAAAAACCAGAAAGAAAATGCATGCAGTTGAAAACTTACCGTGGGATGCAGCCTTAATGCAGAGTGCTGTAGTTACAGCCCAGGGTAATAAAGAAGTGTTTGTTTGGAATATTTTACAAAGCTTGGTTTCTATAGTAACAATCATCATGAATACTTTCAGCTTCAGAAATAACATCTGCTTGCTGACTGATCTCAAATCTCAACTCTTGCTGAAGTAAATAAGTTCCTGCTCCTTCTGCTTATTGTTAGCCAGTGGCATTTGATGCAGCGCATTTATTTCCATAGAACTGGGAAAGGTGTTGGGAAGAGGAATCAGAAAATAATGGTAAAATGTGTTATCTGCTGCTTTATCCTTTAGTCACTGCTAAAATAAATCAGAGTTTACATAGGGACTAAAAGTCAACCTTCTGTTGACTGATGTACAGGACAAACATTACTTCACTTTAGTCTTGTCAGTGATTTAAACTTTATGCATAAACTTAGGGGAAATAATTTGTTTAGATATGAAAAACGAGTACAAATCTTAATAAAATGCAAAGCTCTGAAGGAAACTCCAATGAAAAGTTCACAAATTCGTGAATTTTCAAGGAAACTTTCAAAAAGGTGGGAAGTCTGCCGTGAAAATGTTATTTCTTTTGAAGATAAAATGCTGAAATCATCATCACTGCTGCTAAATTTTGCAATGTGAAATTTAAAGTGAGAATATTTTTTGAAGCAAAAGAAATACTTTCATGCAATAAGGGACTTTAGAATTTAATGTGAATCATGATTTTTGTTGGTGGTCACTGAGTACTACCTTAATGAAGAGAATAATAAATAGATGACATAATTAGAAGTTCTACTGTGCCATAGCAAATATGACTGGAACAGGAGGATGAGTTGAGCTGGGCTATATTTCCATAGCACTCACTCATAGCACTCATTTTCAGTTAGCAATGCCCAAGAGTGTAAGCAAGCTTGGAATATAGTAACAAAAAAATCCCCAAAACAGCATACAAGCAAAAAAAAAAACCCCAAAAACCCAAGCAAACAACAAAAAACAAAACAAAAAAAACCTACACACAAAAAATCCCCAACAAAAAAAAGCAAACAAAAACACAAAGTAAAATGAAAGCAGAACCCTACAAAACCCAAAAAGTTACCCACTTACTTTCCATTTAAGTGGGGTTCACCAAATATTTTATACTGTAGACCTATGCTGGCTTAGTAAAAATTATACAGGTTTTGAAATATTTTAAAGGAGCAATTATTTTTCTTTTTTTATAGTAAAAATCTGTCTCTTTAAAAAAAAAAGTGTTCCATCAAATATGTTGAGCTAACAAGAGTAACAAGAATAAATAGTTTCACTCATGCAAGTAATCGTGTTTGCTTTAATGCAAAGTTTCTCCAAGCACTAGTTCTCATGTGTCTAATTATTTGTCAGATTAAATCCTGTAGCTTTCATTTTTTGGGTGCATTTCTAGTGATATTCTGAATATGAGCACACTAACAATCTTGATGGGGAGAATCTTAGAGAGCAACATTAAGTGATAATACTTGAGCTTGAGTTTATTTGCAGGATTTTTCAAGGGCACTATTAATAAATTAATAACAATGTCAGATTTGCAGCTGGTATAAATCAAAATGGTTTTGCTGCTACTCAAGTGCTGTGCTGATTTAAGCAGCTGATATTTAGGATTTGTATTAATTCATAAGAGTCAAAAACTGCTCAATTATGTTTTCAAATTGGTGAATGGTCAGAGAGATGGAGGTCCTCAAGAGAGGAAAGTGAGACACATCTTGCAACACCTTAGACAGGGTCTGGTTTGTGCTTTCCCACTCCTGCCAAGCTGTTCTCTCCCTCGCTGGCAGCAGCCAGTGCCAAAGCAGTTTAACACATGCTCCTGCTGCCTCCATGTAGCACAGCACATCCAGGCTCCCTTTTGCTGCCATCTCATACCTTTTCTTTGGATAACAGAAATCTTTTCTTTATCCTTGCTCTTCCTGCTGCTGGGGCAGCTATGATCAGATCCACAATGTCCAGGTGCGATGAAAACTTCTGTAAACTTTCAGCTCTGAAATGGGGACCATTTCTGTCAGGATGGTTTTGGCTGGTGTACACAGGTTGCAGCTGTCCTTGGGCCATGGCAAGGATGATGAAAGTAAAAGCTATGTCATGCTTTCAGACATCTGTTTGTGTCCTCCCCACCTTCCCTAGCCTGTGATCTGTGTAAGTTGTCATGATAGAAAGTAATTTGTTATTCTGGTGCCATTAACATTTTTTTCCTGCATTAAGAATATTGCCAAGTTTGCACTTTAATCCCTTCTGCTGACAGCTAGTTGTCACAATGTCTTGATTTAGTTCTCTTTTTTATTATTACAATTCCAGGTAGAAATGTTTTAATTTATCATTCACTAGGCATCCTACATGTGGCCAGGAGGTTAAAAAATAACTTTAAAAGGCATTGCTGAGGAAAAGTTCACTAACTCTGTATTTTGGATGACATACAGGGCACTATATTTTCTTTCCAATTTTGCAAGAAATGCAGAATACAGCATAATCCTTTCAGGACACTTGCCTTTCCTAACCCTCACGTCTGGCACAGATCTCCTAAATGATGATCAAACCTTACCTTTTCTGACTCTAGGGTACTGCAGAGCTACAGGAATAAGGTCTCTGCAGTCAAAAAGGGTAACTATTAGTCAGAACTTCTGCCTTCTGAGTTTCATTGTCACAATGACAGATTGAAACTTTATGGTCCCCCCTGAGCAGAGGACAGCCCTTCTGGGCTCCTCATGGACATTTCAAAAGCTGGCTCAGTTTGCTTGTTCCCCATGGAAGCAGCCTGTGCTGTGCTCACACTTAGCTATTGCCACAGCCACACTGTCAGCCTGCAAGCGAGGCAGAATTTAAACTGCGCCTTGTACTTGATCTTTCCCAGCCCTGGAAAGTCAGTAGTGGCTCTGAGGGGACCATGTCCTCTTGTACAGGGGGTCTGGGGTAAGATTAACCCAGTGTGACATGTGGGAGTGACTCTCTGCTCTTAAGTGATCGGCCCAGGCTCCAACAGTGATGGACTGTCAGTCATTCATCCCCAGGGAAATGAGTTTTCATAGATGAGTCTTTAAGGCTGAATTGTAAAGGAATAATAGAATTCTCTGCTTCTCATTTCTAATCCTTGGAGATCCAGCAGATATGCCCATGTGGGAAACAAATGCCCATTAGCATCACTTCAGTGCACAGCCCCACTCTGACTTACAGGATGGCAGTCAGAAGAATTTACAGGAAGGTACCTGGGGATACATGATTCCTGGTATATGCCACAGACACAGAGTCTCAGGTGCTTTTCCCAACAGAATCTACCTGGATGCTGCCAAGATAAATTTCTTTTCACAAAGTGGACGCTGTCACTGCCAGACTTTAATCAGACTCGTGGAGCTTAATAGGGAATATTCTGGAAGCTCTAGGGGATATCTCTGGCAGCAATCCAGTACAACTACTACACACACCATCCGCTCTAAGTTATGTTCAATATTTTCCATATTAACCTGGAATTACCCTCATTAATGGGAAAGATGTAATAGTAAAGTAAAACCAAGTTTATTTAACAGTGTGAAGACACAGGGAACTACATATATGGGCACAAAGGTAAAGAAATGCAATCAATGTTCCTTGCAGCCACCTGATGTTTTAGCTTAGCTTCAGTGTCTTGTGCTCTGTTCAGCCACTTGTGAAAATCAAGAAAATTCCAGGATGGTGCACACTAATTTCACAGTTCGGGAAAAGCAACATCTAGGCAGCAGGACAAAAGCTGAATAGCAAACCTGATAAGGAGTTCTTTCTTGAAACCCCATTGAAAATAAATGCATCTGCAGGTGTTTCTCATAGCTTGGTCTTAAAAAATCAGTTTTAATCAGAATATCAGTTCATAACTCTCTTGCTAATGAAATGCTACATGTCATAGTATTAGGTTTTGAAATGAAGTCCCTTACTAGATTAACTGAGAGTAACTTTGGTGGAAATAAACACGGTTCTTATAATAAAAATATGACTCTTCTGAGCATAAACTCTTTAAGACTAATATATCAAGATCAGTACAGAACAACCATATTCTACTCAGAAAAGACTGCATGAAAGTATGCAGTCTATCATTGCTAGAGCTGAGATAGAGAAGCAAGACAATAAATCAAAGGATAACAATGCAGTTTGTACACTGGTGCCATAATAACAGCTTGGTAATCATAACATTTTCTATTTATCGTTCATTTCCACTGTTTTTCTTATGGAAAATACTGTTTGAGTATAGTCTGAGATTTCCATTTCTATTTTGAAGCACGGAAATTAATGATTTGTGTTCTGCAAAAACAGTGGGGCAGAATTACAATGGAAAGATAATTTGCTGTTAAAAAACAAATGAGAAATGTTAGTGCAATTTTGGTTGGGTTGCATTTTATTATCAATAAACCCATTGATTCCAGCTTTATTAGACATGATAGAAGTTTTCAGGGAAAACTTTTTCATTTTGAAGGGCTAGTAGGGTTGATAGAGTCCTCCCAGTAAATTGGTGCAGCTGGATGACTAAGTCACAGAAGCAAGGTGGTTCCCTCGAGTCTCTTCCAGTATAGGTAGAAGAATGATGATATACAAAAAAAGTTCAACAGCTTTTGCTGCTGCTAGTAATGTGATTATGTATCTCCCATAGGTTAGTGGGACCTCATTAGCCAAAACTAGAAATCACTTAGAAATCCTCAGGCAAAAAAAATTGCAGTGTAGAAGCTCAAAGTGCTGAGGACACTCAGGCTCTGGGCCATTCTTGCAGGTTTAAATGAGGTGAAGCTTTCCACTCACTAATTGCAAGAGAGGAACTTTATGTGATGTATTAAATAAAAGTCTTCTGTAGATGCTCAGAATTTCTGCAAAACCCTGGAGTCATATGAAGAATTGGTGTTTCCCCTACCAGCCACAAGCAATGTTCAGTACCCTAGCCTTGTTTATTTATTCTGTCTCTATGTTTTCTGAAGTATATTTCTCCCTCACTCAAATGATGCTTTGTGAAAGCATTTTGTTCCTTCTCCTTCNCCCCCTCCCCTCTCTTTTCTCTTTTCTCCTCTTTTCTCTTCTCTTTTCTTTCCTTGTGTTGCACTAACATTAAAGCTCATTACTCATTGAATAAATCTGTGGAGAAAATTGTCAAAACTCATGGCTGGGAAGCTCATACACAGAAGTATGTTAATGAGCATTAGTTCATTAGTTCACCCAACACCTAGAATAGTAATGTGGTGTAGCGCTGACAATCTACAGAACCAGCAGTGCTGATGGCAGGCTTTGTTTCTGGCTAAGGCTTTGCCTTAGCTCCAGCACTCTGGAAGTGTCAGGTTCTCCTTGGGGAGAGAAAGTGGAGGGATTTTGCTAGGAGGAGCAGACAGTGCTGCTTCTTTCCTCTGACATTGCTGCTGTGTTTGATTCTCTTGGTAAATGACCATGGAAACAGGTGGAGATAGGATGGAGATTGTCTCCAGGTGGGACTCTGCCATCTCCTTCTCCTGGAAGGATAGTTGCACAAGGGACATTTGGAGTTTCTTCAGGAAAATGGGAAAAAAATGCCCCAGCCAAATGACATCAGTGGAATTCTGTGATTTTGAGAGGGTGAATTTTATTTTCTTTCTTAGAACTGCTAAGAAGTCTGCCTTTACTGTGCTGAAAATGGTCAGAACAATCACAGCATTTGATATGTCATCTTTAATTATAGGTCAGAGAATTTCACCTCAATCATGCATTTAGTAAAAGCAGAACAGGGTAACCAGAGTTCATCCTCTTGCTATAAAAATCAGTTAATCTCTGCTTTCAACTGTGTTTTAAAAGAAAGTGGCCACAACTGCAATGGCAAAACCTAATTTCATACGAATGTTTTGGAAACAGGTACCTTGATCGAGCTCTACATTCAGGGCAGCTGCAGGAATGCCAGTGAATTCTGAGTGGGCATTGGAGAGACCAAAGTGTGCCTGGTGCAGGTAGAGATGACTTTCAAATCTTGGGAAATTTTTAATACTTGTAGTAAAACTAACAGGGTTTTGAGGCTTTTGAATTTGGATGTAGGCATCTTAAATTGACCAAAAGCCAACCTGGGAACTCAAGTGCGTTTTCGAATCTGAGACTTGTGTATCCCAAATAAATCAAGTAACTCTGAAAATAACCAAAGAATTTAGGAAAAGCACCAGAAGCTGAGAGCAAATGAAGATGTAAATACTTGTAATATAACAGTCTGAATTTTATGTTTCCTTCTTTTCTGCATCTCTTACCTCTTTAGAGGACACAGGTTTTTTTTTTTTCTTTTTCATTTTCCCCCCCTCTGAAGTCTTGCACATTAAAAACCCAGAAAAGCATCTGTTTGCATTCTGAGTCTAGTCTTAATCCTGTTGCAACAACAGATTTGATTGTTTATTTGCCAGGCTATCTACCTTAGTTTATTTGGAATTCACCAGATTAATGCTGTTTTAATAATATAATTAAAAACTTTGTTTAAATTGACATAATTAATTAATACAATAGAAAGTAAAATTCAAGCTGTTTTTTAAGAAGAACTGAGGTTTTATTTATAATGAATTCTCGTAAGTACTACTAAGGCCATTTTAGTTAGGAAACATTACAGTGATTAATGCATAGCTGTTTGCATTTTAATACTTGATTTATAGATCAGATCTATATTTGTGCACACTGTCAAACTTTATTCTGTTCTTGTCAAAATACTTATTGCTTCTGACAGGTGTAACATGCTCACATTAATCCTTAATTCCTTGATTCAATTTTCTAATTGCTTTTTTGGCATGAGTTTGGAGCCATTTACTAGTATGTGAAGTATTTGTCTTATGGTATAATAATGCACTTTTAAAAATTGGATGCACCTAACTTAGAATGTTGAAGAAAATATATAGAGGGATATTACTTAGTCCTGAAAATCAAAAGTTTTATAGCACTTCTGAGAGGCACCACTTCTTGGAATACAGATAGAACCAAAACACTTTATCCTTTACATCTTCCCGTATTCCCAGTATTAAATATTTTCATAGCTACAAATTGATGCTGAAGTTTCAGTGCATTTTGCCCAAGGAGATGCTGAACATTTGGGACAACTCCATGAACATTCCCTGAGTCATTGTTCTCCTGCTCCTCTCACCTCTTCAGGCCTCTGCTGCCCATCCCACCCACCAAGGGGGTCAGAATCCACTTCCCAGCTTCAACTTGGTCTGCACTCTTAAAGCTCATCAGCTCTTTTATTCCCAAACAGACAAATATAATGATGCAGGATTTGCAAGGGTTTTGGATGTTTAAATGAATATACTCACCTCTTTTGCTGCTTTCTTTTATGAAGCCTGAACGTGGCATACGCTGCCATGTGTTTTTCTGCCATTATTCAGCAATGGTAATATTGTCACCTGTCCTGTGAAGGAAAAAAAATAAGTCGGCCCAAATAGATTTCCTTCAGAAATAGATCTAAAAGAGTCTTCCCAAAGCTTGGTATTTCCTCATAAACTCACCAGGCAGCTGAACTTTGGCTTTTTAGGACTTTCAGGAAAAGATTGGGAGAACATAGAACCTTTTCTCTAATAAAAATCTAGGAACCCATGAAGTTGAATTCTGATACTTATTTTCTGTGAATAAATGCATGAATATACACTTAAATTGTAGATAAAGCTTTATCTTTTTCTTTGTATTTTCTTTTTTTTTTTATTGCCTGATTTGATCCTTGCCCTCTCCACTTATTTCTTCTTTCTGTATCCTCTGGGTTACTCTTCTTTTTTCCCTATCAGTAACAATATATGCTCTTTGATCCTTTTATTCCTTCATAGTTCTCTGCCACTTTCTTTTTCACCTTCCCAGCTGACACACCTCTTTCTGTCACAGTGTGTGTAAAAAAGGGAATATAGGAGTAAAAGTTTATCAAAGAAGTGTTTGTTTATTATGTCTTCCAGTGATAAAGTTTTATTAATCTGTGATTGTCATTTGAGGTTTTGGCAAAAAATGTAAGTCACTTTCTGTACAAGGGGAAGAGAAAAAAAGATAATTCTAGCAAGTAAATCATGGTAGCTTACTGCTTTGGGCAAACAAACTTGTGCCTTATCTCTTCCAAAAAACCAGTGGAAAATGCATGATAAATGGCACATTTCAGAGAACATGTTATGTCCCTGTGAAATAACTTTGATTCATGCTTATGTATTTATCTTTAAACAACTGACAAACCTTAGGCTATCTAAATTATTATCATTTGCTCTATGCTACTGTGTTATTTTGCTAGGGAACCTGAATGATGTGAGGTAAGATAAAGCATCTTGCTTTTGCAGTCATAATTTCTTTATAAAGAAAAAATAAGCACAAGATTCTTACTGTATTTTATTTTTGGATTAAGTCCTTTCAAAGAGTATTTATCAGAAATAATTTCCTCCAGTTGTGTTTTGAAGAGTATTAGTATAAACTTCAAACAGAGAAGGATGGGGCCTGTTGATCAAAGGGTTTGTTTTACACAGCAAAAGAAAATATCATCATTTGGACTTATAAGAAAGTAATCAATTAAAAGTAATAGTGGTAAATTTGTTCCTTTAAGTTGTGTGTCTGCATAAATTATTCTGAATTATATTTTTAAATGAAGATTTCATTTTCTCAGTGTTTACAAATACAGAGATATAAAAACAAAGGTTTTGTTTGATTTGCTCTTGTGACAAGTGAGAAATATTGACTTAAATGCTCTATTGCTTGAATTAGTAACACCAGCTGGAGCTTTTGGGGTTTTACTTTTTTATTTCATCATTTGGTAAAGGTTTTGGTGAACGTAAGTTGTCATTCCCTATGGCATGGCAATTTTAAATTAGATATCATTTTTTACCTAAGTTAAAGAACTTAAAGAACAAATGCTCTTGCTTTAAAAGTATCTATTTTAAATATGACCATGAAGTTAAAAAAAATATATGTTTTTCACTGAGCAGTAATAAATGTCGGTTACTTGGAGGTAGAAAAACAGAAAATTATTATTACTTTACATGGAAAGTGCCTTTGTTTTCCTTATATCAAGTACATTACAGTGTATTTAACTTTGCTAAAGTATCTTTTTTTCTTAGAATACTGGAATCGGTTGACATTTATGTATACATTGCATTTTTTATGTAAATAGAAAGTTTTCTGGCTTTGAATTTTGAATCAAAATGTTGAACTCATATTTTGCCTTGGAATATGACAGACATTCAGAGAATTTACAGCAGAAAAAGAAAGAAATGCTTATGCTGATTTTGTCCTAATGTTTTTAGAAATATCTTTAATGCTTGACTAAATGTTTAAGCTCTTAAAAGTGAAATGCCTATCTCTGAGTAAACACAAAACTTGGAAACATGGAAATGTGAATGCATTGTAAATTTTCATCTTAAAAACTTATTATTCTCTGCCTTTGTGGACTGCTTTGCTTTTTTTTTCCCAGCTTCTGCTGTCCTTGGTAAATCAAAAACAATGTGGTAGCAACCATTTAGTTGAAAGCTAACTGCAAATCAAATTATCTATATAGTTAGAGTTTGGTGACAGCACAACCCCCCCCTGCCATCAACACCACTGTTATCATAGCTTTATAGAAGATAAAGCAAGGTGATTCTCACACAGGCAACATTTTCAGCAAGTTTCTAAGCATATATAAATATAGCAGCACTGCTACTATTTTTTACATATGCAAAATGAGTCAGGAAGGTCCTGCCTTGAAGAAATAATTTCCTTAGCAGGACAGACAGAAAAAAGGCAGGATTCCTGGTCTGGGGATTCCAAGTGGGATTGACTGTCTTAGCTATTGGTATATAATATAGACTTGCCCTCATTTTATAGTTTTGGCATTAGTCAGGCTAGGTAGTGGATGCTGTTGAAGCAGAATTCTTTCACATGGAAACTTCTTAATAAAGATTGGGAAGTTGGCTGCTCTCAGATACCAATGTGTATATCAAAAGGGTTTGCTGTTTTCTAATTATTACATTTAGCAAGCTATACAATTCAGTAAGATTTTGTTTTCTTTATGATTTATTTTTTTCTTTGGTTAGATCTGCAGTGTGGGCTGTCAGAGCCCATTTTCAAGTCAATTAACATGGTTCGGACAACCTGTTGGAATGCAAAGAACTAATTAGGGAAAATTATCTTCCCACCAGTACACTGTGCCTTAAAAGAAACTAAAAGTGCACAAGTAAAAATGGAATGGAAATCTCAAAGGTTAACCTGGGTGTCTTCCTTTTCCAGGGTGCTCCTAAGCCGATTGCCATCGAGCCGTGCTCAGGAAACAGAGCCGCCGTCCTGACGGTGTTTTTGTGCCTGCCCAGGGGAGCATCAGGAGTTCCACCACCTGGGCAGTCAGGTAAGGCTGCTGTGGTGGGTGTTGTGTCTATCTCCTTCTACACTCCCTGCCTGGGCAAAATCACCCTCACAAATCCAGAATAATGGCCCAGCAGATGGATACGAGATGCTGCTTGGTCAAGCTGATGTTGAGTTTAGCCCCAGTGTTTCATTTTTCTTGGGAGTTTGGTGCCGTGCCCAAATAAAAAAGCCTACTGATTAAGCCAGGCACATTTCATTAGGACTTCCTGAAGCATTCAATAGGACTTCTTGGGCATGTCAATATGCTTCAACATAGTCTCTCGGGGAAAAAAAAATTCATATGCAGCCACTTCCATGGTTTCAGTTCAAGCTGCTGTAAATGAGGCTGTACAGGGAATACCAGGGAGTAGTTTCACTTCAGGCTAAAATTTAGTGCAGTTTAGTTTGTGCCTTAAATCCCAACACTTTGCCGGCTGGAACTCAATTAAAATACTAGTATTTCCCAGAATGCCTGTCAGATAAAACCTGGAACTGTGTGAGTGAGTGCTTCTGTAGGGAGGTGTTCATTTTGGATGTGATCCCAGCCCATTTTAAAGCTATACTTGCATTATCTGGGAGCACTTCTTGTAGTGACCTGTCTTCTCTGCTAGATCATTGTACAAAAACATTCTCATAAAATACTTCCTATACAGGAGGGACCTCCCTGCACCTTTTAAAGCCCTTTAAATAACTGCCTACAGTGATGTGATACAAAAGAGCCATGACAAGAAAGTGTAGACAGTAATGTGACACTGCACATGTGGCCAGTTTACTCATTCAGAATTCACTGCAGCTGGAGCCAAAATGAACACCTTTGTAAGAAATGGTAGACTGCATGGTATGTGCCCAAAATGCAGGAATAAACCAGAAAATATGCTTTCAGGCTAACTTTTATCGTTAAGAGCCAAAAAAAGATATCCTTTTAACCTTCAAAAATCCATTTAAGAGATTAAAAAGTATTGAGTAATGATGAGGGCAAACTCAGTTGACTTATGTTGGAAATAAGCTCAGCTGGGTGTTCTTGTTTTGGCCTGATCACTATCTTGTTATTTATTTGGGAGTTTTAGTTCATTTTTTGAAGGCGAGGGGTATTATATTTTTTTCCCTCTGAGTTCTGAGTTGAGGACTTCGTTCTTAAAATGCTGTTTGTAGCTCAGGATTTCATTTTTGGAAGCGCCATGAAAATAAAAGTGTTACTGATGCTTTGTCAAATACATTTCCTGGAAGGAATATATAAATGTAAGTGCTCTGAAGAGAGCAGTGAGAGAGGAAGGATGTTTAGCTTATTCCCTGTTCATGTTTTAAGGAAATGAAAAAGAAATGAAGGTGTTCATAGCCTTGCTACAAGAAAAAACATTATGAAAAGAAATTAAAAGTAATTGTTGAAATTGAAACTTAAAATTATTTTAGAGGGAGTTTCTCTGTTGCTTTCAAATTTACTTATGATGTACATCTTGCCAGTAAAATTGTATTCATTTAGTTTCTTCATAATCAGCTTCTGGTTACCATGTACAGGAGGTCTTTGAAAAGTAATGTCTGATCTTTGCTGTGTGTAAAGCACAGATGGTATACGTGTTTTGAAACTGGACTTGGATTCAGCAGCACATCTGATGTGTCATTCTGCATGTTTCTCAACCTGTGAAAGAGCAGACCTCTTTTTTAAACATGTTTTGTCCTCCTGTTGCATTCTGGCTTCTCACTGCTTTACCTTCCACCAGCTTTGTAGGCATGTATTTGGAATGCTATTCTTCAATTTTTATTACAGTACCTGTCAGCCACTGAGTGTTTGAAAATATAGAAATGATTTAGTCCTACAACTTTCACTTTGTTCAGGGTCAAAAGCAAATAGAAATGCTTGAGGTGTTCAGCCATGCTGGTTCAACCATTAGAGTGTATTAGATTATGTGGCTGTAATCGTTTTTTCTTGTGCATGATGAGTTTTGGTACTCATGGATTTCTCTATATAACCATGCCTAGGTCAGGCAGGAGCTATTATGCAAGTTTGTTGGCACACCTGTAGCTCTTCTAATTCACTTCATTCCTGTCCTGCAGCACCTGGGCTGCCTGGGAGCAGATGCTGTGAACACTGCCAAGTTTTTGGAAATGATGAGAAAACTTTGAGCAGAAAGCACGTTTTCTATGCAGTTGGTTTCCCTTATGGCCTAAGTTAGACAAAACCAATGACACTGAGGTGGAAGTCATGTGTTCAGTAATTATGCCTTGCCAAGTAATATTAGAATCCTCTATTACTTGCACACAGCCATTTTCCAGCTCGTTGGGATCATTCTAGGATAAAACTGACAGTGTGTCAAGCATCTTTGTTTAAATGATACGTTCACATTGGGAGAGCGTGGGATTCATTCCTTCTATGTGTGCATCCTGAACACAGGAAGGAAATGCCTGTATTTTTATAGTCCTGCATTTTTCCCAAAATCGAGGAAGCAAATTCTTTACATAAATAACTAACCTATGCTCCACTGGAGTTCTTAGTTTTATAACTAATTCTTTAAGCTCTGAATTTGAGTTTTACATTTCTGAGTTTTACATTCACATATATTTTGTTGTAAAGTATCTCTGAATATTAAAAAGCAAACAACCAAACCAACAAATAAACTAAACCCTAATGTAAAGGTTACTCTTTGTGCAGCATATGTTCTATATTTCACCTTTACCAGCAGCTGGAAGAAAAGTTGAAGCTACAGATGGTGGGCTTTGGCCAAAGGCTGTGCATGGCAAAAATCCTCTCTAGGAGAGACCATATGTCCCAGTGCAGATCTGTGTGTTCTCTGCTTCCCACAGAAAATACAACTTTACAGACTTTCAGCAGTATTGTTTAGCACTCAGTCCTAATCCTGTACGCTAAACAGTTAAACAGCTTAAAATTAATCTGAGATTTAAGATAGATTATATATAGATTGATTGCATAGATTCAGTCAAAATATTGATAAAAATGAATTTATTGCAAAAAAAGAAATGCTAGTCATTGTGATTCATGTTTTAAAAAGGGATTTTTTTCAATGAAGCAGCTATTTGTAGAATTAAATATCCTGAAAATCTGGAAAGTCACAAAATGTTGCTGTCAGGGTAAGTTAAGTGTTTCACAGCAGACCTCATATTTTCTTTTGGGTGTAAGTTAACAATTCAGTTATGCTTCTCTGAAGTAACTGAAGCAACTGTTTTTAGGTGAAAGAAATTGGAGAAAAAATATAAATTAGAATGATCAATGCAAAACATTAAGTTAAATTTCTCAGGTTGGATTGACTGATAGAACATGTGCTTTCTTTGTTCTTCAATTATCTCATTCAGTGCTTTGTACCCATGTAATCAGAAAAAAATTAGAGGCTCCAAGAAAATAGAAATTGTGTGTAGAGTTCACATGTCTATCAGTACAAATGCATCAGTGTGGTGTATATATGACTTACAAGTTTTATGATACACTGGAAGCTGGAGATCATCTTTTATTGCTGTAGTGTCTGACCCCATGATTTAGATAGCTTAAAATCTTTTTAATATCAATGCAGGTCTAATAATGAGAGCAGCTGCAACCAGTTCTCTAGAAAGAGCTAAAGTATACATTGCAAAGGGGATTGAACAAAACAGGTTAGAAAGAAGTGGATAATATATAACTTAATGCAGGAAAAGGTGCCTATGAATTATCAGCTGTGGAAGACCCAAGAATAACTCCTTCAAGGTTTTCATACAGCTCTGGTGATATATTGGGCAATACAGTAAGAATAGCTTGGTAATGTGATAAATTCTGTTAAAAGAACTGTGACCATGTCATCATTACTACTAAAGCCAACTAAATCCCATGCTTTGAAGTATTGAGTTACTGTACAATAAGTTCATAAAACAATGTTTGCCTTGTTTTGGGATAAGGCCACTCTGTGCTGCAAAGCACAGAGAAATGAGTATATTAAACCATTTCAAAATAATTCAGAATCAAGGGGTGTAGTTTCTGTGTTATTTACAGGTTATTTTGCTTTCACACAGCAGCACTTGCCTATCTGCCAAGAGGGTAAAAGTGATAGAGCAGCCAGTAGAGGAAATTCCCTATGGAGGCAGTGAGCTGAAAGGTCTCTGCAGATGGGCACAAATGAGTCTCTCTGTTAAACCTTAGTAAATCTTGAACACCTCCATGGCTGTGACTGGATGAGGTGAATCTAACCCATAAAATAACACTTGGAAATTAAATGGAAGTTGACATGGAAGGCTGTGCCCATTATTCTGGTTCTTAAGTACAGATTAGGATGGCTGGCCTCTAAGCAGTGCTATCTGAAAGTTCCTGTCCGATATCTTTGACTCAAAACAGAATTTTGTGTAATTCTGGCCTCACTAACTGTGGTGTTTAATCCTACTTAATCAGCAAGCTACAGTAGGATCACAGAATCAATAAAACTACCATGCCATCTGCCTTCCCTGTCTCACCATCATAATGAATAATGACTCATTAAGTGTTCTACAAGACAATTAGCTCTGGTTGAAAACAGTAACAAGGCTTTCTTGATTGTATTTATAATTTTCTCTGATTAAAATACAAAAAACCTAATGCATATCATAAGAGGCACATTTACATAAATATGAATTAACTAATAGTTTTATAGGGTATTATATTTAATTATATTGCTCAATATTTCTGACCCTTGGAAACAAAACCATAGGTTATGGCTTTTCATTTGTAGAATGGCTTCATATGTGTACCTATCTCAGAATGCAGAAATGGTTGCAGGTATACACAGGGGCATGTAAGTCTCATGAATTTCTACCTGCTGCAAACACAGTCCTTTGCACAGTCCTTTCATACTTGCAAAATAACCCAATAAAGTCAGTAGTGCTACAAGGATGAAAATAAATTTTCCTGTAGAAAAATGTGAAAGTAAAAGATGTAGCAGAAAATACACTGTCATTAAGACGCAGAGGAGGGTTGCATCTCTTCAGTGAAGAGAAACTATGAATGCTGAAAGTGGAGAGAAGAAAAGTGAGGGTAGGCATAGAAATGGGAAGGTATTCACAACTGGTTATTTAGATTACTAAACATCTGAAAAAGAAACCTAAAATTGATATTGCAAAAGGAAAAAAGAGCTCTGAAAAATGATAGGTGTCTAGATAAGAACAAACTGTTCTGCATTCTGTTTTCCACAGCTGGCTTATCAGGCACTACAAAGTAATGTCCTACTTTTATTTAAGCAAACATATTTCTGTGCATCATCCTGTTCTTCTGTAGCAATCAACTTTTCTAGACTGAATATTGTCTCTCCTTTGTAATTTTGGAAACAGAATATTGGCTTATTTTCACTATTTGCTGTTTTATTGACATTGATTCACCAAAGTATATTTTATTTTTGTAATGTAACAGTACTGTTTAGGTAGGATAAAGTGGCATGTGGACAGAGAAAACATTATAAGAACCTGAGCAAAACTAACTTACAACACCCCTAGAAGAGACACCTCCCCTCATCAGGAAGATTTTTCAAATAATAAATATCACAACAAAAGTCTCAGTTCTCTTGTTTCCTCTGAAGTCCCAACATGCAACTGGAAATAAATGAAGCTATGTATTATACAAAAACAGTGCAAATGTCTAAAACTTGCTAAAATACAGAGGTGAGTCAGAGATTTTATTTATTATGCAAAGATGCACGATCATGTCCATTTGACCAGAAGCTCTACATTATAAAAGACTCAGTGGGGAACAGAAATATTTGAGTTTTCTTTTACTGTTTAGAATGTGAAGATTGGGTTTAATCTTTCCCTCTAACCTAAGGCATGACTAGAGCATTTTGTATAGAAATGTAATTTTGGTCATTGTGTTGAGGGATATTCCATATTAGTTACCAACATGATGCCAGTTAAATGCTCAAAATAAAAATAGAAAACATTAACATTGTGGGAGAAAATCAAAACAGTCTTTGAAAGAGTTTTAATGACTACAACTAAAGCTAAAATCCTAATTAGTATGTTAAACAGTAACTTCAACTTCCTGACATTGAGAGACTGTAAAATCCAGGGTTCTTTTCAGTTAGCTGGAGATGCTTAACAAAATAGCTCTAAGACTTGATGTAAACTAAAATCATCTATTCCCAAGATCATTTTACTGAAGAAGTTGCTTCTTTTTGAGCAGTAAGGCCTATTTTTGGAGTGACTATTTTCTGCCTAATTCCATCCTTCTGCACTGCATCAAATGAGGGAGCAGACTGTGTTTATAGTATTGACTCTGTGAAAATAACACAGTGGTAAGTGGCAGATGGTGCTGATGCTTACTTAAAAAATATTTATGGCAATAGCAAAAACAAAGTAGATAATAAGACCTGCTAGCCACTACCACCCCTACTCCAGCCCAAACTCAGAGCAGTTACTTCTGCAATGTGCAGGAGGATAAAGTCTACTTGGAAAGTCCAGAATTTCATAGCACAGAAATCTTTGTAAGTGATGAAGAATGAGGTATTGATTTTGTCTGCTCTTTTACAGAATTTTAGGTGGTTCTGTAATGAATTAGCTTTTACATCATTCTAGCCATAGAAACTTAATTCCTTTAAAATTTGAAGAATATACTTGGAAAGGACATAAACATTTTAATATGAAGAGCATGCAGTGTAATGTTAGAATGTGTCTTCCACACATCTTGGCCAAAGTAACTTATTGATTGGACAGTAAAACCTGCATGCTGTGGAGCCATCAGCCAAAAAAAAAGTAGAAAGAAAAAAGAGAGAGAGAGAGCACAATAGAGGAGGTGGAGATGATTGTTTTACAACTTTATCACTGGATTTGCTGCCCTGGAGGGACTCAATAAAATGAGACATATTAATAAAAACTGTTAAGTACTGTGAACATTTCTTTGACAACTAGTTATTCATTTTTCAATCCAAAACTGTCACTGTTTCTCCAGAGTATTAGAAATACTTTTTTCATTTGGAATTTTTGCAGCTTTACTTACATAAAGGGAGCTGAGAGAATGTCAGAAGAGAGTGTAAAATTCGGAACGCTGTTAAGTGCAGCCATATCCATCTCTTGCCCTCTGTGGGGAGGTTGTATGGCTTAAAGCCAGATTGCATCCAGGTGACAATTTGGTGGTTTCCTCTCTCTTGTTATGAGAATGGGGAAGCAATGATAAATGCTCATGAGCCAAAGCTTCTGGCCACAAAGGGGTGCACTAGAATCCAAACCTTCAGATCAAAGGCTCCAGCCTGGAAAGAAACACCATCCCTCAACCATACCTGCCTGCTCACCCTCAGCTGCAGTGCTTGGGGCTCTGCTATTTTCATCCATCACCCACGGTGTTATAACACAGCAATCAGATCTTGTCTGATTCTTCATTTTGCCAAGGTGAATGAGGTCTGCTCTAAACCTGTTCTTCAGTCTTCTGAACACCTTTGTAGTGCTTTGTCCCAGTTTTAGCCTCAGTTCATGTATTTTTACCTTGCATGACCAGGTTTGTACTCAAAGTGCCATGTGAAGGTCCATCTGGCATTGCCCAATGCCATTAACATTTTGTTGCTGTATTCCTTTTAAGATTTACTTTTTAAGAACATTTTTCCCCCTTTCTAACTTGATATTTCTGCAGCCAACTTCTTTTCTTCCTTGAACTGTAAATTATTAGAGTATAAGTATCTTTTTATTTCCAAAATACATGGCTTTGAATTTTATTGTTAAATCTGAGTATATGTATATTCCTCAAGTTCTTGGGGTCATGCATCTCTTTCTGGATTATATTCTAAGCCTTCTCTGTCTTGATGACACATAGTGATGTTTGCCATGACTGAATTTAATTATGTTAATGCCAAGCTCTTTAAGAAAACAAAAATGAGCAGTAAAAAGCATGACTGCTGCTTCCATGTTATACCTTCATCAGCCTTCTTTATCTTCAAAACTATTCTTTGTGCTCTCTTCTTCATGCCATTATTCACTCTCCATAACTTCTCTGTCATCTCTTTTGATAATTTATCTGTTGATAAATTCTCACATTATAAGATTTCAGAAATCTAGAAAGTATTCTGCATGTTCTTCCCCAGAAAATCATCTAATTTATCATAGAAAACTCTCAGGGGATTCTGGCACAATCTTTGATGAAATGTTGTTGCATTTTAACCTGTTTTCCATTTACCTACCTTTAATTATTCCTTCTAGCAAAGTAGCTCATAGCAGAGTCTGATTAATAGATTGGTAAATAACTGAATATATTTTCCCTTGAATCTAGACAATATTTAGTTTGAAAGAAACAGCTGTTACTGTTCTCAATTTGTATGCATCTGACATGACAGATTATTAAATTTCCCTGTTACCAGCCTTTGTTTTCTGATATTAGAGAATTAATGTTCTGATTACCCTAATGTCATTTCATGAAACTTCTGTTTCTTCTGTTTCCATATCCTCGTTCCATTATCCATTTTGATGGTACTGTCTTTGATAAACATTATCTTCCTCCCTGAAAACCTTCAAATTCACTCCTGGGACAATATCTAGGAAATACCTGCTCTCTGCTTCATTCTTTCTACGCGATGACTCTGTCCTGTTTTGGTCTCTTTAGTTATATACAGTGAAAATCCTTGGCTGTTTGTTTTACTAAACCTTTGCAAGGTCTAACTCATCTTGACTTTTGACAATTCTTATTTGGCTCTTACATGTCTTTGCCTGCAAATGACAGTCTACTTTGTTGCTTGATGCTTTTTAGCCATTTTCATAGGCTTTCTGAATTTAAAAAGCTGTAAACTTAGGTCTTCAAATTTGATTGTCTACAGGCAGAGCCTTAGGCCCTTTTCAATGCTAAGCTTTTCCTAGTTGAAAGAAATCATAGTGTGCTTTTCTTCTTTTGACATGAATGATACAGACATCGACAAAGGAAAGAAGAAAAAAACCATAAAGGCAACTAACAAACATGGGAAGTTTTCACTCCAGACTTTTCCTCAGAGAGGTTATACAGTACTTATGTGGTTTTTAATGGAAATCTCATGCGGAAAAAATCTTTTAATAGCATGATTAATTTTACACAAGCAGAAAGGTTGATGATCAGATAATGCTGTAAAGCAGCATCTTGTTCTCCTTCTCCTAGCATAAAGACACAGTGTTTCTTACATGGAAAATAGGCAGCAGTAGGGCCCATGTGAATGTGCACCTCAGCCTAACAGAGCACCTTCTTAAATTTTGTGCTGTTAAACTTTGAGGATTCAACAGATGTCTAGTTAGAGGTGCAAAATTAGGTGAAGTGAAGAAGTCCCCATGCAAGTGACACACTGGATGATAAGTGTCCTTCCTATGTGAAATTGGTGGTCTGGTTTGATATTCAGTCAGCCCATGCTATGTAGAGCAGATGGCTTACAGCTAAATTAGAGCCATAAAGCTTTCAAAGTTAAAGTTATATATGAATTAATTCTTTCAGCAGGGGTCCCATCACCTATTTCTCCTTTAACATTGAATCCCTGGAAAAGCAGATTGTTTTCTTTAATCAACAGAAGTCAATCTTCAACTAAAAAGAATTGCATTGAGATCTGTCCCGATTCTTAGTCCTGGTATCATGGAAAGTTTCATTTATTACTGGGACAATGCAATTGCCCATAATCTACCTTCCCATGTTTATTTTATCACACTCTTGGAGTAAGATGCTTCTACTGCCTATTTTTGGGATAAAGCTGTCCAAAATTATACAGAGACCAGTTGGATTTATCATTCTTTGGCGTTTGATGGCATCCATCTGTTTATTTACAAAACTGCTAAAGACTTATTGAGTTACTAGACTACAGAGAAAATAAATTGAGTTATCATATGTAGTTAAATTCAGTCCTTGCATCTGCTGTCTTTACAGCCTGTATGGTGTTTTCTGAAATTACACTGGCTTGCAGACCCAGCCTTCAGGAATACATTTACTTCACAGCCTTTTTGTGCCATTTCAAGTGAATTTCTAATGCATGAGCAATTTGTGGTTCAGGAAAATGTTGACAGAAGAATGTCAGGGCTTTCTGTTGTTAGCAGTTTAAAAGCATGATAGGAGCGGCTCTTACTTAAAAGTATCTTTTAAAAGTTGGGAGCTGCTCAATTTCTGGAATAATTTGATCTAACCCTTTTCAATCAATATTGCACAACTATTGTAGAAGGCTTTAAAGCTTATGGGCACAGATAAACTAATATTATTAGTAAGTATAAAACACTTTTAAGATGAGGGATGGGGAATGAACTCTTCTTGTGCTCTATTTATTCAATTACTGCTGTAAGTACAAACGAAAAGAAATAAGGTTTAAAGTTCAAGTCTTTCCGTTAGCAAACTGAATAGCAAAATGAGGAAATGCATCTCAAAGTGATGCTTTAGTTCCTGTAGCAAGCATGAGTTTGCAGCATGAACTCAGTTGTTGCCCACATCCTTTCTGTTTGTGGATGAACTGCTCTGTAACAGTGAAATCACTGGAAATGTCCTTTTGAAAGATCTAATCTGAGCCCAGCAAAGATATTAACTCAGAGCACCCACAGGTCGCTGAGAGCCCTGGCTTTGTGTTAATTAGGTCTCAATTGTTAGAGAAAGGTTCTTGCCTGATATGACAAATCTCTTACTGTGATAAATTCTCAACTTTTATTTGTGCATCTTGTGTTCTGCTTCATAATTTTGGAACTGAGAGGCATAGGGAATATATTCCAGAGAGATCCACATGTCAGCTCCTGTCCTGGTCCAGGTCAGTGCTGCCTGTACAAGCCCAGGGCTGAGTTCTGCATCTCCCTGCACCTCTTTGGCATCTAAGTGTGGCACTGTGCCTACACACAGCACCAGCTAAATGGTGCATCCAGATGACTAAGGCTTTGTGGGACATGAAATGGGGAACAGTATGGAAACCACCAAATGCTGTTTTAGGAATGATCTGGAGCCTAGCAAGGCTGTCAGAACTTGGGTGAATCATGCCTGACTGCAGAGCTACTTCAAGAATTCCTGCAGGATGCACTACTCTATACTAGCACTAGATGGGTGGGTTTCTCTCATATGACACCTTAGGTTAAAATAATAATAATAACAACAGGGTTGGAAAAAGGTTGGAAGTTGATTTTTCTGCCCTTTTTTACAAAATACAGTAAATATTAAGGGCTGCAGAAACAATGAGAAGGAATAATACTGGGCATATAAAATTAGCAGGCTTATAAAATAAAACCAGGCTGTTGAAAATAATTGTTTTAAAATAATTCCAAACTAAAAATCCAAGGATCAGTTAAATCTATTAAAAAATATAACATGACATTAAACTAGGCTTCTGTGAATGTTATTTGACTTGGCAAATGAGTCACACACTAAATTGCATATATTTTACATACTGGGGAAAATGAGCTTGAAAATGACTGATAGCTGGTTAATATGGGAAAATGGCAGACAAAATAATCCATCAAAAAGAGGGACATTTTAAACTAGTACCTGTATGTTAATCACTTCTAAAAGAATCCCTCTTTATAAAGCTACTGTTTCTAAATTATTTGAGTTGGAAAAACTATAGTATTAAGTAAATCCTCTAAATTCCTGAGCTGGAAGTATGGATCTGAACAGTGCCTGGAAAAGACTCTTGTCACTTTAAGTTTTTCATGTCAAGAATGTTGCCCTGAGTGCTCAAAAGATGCTAGGGTGTAGGGGAAAAATTAAAAAGAAAATGACAATGGCAAACTATATTTAGGGTTGAGAGTGACTCAACATGAAATGATCAAGGAAAGTTTAGAATGACAAT
>VWYI01046538.1:357-28585 GCA_013399455.1 Anthoscopus minutus | reverse complement strand
TAAAAGCAGGATTTTGATAAGGTTGCTCCAGGCATTTTCTGTTTGAGTAGTGTGCATCTCCCAACAGTTGGAGAGTCCACAGCTTTCCAAATTCTACACCCCGTTCCAATCTTTGACCATCCGCATTATAGGAAAAAAAGTAAAAACACCCAAAGATGTCTTACTGTTTCTTGTTACAACTTATCTTTTGCCTTTCTTCCTCTCACAGTGAGTCTCTGAGAAAAGTCTGGGATTGTCCTCTCTGTATCCTTGCATAAAGCAGAGGAACAGTTATGTTCTCTTCCACTTGCTCTTAAGACTGGACAAACTCTGTTCTTTCAGCTTTAAATCTTATGCAAGGTACTCCAACCACTGACCAGTTTGGTGACCCACTGCTGGATTCATTCTGTGTGCCACAGTGTCTTTCATTTACCAGTGACCACAACTGGACACAGTAGTCCAGATATATTCTTACACATGGTAACTGGAGGGGAAGAATCATCTCCTTGGAACCTCTGCCCACCTTTTTTCCAATCTAGCCCAGTGCTAGCTAGTCCTCATTTTGGGGGTGCATTGGTGGCCAGTGTCCACTTTGTAATCCATCTCAGCTCAGTACTGTTCTTCAAAGTTGATTTATATGTCTAGGATACTGATGGCAGCTGATCACTGATGGATACTGATGGATACTGATCACTTTTCTGTAAGCTGCAGACTCACTAGGGGTATACCCCATCCTACTGCCCAGGTCATTAATAACATTTTTAGTCAGAGTTGGTCCCTGTATCAATCTCAGAGAGATACCACAACCCACTAGTGGGACTGTGGAATAATCTCGCTGCTCTTATCTTCCAGGTTCAGGCTAAGCTTTGCTTTTCCTAGTTCCAACGTTACATGCTTAGGTAGATGAAAATGAGAATTGTGTGCATAGAGAAAAGCATTAATGAAATTCTGTAACCCAAATTCTGAAAAGCAAGCATGCTGAACTGAAACCTGCTTAGGTTTAGGGCTGTGATACAAAGATCGGGTTCTGTTGAGAGGTGGCTACTGAGATACCTGGCAGAATAATATGGTCTTAATGAATTTTTGGTTTTAAGTAATAGCATATTTTCCAAAGACCAATTAAAAATCATAATGATTAAAAATATTTATTTTTTTAAGTGGTCCCAGAATTCTGTGTAAGGCAAACAATTTATCTGTTTCTATAAACCGGTGCTTAGATCTATGCAGGACTTAGCTTTTTTTCTAATTTTACCACTCAGAAGAGTTGAAACTGAGCAGTGGTCCCCTACCCTTAGCTGCAGTCAGGCATTCCAAATGTCAGTCCAGGTCAACAAAAATAGCACAAGCATCATTCACTGCCTGCTTTAAAACTATGCCAAGATGAGTAAATTGGAGGAGGGTTGTACTGAGCAGTGACCCAGGGTCAAACACTGTGCCCTTTCTCTGGCTCCCAGGTCTGGAAGGTTTGCTGGCATGCTGCTGTACTAATGCCTCTGGAATGCTTTCTTCACACCAGCACAGTGTGCTCCATATTAATTCTCACCAGTGAAGAAAAGCAGTGACATCCAATGGGCTGCTTTTTCTGGCTGTTCTTATCAGCATTGCTGCCATGATCACTCATTCACCTGTACTGTAGTCTTCAGCTTTAAATGGGTCTGAACCTATGGAAATAGGGGAAGTTGTGGTCCCAAAGAAACAAATAAAGAAAATCTCTCTGTCTCAGGAGAAAGAAGTCGGTGTGCCCTGGAGAATAGGACCCACATTTCCCATGGCACTTTAAGCACAGAGTTCTTTCATCACTTGGGGTATTTCCTGTTAAGGAAATATAATCCAATTACAAGCACTGTAATATTAATATTATCAGTAAACCAAATGTGTCAGTTTGTCAATAAGAGTGATAAGATTTTATATTAAATCTGCAGTTTATATTGCAGTAGTGTCTTTTTATGAAATATTCATATTTTTCAACCACTAGTTCATCCCCTAAGTATTTAGTGTTCTATATGTGCCACTTTACAGTCTCTGACTACTTGTGTTTGAGTCAGTTAGGATAAAGAGTCTTCCAGTAAAGCATTTGGAAACTTCTGCAGTGAAAAATTTAAGTAAAATGTATTTCTATTAGAGAATTGGCTCATTAATCTCAAAAAGCACATACAAAACCAATTATTTTCTTACAAGATTTAGAAGAATAAGGATGAAATGTATGAATGTAAGAATCAATGTGTGCTGGAAAAATTTGAAATTGAGTTCACCAGCCAATTAAAAAGACCTTAATCAGGTCTGACATTTCATTTCCTTATTATCTTGTTACATTTCTCTAAAAAATGAATCAATAGATAAAGTACTGTTTTCTCATTCTCAAAAAAAGCTAAACAGTCTTGTTCATTGTCTTTTCTTTTTAGATACATTAGTGCCAAAGTCAGTTGTCAAAACAATCAAAATTTATTTTCCTACATTCTGAATTAACTGATACACTGCACTTAGCGTGTTATATGTAAACAGTATTAACCTGAAGAGGAAAAAATTCCTTTTTCATTAATCTTATTCATAACTCCCTTAATTATGTTTTTTAAAATAACTTTCTGTCATTGCTCTCTTGTATTTGATGTCTCCTTCAAAATATTTTTTTTCTGTTTAAAAATATATAGATTGAACTGAAAAGTGGAATATTAAACATATTCTTAAGAACTGGCAATGTTTTTACTCAAGTGGACCTCTGGTTGGGACTGTCTTATTGTGATGGAAAGTGGAATGAAGTCACCGTGAGCAAGGAGGGCTCTGTGATTTCAGCCACTATGAATGGACTGAGAGAGCAGGCACTCGAACCTCGTGTTCAGCAGCTGAAAGTAAACTCACCTGTCTATGTAGGAGGAATCCCACCTGACATTCAGAGTTTCTATAAAGAACTGGGGTTAGAGCAAGGTAAGATAACACCAAGAAGAACATATGTTTTCAAAAACTGCTGTCATGTGCTCGGTGGACATTCTGCTGCTGATAGTCTAAATTCATGGATGTGTAAAATTAATTTTTCCTCATTGTGACTCTACCAGTTATCCAATTCTTCCAGTGATACCTGATGCAGTCTGACTGATAAAAGAGGACTTTGAGTGTAGGAAATGGTAAAGTGAGATGCCCAACTATATGATCTCCTATCTTCTTCTATCAGAGAATGCCAGTTCATAGAAACATGTTTTATTTGATCAATTTCTGTCACTGGCAGATCTGGAATACGAAACCAGTGGGAGACAGTAAACATAGCTTAAATCACTATAATGAATGCTACCCCATGGAAGACCAACTGAGTTTATTAGTCTGATTTAGGCAACACTGATTCTGATCTGAAAAACTAAGCAAGTCTAAACACCTAAACTTGGACTTTGCCTATAATTGCCATGACGTTTTCCTCATTATCAGAAGGAAGACAGTCATATATTTAGCTATCACTGTGACCTTTCTATTCTGGAACAGGTCAAATTTTTAGGGAAAAAAGAGAAGCATTAATTGCATCCTGATATTAATGACCTCCACAAAAGAATCTACTGTATGAAGCCTAGTCTAAAAGTGTCTACTAAACTGGCTCTGTTTGGATGTGTTTTTTCATTATTTGTGAAACTGTTCATCAGTCATGGGGTATTTTTCAGCTACTCTGGACAAATGTGTATCATTCAGTAAGTGATGAGTGGGGAATCCAGTAAGTGGCTTCAAATGCATGAACTCACACTGAATGTGTGCATTCAAGTGAGCTGTATTGGATCCTTTTGATTTTGTGGCTACAGAATAGTTCAAGAATATTTTTAAGTGCTCTTCCAGCTCTAGGTATCACATAATAATAATATAATCTTCCTTCAGGTTCTATGTGCATAATATTTATGGCCCAAAGGAGCTGGCCAGTCATACCCTGTCAGTGTTGCTTTGTAGCAGATGGTGTAGCCTCGTGAGTGAACACATTCACAACTCCTGCAGCAGAGAGATCTGTGAACAAAGAATCTAGTGCAAAATTACATATAAAGTGAATATCTGAAGTGCATATCAAGGCACATCAAAAAATATTTCTTTCCCACCAAACCTCCTCAGCATGCCACAAAATAAGAGGGTGGCCATGAATTTATATTTAGAGTATCTGAAGACAAATATTATCTTATGTGCCCCTAAATGTAGGTTCAGGTTAGTAAGATTAGCTATTATGTCTTAAAATATACTTTTATTTAGGACTACAATGATGTAGTGGTAAGATAACAGAATATAGAGATCTCTCCATTTAATAAATATTTAGAAAATATTCTCTCAATCTATGGCTGCTTNCTGGCAGGAATGTTTGTGAAAGTTTGTACTGTCTTTACTTATTCTGCAGCTACTTGAAAGTAGAAAGGATTGCGTGGCTGATGTCAGTGAGAAATCTTCAAATAGTGGTAAATGTAGCTAAAAGGAATGATGTATTAAAATAGATTGTAAAGAATGCATCTCACTGCAAATCAAACAACTTCATTTTATCTTATGATCAGGATGCCTGTGCGGACTGGGCCTAATTCTTTCCTCTGTCACAGATTAAGAAACTGAGCCAGTCAGCGTAGACTAAGAGTTGAATTTAAATTAGGATGTATTCATTTTAAGGAGCAGTTTGGCCAAATTCCCTGTGTTGGGGAGAGAGAAAGTATTTTAGAAGGTGATTCAAAATGGATGTCCACCTTTAGTACCCCTTTTTGCATGAACTGTGTATGGACATTAGATTCTCAGTAGAGGTGGCTAAGGACAAATACTACTCTGATCTGTCATCTTGCAGTAATAAAGGCAATAAAAGTACGTAAGATATAAATAAGATAAAAATACTTTAGCTTTCACAAGGCTAAAAAGAAGCACTGATCTGTGAGAGGTGGATTTTTAATTCACAAAGTTAATTCTTAAATTAATTGAAGTCTTCAGGGTGATTACTGTTTACCTTGGTTTTGTGTTAAGCACCAACTGCTACTCTCATTTGAGACCCATTTTGTATCAACTTATTAATTTTTAGTAAATATAAAAGTTTTAACAATTCTGAATGCATTCTGAATCTTGTAGTTGTGTTGTAACTGCAAGCAACTGATTTAACATATTTACAATTTTGATAGGAATGTCACACATACACAGAAATATATGGATATATAGAAATAAATATAAAATGAAGCTTCTTAAATTTTTTATCATAAACAAGTAGTTTGGGGTTATGTTTCTGGAGTATGTTTGTAAACGGCATATGAGTTATGTCCCTGTTAGGCAAAACTGATATGCCTCCATCTGATCTCCTGAAATTAATTGTAATTTGAATCTAGATATTCTTTTTTGAGGAAGTATCTGTATTTAACAAAATAGTAGCAAGCAGCAGAAAGCTGATTTTAAAAGTCAGAGAATCACTTTCATGGTAATAATTTCAAAGTGAGAAATGATGAAAGAGAAAACGGAAAGGTATTTCCTTGTGGGACAGAAGTGCTAACAGTGAGAGCGTAGATCAGTAAGGCAGGATTTTACCACTTTAGTGTCTTGAAAGTAGAGACAGAATGTTATACTGGAAGTCAACATATTTCCATTGCAGTCTTTAATGTTGAAAATATAGAACTGAAAGGAACAGAAGTGTTTCTTAATGACTGAAGCTCTTTATGTGGTACTAATCCCTTACTGTTTGCTAGGTTTCGGTGGTTGCATGAAGGATGTTAAATTTACACGAGGTGCTGTCGTTAACTTGGCATCTGTGTCCAGCAGTGCTGTCAGAGTCAATCTGGACGGATGCCTATCAACTGACAGTGCTGTTAACTGCAGGGGAAATGACTCCATCCTTGTGTACCGAGGAAAAGAGCAGAGTGTTTATGAGAGTGCTCTACAGCCATTTACAGGTAGTGCATCGGTTCCTTAAATAAAATACAACATTTTCATTCCATTCTTTATGGATTCCATTCTAATGTATTACTGTGTTCAGTGTTTTTTTTTTAATCTTTTACCTCCTCTATCCTTCACGGTGTCCTTTGAAGAATACCTCTATAGGGTGGTTGCCTTAAACGAAGGAGGATCAGTATCTAGTGTGTGGACCCATGCTCGAACAAGAGAATCAGGTAAATATAATTTTAAGGTTTACTTGTTCTTATTTTTCATAAGCTATTTAATGTCAGGTTGAAGGTGTTTAAGAACTGTCAGACACAATCTTGTGCCCTGTGCTCTAGGATGACCCTGCTTGAGCAGGGAGGTTGGACCAGATGACCCCCTATGGTTCCTTCCAACCTGACTCATTCTGTGATTCTGTGGAGATAATCCAAACAAAACAATTTTGGTTAGTGAACCTTGCATAGTGTTTCTGAGGGGGTGAAACTTCTTAATACTTCAAACAGGTACCAGGTTACAGTCATCAGCTGTAAAGTGTTCAGGCAAGCATTTTCTTCTCATAAGTCAAGGTATTTTCCAAATATGTATTAGATTCTGTAATTAAGGACAGTAAAGGATTGAACTGCATTAACTGAGGAAGCACAACCATCTATTTGTGTCCATACATACGCATCCAACATCACGTTATGCAAGTAGGCTGGAGTAAGTAAATCTGTATTTTCTTACATACAACTTAGTGCTACAAAATCAGGTGTTGAGAAAGGTGATACTGGGATAGCAGGCACAAGCTGTGGAAAAGAAGAGGCCATGTATTTGCTAGGGACAATGTGGTCTTGTGAAAGTTGTTTTTTTAAATTACCTGCACATGGGTGTGCTGTTCATTGCTGCTTGAATGAGGATTCTTTTAACAAGTAGTCCATAGATTATATGAAAATGTGGCAATATTTACTAGAACATAAGGTTTCATAGTACAAAGGTGATGCATTAAAGATCAAATTTTTCATATGTCTTATGAAGAAAATTTAAAAAATCTTTTCCACTTCTGGTCAATGTTTTTGCAAATTTTATCAAGCCAGTAAGATTTTCAAGATTTACAGTTCTGTGTATTTTACTTAATTAACTTTTCCTCTTCTTGAAATTGAAGCCAAATTGCATTCTGTCAGTGCAAAGCATTCTTTTGATGTAAGTCATCCAATGTGTCACTTTAAAAATTATGTAATATGTGCATAAATATTGGACTTGCAGATGCATTCTTATACAAGAAGGGACAAAATATATGCATATTTTCATGTCAACCATCGGACAACTGTAAGGTTTGCCACAAATTTATGTTTGCAAGCTGACCATAGCACTGAGCAGTCAGTGTTCCCTGGAGTTGGACAATAATTGCTCTATTTAATTATTTTTGAGTTGGTTTTGTTATATCCCTTATGAGAAGACCATCTGCTGTACAGTACCTTACCTCACATTGTGATACATTTCATAACTAATGAAATCAATATATTGCTGTAGAAGTAGAGCTTTCTCAGAGTATCGCATTCTTTATAGAGGAATCACAACTTTCAGGTATTTTTGTACGTTCCATGCTGGTACCCTTCTTATAAAACACAAGGCTGCATTCATATTTAATGAAACTAAACAGTAAAATTACCAAAAAATAGGCTGCTTGATGGTGAGAAAAGCAAGTGATCATCAGCAAGGGAGTCCGCATACATCTACAGCAAACTCATCATCCATCATCCTGCCATAGTGTTCCTTGGGTCTTTCCTCTGCATCCCTTGTGCAGTCATCTGTGATGAAGCTGTTACTGACCAGACCTTTATTTGCCATAGTAATGCCCAAGAAGTAGTTAAAGGTATAGGAAATGGAATGATTTCTTTTTATTAGCAACTCTATGCATATATGATCTTGGTTTTCCAGTTCTTTAAAACATTCAAATTTTCCTTTTTCTTTTTTTCTTTTTTTTTTCTTTTTTTTTTTTTTTTTTGTGATGTGGAATGATCAGAAGCAAAGGATCTTGCAAAAAAGGCAAAATCTCTTCTTTTCCCCAAAAAAGGTGCATGGCATTGTGGAAATAAAATATGTGTGTGGAAAATAAATGGAAGAGCTTTAATTTTTTGAAGGACTTCTGTAAAAGAGAAGGGAGATTTTTAGAAACATTTCATAGTTGTGGCATTCTGTGGCTTTGATACCCAACTGATAAATATCAAACTCTTCTGTGTTGCAGTACTGCTTGGGTTCATTCAGCTGTATTATTATAATGCCTCTGCTTGTTAGCTACATACAATCCACCTCCACTCTTTGTGAATGATGCTTAAATATGTTTGATACATGAAATGTTTTTGGAAAATTGCAACAAGACCAGAAGGAATGTTATGTAGATGGAGTTTTGATGGTTTTGAAATATAGCTTAAACTGAATAGCTCAAGATGTGCAGTCATATTAAATCAATGCTGAAAAGTTACAACTCTAATAAATTGTATTTATGCTAATGGTTGAGTCTGATTTACTGCAGCCATTAAAAGTGAAGAATAGTGGCAATAGTCTCCTTAGAACTGCCATTTTCTCTATTTTCTATTTTATCCTTCTACAGTTCCACAAAATGTGCCAACTCCCTCAAGAGTTCACAGTATAAATGGTTACAGCATTGAGGTCACCTGGGACAAACCAGCTGGGGTCATAGGTGTAATTGAGAAGTACATTTTGAAAGCATATGAAGTGGATGGTCCCACTGTACCCATCACCAGTGCTGAGCTTTCTGACGCTGGTATGCTCACAGGTAAATGTTGTTAAGTACCATTTTTTAGGCATATCTAATAACACAGGATGCTTCTCCCTCCTTTTGTTGATCTGTAAAATACTACTTGTCTGTTTTTGTGTATACATAGCATAGATAACATTTGGAAGGGTAATTATTTCTGTCAGCATCCTCAGAGCGATATACTGATTTCAAAGAACAATAGAAATTAAGATACAGCACAAATACTAAAAAGCAGTTCCCAAACTATTTGTGATCTGGGGGAGAAATGCTTTTTTTGTTTGCTTGTATTTGCTTAATATATGTGATTTTTTTAGCCCCTTCCCTATTGTTCCATCCTGTTCACCTAAATTATTCTGTGGGTCCCAGATGATACTGTTTGACCTGATGTGTGAAAGCACTTGATATAGCTGCCTAATTTTGATCATATAAACCTAACTGATTTCAGTGGGAACTAGGATACATTTGTGTTAATCAGATGCTGTGGTTGGTGCTGCTGGTATGTGGAGGTAGATTATTATGGAATTAAGAAATCTGTGGCTTTGGGCTTATGGGTTGAGAATGTTATAGAGAACACTTTGGAACATTTCTTTCTGCCAGGATAGTGTGGATCTGGCTTTCTGCTCTCTATGAACAAACTGCCTTTTCTGGCTGCTACAAAGTTCCCCTGGAAGGAAGCATGTTACTGACAAGAATCTGGATTATGTTACGTGATGACTAAATGGGGCAATGATGCAGACCAATAGATTCATTTCTATGATCTTCAACATCAATTCTATAATTCGTGGTTCAAAAAGTGGTAATGACGTAGTGCTCTAAACTGGTGCTTTAGTTTGGCTCAGGTTTGGGCAGTACAACAGTCTTGGAAAATGTGTTAGCCCCCAGGCAGTGGGTTATTTCCTGAAGCCCAGGTAATAGTTTTTACATAAGTACATATGGTTTATGTTGTTTCTCTGCCAAAACCTATGTATACATTTTCAAGTGAAAAATTGCACATATTTCAATTTCTCCAGTTTAAACTATTTTAACTATTTGTCAGTAGTGAATTTACAGAACTGCATGGGTTTTCTATTCTTACTGTAATTTCTTTAATGACCTTGTTGATTTCAACATTCTTTATCTATGCTACAAAACAATACAGATTATAGTGGTAGAAATTAAAGATGGAGACATATGGATTAGGTAGCTTACTCGCAGCTGATAATCAGAACCGAAATGCTTAACTTTTTGGCATTGTGCCAGGATTGTCTGTCGGGGGTTATGAAAATGTTTGCACCAGGCTGGACAGGTAGGAGGTTATCTGCCTACACCTTATAGGAGGTAGAAGAAGCAACATACCTTTACATTAAATGGAGACAGTGAATGGAACCTGGTTATTTGGCCTATAACAGCAGATAGCATCATCAAGGTTGAAAGAGACCTGTAATATTGTCAAGGCACATCATCAACCCAACACCACTACTGTACCCCCTAAACCACTAAGCCACATTACCTATTACCAGATCCAGATATCTCTTGAACATCTCTAGGAATGGTGATTCCACCACCTCCCTGGGCAGCCCATTTCAATGCCTGTCCACTCAAACAGTGAAACTTGTTTCTAATTTGGATCTCCCATGTCTCAGTTTTAGGCCATTCTCTCTTGTCCTCTCACTGTAAGCACAGAAGAAGAGATCGTGCCTCACCTCACTACAACCTCCCATCAGGGAGTTGTAGAGAGCTGTCAAAAAAAACAAAATAAAATTATGGAATCATGGAATACCATGTTGCAAGGGAGCTCAAGGATCATCTGATCCAGTCTTTGGCAAAAAGCACAGTCTAGACAAGACAGCCCAGTACCCTTTCCAGCTGAATCTTAAAACATCCAGAGCTGGGGAATCCACCACTTCTTGGGAACATTATTCCAGTGGCTGATTGTGGTCATTGTGAATTTTTTTTTGTATTGTATCCAATTGTAGTCTCCCCAGGAGTAACTTGTACTCATAAACCCTGGTCTTTTCCATGTGACTCCTTGTAAAAAGGGAGACTCCATCTTCCTTGTAGTCACCCTTTAAATACTGGGACATGGTGATAAGATCTCTACTGATCCTTCTTTTCTCAAGGCTGAACAAACCAAATTTTCTTAGTCTTCCTTATTTGACAGGCTATTCAATTCTCTGATCATCTTTGTCACCCTTCTCTGGACTCTCTCCTGCCTGTCCACATCTTTTCTGCGCAGCAGGGACCAAAATGAAACACAGTGTTCTGGGTGTGGACTGGCATGAACTAAGTAGAGGGGAAAAATTACTTTTTTTTCTTTGCTGGAGATGTCCTTGTTGATACAATCCAGCATCTTGTGGGCTTTGTTTGCCACAGCAGCACACTGGCCACTCATATAACCCAAAGAACGTAAGAATGTTTATATTCAAATATTGATCTATATGACTGTGTCGGATTATGACCCTGAGATGAGCTCAGTTGGTTGCAGCATGGTGCTAAAAACACCAGTGTTGTGGGATCAATCTCTGTACAGGCCATTCACCTAAGAGTTGGACTCCATGAGTCTTATGGGTCTCTTCCGACTCAGAATATTCTGTGATTCTCTAGATGCCCTTGGAAGAAAGTGTAAGAAATGTGCTAAGCACAGAATAAGTCTTCCTGTTAGTACAAATTCAGCTGCTTGGTTGTGGAATTCTTCAGCTGAAAGCTACATCTGGACCATCCTGCTCAATAGTCTATGGTAGAATTGTCTTTATTTTTTAATACATTTATTCTCTCTGTTTCTACAACTGCCGTGGGAGTAATTGTTCCAGTTAAGTTTTGTGTGTGTAAGATGTACTTCCTCTTGTTATTTATAACTCCTGCCCAATACTTTAGTTATGTATTTTCCAGCATTAGCATTGTAAAAAATATATAATTCATGCTCTCATGGTGAGGTCAGAGCGGAGACAAGTGTAAATTAAATCACCGTTGCAAAGTAATTTAACTTTAGTCTGTTGAATTCAGTGAAAGCTACACAGGTGAGCAAGTCAGTGGATTGAGAACTAGTTACCCACAAATATGAGACTCCCAGGAGAAGATGTATCTTTCCCTGATGAATTATCTTCCCTGGTTAATCAAAAGTTAACATAAACACAGAACTCCACAACAAATACTGTTTTTGCTTACTTTTCTTTTAAGTTTGCTTTCCATGAGAAAATGCTGCAGTAGTCCAAACAGCCAGGCTTGCTAATGCAACAGCAGAAAGGCACCACATCTCTGTGTGAGATCACTGATGAAGAGACTATGGTAATTTTCCATGCCCTTCTTCAAATTTTAATCCCTAGCAGGCCTAGGGACAGCTCAATCTGCTGCTTGGAATGTATCTGAGGGCACTGACAGCCCTTTGTCTTATTTTTTTCCTTGCAGCTTTTTAGTCCCATCTATTGGTTGTTTTGGTTTACACTTTCACTGTAAATTCTTTTGAACCATTACGATAGGGTCCTGTTAGTGTCCTGAGTCATAGCTAGGACACAGTAACAAAAAGTTAAGAGCATTACCCATTTCTCAGAAGGCTGTACTGTGTGTGTCACATTCAGAAGAACCTCTTGTACCCTTGTCAAGAAGAAGAAAAGCTGAGCTAAATATTAAAAGTAAAATAGGTCTTAAAATGACCATAATCCCACAGTCTCAAAGGCCTATTTCTGACTTCTCAGAAAGCAAAATCCTTCAAAATCTGACCCTTGTAATCTTCCAAAATGTCAAACTGTTTTTTTCATTTTCATCCAAGAAAGGAATATTCATCAGATTTAAATCCTTAAAATGAGGTTCTGACTGTTTAACCAGGAGTTTATTGGATAAGGTGATATATTTCAACATAGTATTCAGTGTCTGTATTCTAGGATGAGAGTATAGAGTGTAAATTTTTGGGATTCAAAAAGTACCATGCTTGCACATCTTCAGAGAAGCATGTGATAACATTGATGCACTTCGGATGCAGCTGATCACACTCACAGAGTAATAAAGGAAGTACAGAGTTACCACATGAAGGAATTTTTTTCCTAAAGGCTGGATTGCTAGATTTCTTCTGCATTCTGGTGCATTCCACATGCTGATATCAAAATTTGGAATATAAGTTAGAATCAGTATTTAACAAATGGAGTATTTAAATATTAATGTCAGTATTTAAAAAGCTTTAAAACACACTGTTTCAGTGTGGTTTGTGATCAGCTTTTGCTTCTACTTTCCTTTGGAATCCAGAATATCACAGGGTTATTTGGGTTGAAAGGATTATCCAGTCCATTCCCCCAGCTCAAGCAAGGTTGACTGGAGCAGGTTTCCTGGAACCATGTCCGATTGAGTTTTAAAAATCTCCATAAATGGAGATACTTCTCTGTGAGAAGCCTGTTCCATGTTTGGTCACCCTCACAGTAAAAAGCGGTTTCCTGTGTTCAGTTGGAATTTAATTTTCTCCCCTGGCAAGTTGTCACAGCACCAAAACCTGCCAGAGTTCAAGAAGCATTTGGTCTCTCAGACGCATGGTGTTTTTCTTGGGGCAGTCCTGTACAGGGGCAGGACTTGGACTCAGCAGTCACAGAATCATTTAGGTTGGAAAAGGCCTCTAAGATCATCGTGACCCGTGATCCTTGTGGGTCCCTTCCAATTCAGGATATTCCCTGATACTGTGATTCATGTATTCCAATTTGTGTCCATTGACTTGTCACTACTTAGAATCGCCTGCTGCTTTGTTCCCTCCCATAAAGTATTTATACGTTTTGATAGATCACCCTGAGCCTTGTCTTTCCTAGATGATCAGTCCCAGCTCTCTCACTCTCTCTCAGAAGAGATGTGCTCCAGTCTTTTTGCCATCATAGCGGCCCTTTTTGTATTCATCAAAGTCTATTAATAAAGTTGTTAAACAGTATCTCAGAACCCTGGGATGCACCTCAGCTGTCTGGCCTCTGTGTTTTGTGCCACTGATCACAACCCTCTGATGCTTCTCTTGTCAAGCACATGCAACATCCCCATTTTATAATCCAGATTTCTCTCACTGTAGAATTCAGGAGGTTGACTAGCCTCTGAACAATGGGCTATAATGATACCTACAAATAATAATGAAATAAAATATGCTGCAAAAGAATTCACACACAATTAGTATTTATTCCTCTTAAAGATTTCTCTTTCAAGTTTGTATTATTTTGCAGTTCATCCCATCTCTGTCATTGCTGCAATAGCCGAGGGCTGATGTTGTGGCTGCACACGTGGTAATGAGAAAATTGTGGTCGACAGCTGCTGTTCCCTCCCTCCTGTGACACGTGTTTGTAATTACTTTTCACCTTTTATTCTTTTATGCTCGGCAGATGAATATCTCAGGAAAAGTTAATTTAATGATTGGATATGGTTAATCAAAGTGTCTGAGCTATGCTGTGGTTTTGAAAGCTCTCTAGCTGGAAAGTCTCTCAGAAGAGGAGACAGGGCCACCTGCCAGATCAGCCAGGGCTGGACAGTGGGGCCATAGCACTGGGGGAAGCTCGCTGCCAGCCTGGCAAATGCCCATGCTCTGGCAAATGCTGTCAGGTGAGAGAGGGTTGATTTCAGGGACAGCTCTGCCAATCCCCAATCCCCTGCCTAAGCAGCCTGTGGCTGTGGGACTGGCCTCTGCACCCTGACTGCTGCCTCTGACGAGGTTCAGGGATCATTGTCTGAGATGGATATTAGAAAATGCTGTTTCTCCCAGGCTTATTTAATCTGTGTGGGATGAAATGAGTAGTTTACCACCAATGGGGAGTTTGCTATGTGAAGCTGTTGGTGAATTGTTTGGGCAATATGCTCATGCACTTGAAATTACTTGAAAGCTCTTGGTTTGCACAAATATTTTACACTCGAAACATTCCTATACTAATGAGATTTTTTTTTAAATTTATAGAAAAGGATTATTGCAAACCAACTAAGATAAATTTATGTAGGGCCAGAGCACTAGGAGGACTCCCAAATCCCTGCTCCAAGCTGAGACAAATTTTTAAAGTTGTAAAACTTCATTTGTAGATAAGAATGTTTGGCTAGGGCAGCTACTGCAACACGGGGTAGCTGATAAACCTGTCTATGCCCATTAGGTTTCTGAGAGTTGTCAGGTGGTGCTTGAGCTCTAGTGACTCTAAGTCAGAGTGGCAGAATGTAGGTTCCCTTCTTCTTTCATTTAGCTGGTTTTAGCAGACTAGTGGCATATTTTTCAATATATGAATTCTAAAACATAAATTATATTAATATTCTAGGATATTAAGATTTAAATTTGATTGAGGTTAAACCTAAATGAATCTTGTTTACAGTCCAGTGCTGTTGTATACATTTATTCATATAGAATGTAAATTGTGTGATTAAATGAACCTGAGAATTTTATCAAAATTACATCAACTCTTAGATACATACCCATACTTTTATTAATAAAAAGAAGTTATTTTAAATGTTTTTCAGGCTAGAAAGGATTATTATGTTTTTATAGACATATTAAAAAATATGCAAAAAGTAAGCAGTGTTTTCTTTGTCTCTCTACAAACTTTTAAAATAGTCCTACTGCAGGAAATAAGCAATGATGAAGTGATTTGGAGTGATAAAGGGTAACAGTAATAGATATTAAAAAACTAATACTCTCTGTGGTTACTTAACTCTTGGTGCAAAATTGCACTGTAGAGTTAAGGTTTTCTACAAACTGAAGCAACTGGAGAGTTCCCTGTGCTATAGGGAATGTTTCCTTGTACCACTGCAAACTGAATTGCATCTTCAAATCCAGTGGAGCTGGATTATGGTTTGTTATGAAGCATTTCTTTTGGGACAGAAGGGCAATTCAATCCCCCTAAATGCAATAGCTAAAGTAAAACTTTGTTCTTATAAGTAAAAGTTTGTTCTTATAAGCCAAAGAGTTGGAATACGTGCCCTCATGTTAAGTAGTTCTTCATTTTATGTCTCATACCATGCTTAGTTAGGAGATGCTTTAAAAATGCAGATGTTTGTCACAGATTGATGTACACAGGCTTTTGGTTCAGAAATGCATATGTGGAAGACGTGTACTTAAACAGTTTTTTCTACAATCTGTCAAAAACAAAGTCAGTTGAGGACTTCCTTTTCTGATCAGTGGACTGTGAATAAGTGTACTGTGGCAGTGATGCATCTCGACACACAACTGAGTTTGTTGGACAGATGCTGTATGACCTCAGGCATTCAAGTTAGCTAAATAGTCTGGGTTTGGGGAGGAGAGATTTGGTAATTTTTGGTTTTTAAAGCTTAGACAAGAATTAAGGTAAATCTTAAAGGTCGAGTGTTGTTTCAATTGCAGTAGGTGGATTTCAAAATAGATTCTCATGAAATAGCATGTTAGGGAGGAAACAATGAAAAAAATCGGCCAAGAAAAGTCCCTTTGAGAAAAAAATGCACTCAGTTTTGTTTTTTTTTCTTTTTTTAATGAGAAGTACTAGTTTTCCACTCAAAATCTGCCAGAAGGCTATGGAATATGGCTGTGTTGTCTAAAAGTATGAGAACTCCCTTTGAAAGGTACTGAACAGAAGAAATGTCTGCCTTATGGAGAAGTGAAGGGAAAAAAGCTGGATGTGTAATCTTCTTATATACTGTATGAATTAGAATGTTGAATGGAGTGGACATAAATATGTAACTAACTGACTAGTCCACACTTCCATTTTACCAGAAATTGGTTGTTGACCCCTTTGCTATTGCCCATATCCATGTTGTTATCCCTTTGCTGCTAGAATGAACCTAGCGTTTTCTCTCTTGCACAACTCTAAACCTTGACTTTCAATATTGCAAATAATTAAAGACCATTTAAATAAAAGTATAGAGAATTAAATACTAGTTTTGCATATAAAGTGGGCTTAATGTTCTAGGTGTGATTCCAGATCACTCTTTTAGACTGTTAACTTTACATTCATATTTAACAAATGACATTATTCAGTTTCATGGGGTCACTGTGTCAAAATGTCTGTGTTAGAACTTTAATTTATTTCCAAAGGTTCTTTGGGCAGATAGGAGTGGTGTGTTAAAATGATTTAGCATCTCCACTTCCCCATGTGGATTTTAAGTCTTTGAATGTAGTCTATGATGTTAATTTTGAGTCTAGGTAGATTCAGCTGCTCTGTTGTGGCAGACTGAATATGTGGGGCCAATATCCCAAATGTGTGAGGCTGACCCTCTTCTTAAATATTGATGATGTCTCTAATCCTATCTCCTGATCAAAGTGACAATTTATCCACCTCTCTCCTGTTAGCATTAATAGAATACATACAAGCGTGGCCAAATTTTGCTTTGTTAGCACCCCATCTTGTAAAGTCTGATGGACCCTTTTCAGATCAGCAATTATTGAGTACAGACAAGAGATGTCAGTCTCAGAGTGTGATAACTGAGGAGTCAGGGAAAGGTTTTTTAAAGCTGTCAGCCAACTTCACTGGATCATAGGCTATTTTTCTGCAAAATTTGTTTTGCTGTTCTTTAAATTAATTCACATGTATCAGTGATGATCTTTGCTGTGGGACTGCTGACTTTGTATTTCAGCATAGTCAGGTGCTGAGTGTAAATTTCACTGACTGACTGAAAGTGCAGAGGAAATGAGTGGGTAATGAGAGCAGAGCAGCCAGTTCTTTAATTGAATTAAAAGCTGGGTGACACCAATGCAGACACCTGTCCAATTACAGACAGGCCAAGGTGTTTACCATTGCTGTACAAGCGATTTGAAGATGACAGAAATCTTTCCGCCCACAGATTAACATAATGAAGGAGAACAGATTAGAGTGGATGCTGGCCAAACAGATAGGATGGCAGCTGAGAAAAAAGTAGTTTGCTGAAGTATGTAAATAAAATCTGTGCACTTTCTATTGCCTACCTATGCACATCTGTTTCTTTGTTGAAAAAAAAATAGTGCAAGAGTACGTGTGAAGGAAAAACCTTAATAAGGAAATGAAAAAAATATTTTTTAAGTTCCTGCCTTTGCTGAATGAATTTTCAAACAAAAACCTGTAGAAAAAGGATGTCTTTGCTTTTTTTTTAATAAAAATTCTCTCAGCCTTTCACAAATCTTGGTAATAGGAAGTCTGTTGTACTATAGGTGCTTCATATAAAACCTTCCTACTTTGTCAAAAGTGAACCAAACAACTCAATCCAAACGTTCTACACATCCTAGCATCCTTTTGGAAATGTCTGATATTCTGCAGCTCTCAGTGCCTGAAGCCACTGGTAACACTATAGGCTGTCTTCCATGAGAAAATACATGGAGTGTTAATTTACTTCTTCATAAGAAACAAATGCTACAAGTGCTAAATGTACAAATCAAACTAAATTGCTTCCTAAAGCACCACAGAGCGAATAGAGAGATGGCATATATACAGTGCCATACTCCTCTTGGCCAGGAACATGCAAATGTCAGTTAGAGGATTTGGTTCCTGCTTGTATTTATTTGTGAAGGCAATTCCCAAAGCACCTATTACAGTTTCCTAGGTTTAACCCTCTATGATCTGGAAATAAGTGGAAATACTGTCTTGTGAAAAAAAGATGGTATTTTGACTAATGGGATTTCTGTGCTGCAGAATTTAGTGAAGCTTCCAATACTTTACAGGTATAGTAATGCATAAAGGTGGGTCAGACAAGAAAGCTGAAAAGGAACTTCTTGCAAGGGAATGTAATGAAAGAACAAGGGGTAATGGCTTTAATCTGAAAGAGTTTAGGTTTAGATTAGATATTGGGAAGAAATTTTTTTACTATGGGCATGGTGAATCACTGGAACAGGTTGCCCAGAGAAATTGTGGATGCCCCATCCCTGGAAATGTTCAAGGTCAGGGTGAATAGGACTCTGAGCAACCTGGTCTAGTGGAAAGTGTCCCTGCTCATGACAGAGGGGTTGGAAGCAGATGATTTTTATGGTACCTTTCAACCAAGAGCATTCTATGAAAATATTATTTCCTATTTTCTGCCTTGTTTAATGGCTCTTAAAAATATTCTCCTTCCATCACAGGAAGATTACAGACAGGACATTTCTTTGATGGTGACCAACACAACATTCTTTTTCTCTCCTGTCACACTTAGATTGGACCTCAGTACAGCTCTCCACTGTTGCCTGGGGATTTATAAAATCAAAACTATAATGAGCAAGCAGATGCTGGTCAACTGGTTTTATTTTAACACTACTCTGAAGTAGAAGTGATCACTTCTGAATATCTCTGCATTTGTATGAGTAGTGCACCCCAGAGAATTCAAATAGAAAGATCATTGCTGTGCCAGCCTTTGAAGTTTTTGATTGATTGCAAGAAAAAACATAAATGTTACTAATTCAGTGAAAGCTAATCTCATCTTTTCCGTGTGAACACACCTATTACTAAACACAATGCAAACTTTTACCGGCTGATGGTTCTACACAGAAAATAATATAATTGTCCTGTAGCTGTTAATTTCCAACATCAAATTCTCCATGCCATTTTTATGATTATAGAGGGCTTATGTGGAGAAAAAAAATATTTTTAATGAAACACAGTTGTATTGCATTTTGTTAGTGTAGTAAACCAATGAAGAGCAATAATAAGGGCTAATTTTGTCTACCTGTTTGTGTAAATGTAATGCTGAGGGGATTTCCAGACATCTTGTATTGTGGGACAATTGGTCAGAAATTACAGTTCTTTAAAGTGCTGTTGTTTTTTAAGCTTCTTTAAGATTTGCAAAATCCCAGTGTCGGACAGTTTTGAAATAACATAGTTTGCTATAAATTTTATTTTTTTAATGAAACACTGTATCAATTTTGCTAGAGCTGTGACAGTCGAGGTCAGAACATGGTTTGAAACAAACTTGACATGAATTGGCCTTTTTTTAATTACTTATGTATTTAGATTTTATATTACTCTGTTGTCGGACTTTGAAATGGGAACTGCTGATGTTTCTAAAAATTACTCTAAATTATCCCCCTTGTAATCCTTCTGTTTATGATAGTTCAAAATGTTGCAAACCTTCCTGAAGTGGTAAGTAATGATTATTATTTGTTATAACAAGGAGCTGATTGATATAAGAGAATTTAGTAGCTTCTCTTCACTAACATAAGCAGGATCTGAAGTAGAATAAGGCCCCAGATCTTTTATTCTTGTGAGCCTGTGGGTACTCTGTCACCTGAATTATGTTACTGTTAGATACCAAATGTGTGGTCTATATGCTGCTGCTGAATGGAAGACAAGTGGGATGTTTCATAAAAAAGGAGATTTCAGTTTATGGATGAATAGGGACATCATTGGAGACAACACATTAAAAAAAACTTATTCTGGGAGGCAATGAAAATTCTGTGAAAAACCAAAATGAATAACTGAAAAAACTTTTGAGACAGGGGTTAAGGAAAAAAACTTCATTGTCACATTAAAATATACACCTCTGTTTTGAAGTAGTATCTAAGTCAGTGAGCATGACTAAAGAAATACAGGTACATCCTCAGTATTAAAAATGGAATAAAATATCATTTGCTCTTAAATTATTTTGTAAAATTTAAGTCACTGATAATAGGAACGGAACTTTAAATATTTTTTCTTTTCCACCTGTAACAGTGGGAGCCCATAACAAAAAGTTTATTTTCCCTCTGTGTGTGTCTGCATGCTATCAGTCTGTGCACTGTACATGCATAACAACTTGCTTTCTTGTGTTGCAGGTGTATTGAGGGGTTTGCATCCCTTCACAAACTATGCTGTAACCCTAACTGCTTGCACTTTGGCTGGCTGTACTGAGAGCTTGCATGCATTGAACATCTCCACTCCACAAGAAGGTAAAGTAATTTCAAAGGTCTTGACTTCCACATTTCAGTCATGAATAATAAAACAGGAGAAGAGCTAAATGCTGCAAAGCCATTTGCTGGAAAACCCCAACCTAATTTGATGACAAAGTGCATTGCCAGACCATAATTGCTCCATTTTTTGGGGGGTGCGAAAATGAATCAAACTCCATACCCTTTAATGACATGCATCTTTAATAGCTGTAATGCAGATTAATGGGCTTTTTAATTGCTGTTACATTGTTCATGCAAGAGCCTTGTCATTAATATGAAGCATCTGAAAGATTAATGAAAGCTTCCTCATTTTACTATGGCTCAGAAGTAAATCTAGAGACAGTCTGACTAAAAAGAATTGATTGTATGGCACAGTATGAAATTGAGAATCAAATGGTTGATTTCCATGGTTTCTTTTAACCACTAAATACCAGCAATAGGCAACGATTATTTCAGTGGGATGAAACTGCCAAATGCCAATTGAGTTATTTATTAATTGCTGTACAGATTTTCCCTTTTCTTTTCCTAAATACTTTTGCATGTTTTGCTCAAACTTAAAGGCTGTGAGTGTAAATTAATGTTTCCTATGCTTACATTAAGAGCTAAGGCACAAAGGAAGAAAAAATGCATTCAGTTCTGACTTTAGAGTCTAGGCTGATATGTAATGCACATCAATTACTAGAGCAAATGCCCCAAAAATATCATACATATCTAACTTCATTCTCAATTAAACATAAAGTTCACATCTCCCAGTTCTGTCATCCTAAAAAATCCATATTAATTCAGTTAAAATAATCAGTTACTCAAAATCTACAGCAGTAGAATAATGAAGGCTTTGACATGTATTTATTGGACAGTAGTTAATCTTCCATGATGCAAAGTAGTTTTCAAAATTCCCTCCCTCCCACAGTTCTTTGTTTTATCTTCTCATGTAAACTAGGTTGTAATACAGTACCAATAAAAAAAAATTAGCATGAAGTCATGTGAATTATAGCCATAATAATTAAAAGGATGCTGAAGTATTTAACTGCTGCCAAAGCAGGTTGCAAGGTGTTGTCTGGATGAGGACAGTGCCGAAGTTTGAAGTCTAACATTGCTAGAACAGAGTTTTGGTGTGACTGTGCTAGCAACTGCCAGCAGCACCAATCAAATAAAATCCCATTATTGCCTCTTGGATGTTCAGGATAAACTGAGATGGACTGAGGTTGTCTGGTGGCATTCTCTGTGAAAGGGTGCAGCCTCTGACAGCCAAATAGTTAATGGACTCTCTAATAAGAACATGAAAAACAATTATTTCAATATTTGTGTATTTATTTCTGCTGTGACATAGTAATTAAAAATAAATTGTTTATGTCCTATTTTCTCACCTTAGTGAATAAAGCAGAAATCCTTAACTGTCATAATGGAATGATTTAGGCAAGAGTAGTTTGGGTTTTCTTGTTGGTTTTTTTTTCTTCCAGAGATTGAATAATGCTGTGGGGAACATGTGTTTTATCCCTCAGAAGAACTGAACAAAAAGTCAATGTGTGGAATTCTATTTTTGGACACTCTTTTTGCATGCTCTTAATAACAATAAATTGGTGATACAGAAGACAGACACCATATCACACCCTCCAGCTATCCCTGTTTCCCTATTGAAACATTCATTACTTTATATTGTTTTCACATTGCCAGGCACTGCTAGTTATTGTTTTAAATTGCTAGCATAGAGCTTGTAAATTATAAGATATTTCTCCCAGACTAAGGCCTCAGCTCTGCTGCTCTTGCAATATTCACTGGGATTCTTTGTGCTTCTAATGTATAACTCATTGGAACAGTGAAAGAACTTGACTCTTAAATTATTATCTGTTGCCAACTTCCAGTATATTACATACATAAAATCTACATTAAACAAACATTACTAAGTGTATTGAATTATGAAAAGTTTGAAATAAGGGGTAGTGCCTAAGAACACATCACCTGCACTGGTGATTAGAATGATCGCTTTGTAGTTAGGAATAAAAACCATGAAAAAAGAGAAAATAATTTGCATTAGAAAAAGGACTGCACTAAAATCCTGTACCTCTCACCTCGAGCAGCTGGAAAAGATAAAATTATAGAAGCATAATTATTCTCCTCAAAGCAAAAAGTATATTGCTGTCTCTCATAGAAGTTTAAGTTTGGCTAGAAATCCTCACATAATACAGGATACTTCTCAAAATTCTGGTATGTTGATGATATAAAGTCTTTTCTGAAATTTCAGCTTTACCAAAAATCATTCTGGTAGTAGCTTCTCATTGAAATTCTTTATTACTTGTGGATAGAAAATATACTATAACTTTATATATTTTTTCACCAGCCCCTGAAGATGTGCAATCGCCCACAGCAATATCCTTTCCCACGTTCTTGCTGATGAGTTGGGGCCCACCCAAAACACCAAATGGTATTATTACACAATATACTTTATATATGAATGGCACACCAATTTACTCTGGAAATGGAACTAAGTATGTTGTAAAAGGTGAGTTCTCTGTGAGGTGGCATGTCAAATGGGTATCTCATGGTTGCTATGAAAAATTGCATGATTGACCCCTTCTTATTTCAGAGGAAAGAAAAATAATTCTGAAACTGGCTAAAATGGAATGCACTTTAAGCCCTGATGGGTTTAATATTATAAACCATCTTGCTCTTTGTTGGTTCTCATAAAAATTAACACCATCATGGATGGTGTAGCTAAATCTTGTGCCTCTTTCACAGGATCTGAGTCATATTTTTAATAGTTTTATAAATTTTGATCTCATACCATCCATCCCTCAACACAAGTAAACTGCAAACTGTTGAAGAAATTATGTACAGGCTTAATAGTTTTTATTACTGCCTTTCTTCAGTATTCTTAATTAGAGGGATACCACATTGCTTACCTGAATCACCTCTGTTTAATTAATTTATTAAAGTATGAACCAGTATGTTTCCTTCTGATAATAGTTATGCCATGTGCCTATAGCCAAATTATATCAGTACTCTTAAACTACTACATGGAACTTAAGTGCCTGTTACTTGGCAATATGGTGGTGCATGGTAATCTGACTTTCTGTTTAAATGTAATTGGTGTAATTTAATGAATTATCCAAATTACTTGTTCAGACATTATGCAAACAATAATAACAACAACAAAAAAAAAACTTCCAAAAACCAAACAAAAAACCCAAACAAACAAACAAAAACCACAAACAAAGAAACAACAAACTAAAACCCCCTCAAACAACAAAAAAACCAAAAAGAAAACATGGAGCTAGAAGTGTCATGGCACAGCATAAGCACTATTGAGGACCCATTGGAATTTGTGTATCTTGGTAGGTACAAGTGAAAATAAAGCATTTCATATTGGACAACTCAGAGGGAAAAGGGTACCAAGACCCCTTCATTCTTTTTAATGTAAAGCCTTAAAATTCAAAGCCATTTCTGCATCTTGAGTCAGTATAAAACATATTTAAAAATTCATATAGTTCAAATTTCTTTGCCTTGCACAGGCCATAAGGTACTGGTGTGGTGGGTCAGTTTTGACACTGAAAAATGAATCCAGTTAGAGAACCTCCTGAAGGCTGTTGATGATCGCTGTAATAAATAGTGCACACTTTAAGTCAAACTTTTTCATTCTGTATTCAAAGGTAATGGATTTTCCGTAACCATAGTAACCTTAGTGTATTTCTGGATAAATACATGAGGTATATACATTCTGGTCTTATTTTTGAATATAAACTACCACATTATGTATTACTAATAATATGAAAAATAGGATATAGGTTAGCATAATGACAGCTCAAACTAGTGTGCATTTTTCTTCTGCAAAAAATAAATATTTATCAAAAGTGTAGGTTCAATTAATTTCTCCCCCATCTCCCCAGTTTTCTGGTATCTTACAGTGCCATTTATCTCTTTTTTTTGCAAGATTTCCATTAATCTCTCATTGCCATATCATAGCACTCTTCTTAAAATTTTTGAAGTGCAAATAGTTGTGCTTCCAATCTTACTAAAATAATTACTGCAATTTCATCATAGATTCATCATTTTACCAAAATGTTCATCTGCAACCTGGTTATGAATGGGCAAGTGATGTAAAACATTTGAGGAAATGTTCACTATAATATTGGTTGATTGGTTTAGATTCACATCTGCTTGCAGTCTAAATTATAGCCAAAATGAATGCTTATTGATAGAGATTATGGTCAAGTAACTTTTTAATATCTTCTTTGAAAATATAGAAAAGCATAAGGTTTCTACCATTAAGTCTTGAGTGATATGTCAAAATACATTCAGCTGAAGTAGATGAAATCTCATCCTGTTCATAAGTTTCCTAGAGAAGCTCTTGTTGCTTTTATGTAGAAATTATTTATATTTTACTAGAATTTTTTTTTAATTTTATTGTGCATTTCATGACTTTGATTTCAATTAAATTTTAGGCACACATGGATCTAAAGAAAACAGAAAATCCTAACTTATTCAAAAGAGAAGCCTGGTGGATCAGATCATGTTACAATAAGCTGTACACCACAAGACCCACTCTTTTCCATGTGGTGTGGAGATCAGTCTGTTTACTTTGGATTCATTTTTTGTAGCTGCCAGGTTCTCCCTCTGCCTGAGGGAGAAGTGGCACTGTGAGCCAGCAGGCTGGGATTTGGGTCACTAGCAATCCCAGTCCTTGTGAATTTGGTTCATTAAAGATCTTGTTTAGATCTGCATGTATCTTTAATTTGATCTGATTTTGCTTCCTTTCAGAGCCCAATATTTTGTAGGCTAGATTTAAAACAGGTATAACATGATCTTATTTTTCATTTCCTCAAGGACTAGAGTTTCATGGTGAAAAGTTGGAACTTCTGGTTTTGGAGTATTATGTTATATGTATCTTAGCTTTTTCCATATAATTACCCTTTTGTTTCAGCATTTATGCTAGTGATGTTGGTGACTTATTGCCACAACAAAATATACCATTGACCCTAAACAGAGAGACAAAGTTCATTCTCTCTGACATCAGCTTCCTATTTACTCACCAAAATTATTTTCTTAATTTAGGTACTGTAAGACTTAGTTCCTAGCCATTAGTCTATACAGAAAGTCACAGATTTTTTCTCCGTTTTTGAAACGCTGTATCTATTGAAGTGTAATGGTTTTCTAAACCTTTCTTTTTAAGAAGACATAAATTCTGTTTAAAAATTAGTACTGCACTGACTTGCATTTCAGACCATGGAAATTGCAATCAGCTTAGGCTAATCAATCCATAACTTGAGGAGGGATATGTTTTCTTAACACCATAATGGCAAATATATTGTTAGCTTAATTTCTGATCTTGACAGTTGTTGAGGGATTGAAATACTCATTGATTTTCATGGAAATTCAAGTGTTTGTTTCCTCTAGGGGTTGTGCTGTAATTAAAAAGGAAACCCTTTAAAAGCACATATGGCAAATGTACACTTTAGCACATTGAAAAAGGAGACCCATTAGACATCCATCATCCATTAGTGCCTTTAAATATTTCCCCCATATTGACAAATTTGGTTTCTATGTTGTGAGTAATAAAACACTGAAATGAAGCTGGCCCCTCTACCTCAATACCTGTATTAACTGTCTGCCTGTGATTTTTCTGCCTCCCACCTTTATGCATTTGCTTCATGTGGTATATGTTCTACAACCTCATGCAGTCTGGGTTGTATTTCACATCCTATATTCCAATGAAAGACTAATTTCTCTAAGGGATAGAGCCAGAGGAAATAGTTGCAGATCCCAGGTGGAACTTAGACTGTGTGAATCTATGCCCCTATATTTATGCTTTCAGTTGCTCTGTGTGTAAGTGCAGAAGCTCCTGTAACCAAGACCATCATCTGCAGCTCAGGAGAGTAGTTGCAATAGGATTCTTTTCCCAGACCTTCAGACCTTACTGTTGTGTGGGTGACTAGCAGCTGTGAGGAGCTGGAGAAGCTTGTACAGTTACCTTCAGAGCTCTTAACATAATGGTCTTAAAAAAGCTTTTGATTTTAGGAAATATTTGAGCTGACTTTCCCTGGGAGCAGAAAAATATTCTTCTCATCCAAACACTCACAGACAAAACTGAAGTTTCTACTTTGAAACATGGACAATTCTTAATGTAATTATTTGAAAGGTATTTTTAAATTTATGCAAGGTATCCCTTCTTTTCTTCTCTTTTGTTTAAATTAGTCTCAGAAATTTTCTACGTGCCTTAGATTAAAGGGGAAAGAGGATGGATTTTATCCTGAAAAGTACTAGACTGCAGTTCCCTGGTAATGCCAATATCAGCAGCAGAAGGATGGTCTAAGAATGTTATAGCGTAAGCAGAGATGATCAGATGTGACCCAAGTGCCCAGATTTTTCTTTGTAGGGAACATTATTGATGTGAAGAAACTTTAGAAGAAAGGTTAGAGCAAAATATTCCTGTATTCTTAAAAGCTGAACATTTGATGGACTGAGAAAGGGTGTTCATTGTCTAATACATTTACAAAGGGAAATTACTTTGTGGATATATTAGAAGACAAAACAAGACAAAAAAGTACGAATCTATCTTTGCCCTGAGCTTGGCATTGAGGATGTATGTCTGCATTTTCTGCAGCACTAGGTACATGACAATGTTAACAAATTGTGTTCATATAATTTTCTTAGCAGAATCTAATGGTTCTCATCATGAATCTTTAAAAGGAGGATATTCTTATTAAGACTCAGCTGTATGAAACTTATTTTTCTCTGCCAACCTGAAATAAGTGTTTCCAGTTTTTCAGGAAAGAAATCGTGTCACCTATGTTACAAGGGCAGACCCTCAACTGAGTTAAATGAGTACAGAGTTATCCTAAATTGCATGTCCAAGAGTTTATAAAAAAATGTGACAGAGTACTTTGTACCAGGTTTGTGGACAAAATATTCTCCTTAATATATTAGGAGAATATTTTAGGAGCACCTTAGAAAAGGTGAGAAAGAACTGTCTTCACATTTTTTTTTCTAAGAGCATGAACTAAGCTTTAGCTTATTCAAATTGTTGCTTGACCTGAGTATGGAAAGACTGATCCCACAAAACCAGGTTAGAATGGGAGCCTTGTTTTATTGCAAGGAAGAAACAGATGTTTGACATCTGGTCAATCAGGGTTTAACATACCTGAACTTAAAAAATGGGAGAATTCCAAATTAGTACCTGCATTTTTTATGTTGCTCTAAACCAGTAGTGATTACAGTATACATCATACACAGCCATGTGCAATAACTACATTTTACAGAAAAATTGGCAACGTTTTTGGTCCTTTATACCCCATCTTGTTTTAAATGAGAGTTCATGATAATAAAAGCAGAATCCATCATACTATCAGTATTGCACTGATTGCCAAGTGAAACAATTTGAGCAAGAAAATCCACAGAATTGTATGTAGAAGATAATTGCAGCACAATGTATCACTGCAAGAAGCTGAACCACCCAGAAGAACATCCTTTTCTTACTTTTTAAGAGGTTGTTCTTGTGGTTACTTTTCATAGATTTCAGCTACAGCCATGTTTAAGAACAACAATTTCCAACCCTAAGGATTTATGTTCCTTTGTTTTAGGTCCTACTCAAAGATGACAGGCAGCTTTTGCCTTAAAGTACAAACAGAGAAATTCTGTAGTCCTCTGGTATGAGTTTATTTCTCATCTTCCAGGTGGCAGTGAAATACTTAAAAATACCAAATACACTCAGTCTGTTGACTAGTTCACTACAGGTTTTGAAAAGAGTTGTTTGCTATCAAATACAATTTTAGTGCTGGATTTATAGATATTATAACCCTGACTGTCACAATTTCTCATTTTTTGTGAAACAGAGACTTCTTTAACACCATGGTGAGCAATAAAAGTTAGTGCTTACTTTTTTGCAGTTAGAATTGGTTATCTGA